>UESW01004315.1:683195-786794 GCA_900491605.1 Calamus simplicifolius
ACCCCTGAGGAGGTTCAAGTCCTTGACTCAAGGCGCCTCGAACTCAGATGGACGGCTCGACGGCCCTACGGTCCAAAGGACACCCCCAGGCCGGTGTAACTCACCCCTGAGGAGGTTCAAGTCCTTGACTCAAGCGGCCTCGAACTAAGATAGACGGCCCCCAGTCTTGGGCGGCCTCCAGAGTCTAGGCGGCCTCCGATCCTAGGCAGCCCCTAGAGTCTGGACGGCTCGATGGCCCTACGGTCCAAGTATAACTCATTCCTAAGAAAGTATAAATCCTCGATTAGGATAGCTTTGAGTTGTACTTCGAGGATAATTGAGTACTGGCGAGCCATCTAAACCAAGTAGCACCATTGTCCTAATCCGCAAATAGGAGCCAAGAATTAAGCAGAGAAATATTAAATAATACTAAATCAATAAAGAGTAACATTCATTCATTTAAAGTTAATCTGCTGCGAAACCTTGCGAAATCTTGTCAGCAGACAGATTTTCACAACAAAAAGGTCCTTAAATGGGACCGAATCTAAAATTAAAATCAAAATAAAGCTCAACACCCTTGATCAGTTCTTTGAATGCTCTTTCTCTGCATCAGGATTGACAGCCGGCTCCTCGGCAAGAGGCTT
Organism: Calamus simplicifolius; assembly: GCA_900491605.1. Taxonomy (NCBI): domain Eukaryota; kingdom Viridiplantae; phylum Streptophyta; class Magnoliopsida; order Arecales; family Arecaceae; genus Calamus; species Calamus simplicifolius. The sequence continues at coordinate 683,819 of UESW01004315.1, forward strand.
TTCTACAGCAAGAGTCTTAGTCGCCACTGCTCCACTCACCACGTCTTCGACCTCCATATCGGAAACTCCTTCGTCATCCACGGGTCGAAAACGTTCGAGGTCCTTTAAGTCGAACTGTCGGGCCAATATCCGCTTGCATTTCTCAAAGCCTTCAACGAAAGCATCTAGGGCAGCTTCCTGGAACTCCGCTTCAAAATCTGGGGAGCCCTTGTATTCCTTGATAGCGTCCCTGGCTTTAGCTTCAGCTATGGCCACTTTTTCCTGAGCTTTGGCCTCAGCCACAGCTATCTTTTCCCGAGCTTCGGTCTCGATCGTAGCCATCTTCTTCTGAGCCTCCACCATTGCTGCTGCAACTTTATCGAGAGCATTTTTGGTGTCCTTCTCGGCTAAAACCAGTTTCTCCATGGCATCACGAGCGGGGCCTCCGCGCTATCTGCTCGATTCTCGTGTGTTCCAGCCTGAGGGAAGTTTCTTTTAACTTTTCTTCCGTTGGCAGCAACCTTGCCCGGACCTCACACAGCTGGGCATCTAAACTCTGCAGTTCCTTTTCTGCCCTCCCTCTCCAAGTCCGATAATCTTCCCGCATGACCCGAAGGTCATGCAATGCTTTGATTCTCGAGCCCTTGTATCCACCAACTCTTTATCTAGGCTAGCATTCCGAGACTTGGCCCTGTCTAAGTCTTCGCGTAGCACGAAGAGACCATTAGCCGTCTGCAAAACACGCTCAGTCAGTGTCCAAGTTTAATGATCAGAAAGGGAACAAAAATCGGACTTTACCTGCAGTGCAGCGGTGAACATAGTGTCGAATGCCTCTGCCTGTGTTGCCTTCCTCAGTTTGTCTTGAAATCTGGGCAAGATCGCGAGTTTAAGGATTGTCTCTGATAGACAACTCTTGTATCCAACATTCTCGCTAGGTGGTTGGGGAGCTGAGGGCGGAGTCCTTAAAGTACCTGGTGAGGCGGGAACAGGAACATCCACTTCCGTCGATAACGAAGGACCTGGCAAGTCAGCTTTAGCTGCTTCTACATCCCTTGTAGACTCCCCAACGCTCTGGGCGGGAGATGGAATGGTCTCTGGAGGCTCCCTCTCGACGGGGTCTCCTATAGGGACCCCCGTCGGAGGACTCATTTCCCCTTCACTATCTTCTACTAAGGTCGCCTCAGGGATAACCGCTGGAGGTTGGACCTGACTGTCCGATCCTAATTGACGGGATCTTTTAGGTTCGCCCCCAGCTGGCGCATCACGCTCACTTCTCTCCCTCTTTCGAAGCTTTGATACCAATAAATCTCGAGAGAACTTCATTGCTACAAAATGACGAACATAGGGTTAGCTAAAAAAGGAAAAAGAAAAAGGAAAAGATAAATTCTTCGAAGCTCACCGGGCGCTGCAGCCAGCGACACCGGCACGAACGCAGCCTCCCGGAGATTATCCTCCGATAGCAACTCCCTACTAGGGGGAATAATTGTAGAAATTAAAGTATTAAATAACTCGCGGTCTCTTTCTTCAATACTCGCGTTCTGGTTTGAGCTAGTATCTGGAATACCCCAATCCACATCTAACCCCTCCAAATGCGCATAAAAAAACCGAGACTTCCACCCTTTGATCTTAGATGGGAGGTTGAGCTTTAGAACCCTTTTAGGTCTTGAGGCAAAACTCCACCACCCATCCCTAACTGGGTTTCGGATTCTATACAGGGACCTAAACAAGGAAAGTCTAGCAGAGGCTCCATGAAAAGAGCAGAGAACTAAAAATGAAAATACAATACGGATGGAATTGGGAGTGAGCTGTGCCGGGATAAGGTGGTATCGGTTTAACAAATTTATAAAAAAAGAGTGAAACGGCAATCGTAGACCACTCTTAAAAAACTCTTCGTATAGAGCGATCTTACCTGGTTGCCCTCGACTGACCCTATCCTCTGGAAGAGGGACAGAAAGCTGAATGTCATTAGGAACTCCAAATTGAGCCCTAAGATTTCTAAGGTCCTGTGAAGACATGACGGAAGCAACGTCCGTCGGTCCAGCCAGTTTAGAGACAACCGCAGGAGGCTCTACCTCATGACCGGCGGACGAGCAAGGAACCCTAAGAGACTGAGGTAATGACCTAGACACGGGTTGAATGGATTGGGCAGCAGGTTGGTCCCCGCGGATGATTACCCCTCCCAAGGCCTGTCGACGTGCTCGGAGAATCTCCTCTCGAGAGAGCTCTTTCATGGGACCCTTACCTTTTCTATCTACGGAAGGATCCATAAAGAAAAAGGAAGAGGAAGAAGAAAAAGCCAACTAACCTGGGCTTGAGAAGATAAAAAAACGGAGGAAGATACACAAAATCGAAAACTAAAGGAAAGGGATGATCTTTTTTAATATATATGGATGCCAGACATGACGCTTCGGGCACCGCAAGGATACATGATGGTCCGTCAGTATAGCCAGACAAGTGAAAAGACGCCATCCTCTTAGAGATGCGCGCCTCCCTCCTTTTTCCCTTTTTTCAAAGTGTCACTTATCACGTACTGAACTTTCGAAATTCAAATTTTTCCGCTCTTCTCCCTTGCATGTGCGTGCCACACACGTATACAAGGAAGATGGGCGAGGGGGCATATGATATGGATAATGAGCAAAATAGTTAAACTAAATAAATAAAAGGCAGCTTGGACGGCCCCCAATCCTGGGCGGCCCCCAGTCCTGGATGGCCCCCAGTCTTGGGCGGCCTCCAGTCTAGGCGGCCCCTAGAGTCTGGACGGCCCAGTCCTGGGCGGCCCCCAGTCTGGGTGGCCTCCAGAGTCTAGGCGGCCTCGGTCCTAGGCGGCCCCTAGAGTCTGGACGGCCCCCAGTCCTGGGCGGCCCCCAGTCTTGGGCGGCCTCCAGAGTCTAGGCGGCCTCCGGTCCTAGGCGGCCCCCAGAGTCTGGACGGCCTCCAGTCTGGGCAGGCGGCCCCCAGTCTTGGGCGGCCTCCAGAGTCTAGGTGGCCCCTAGAGTCTGGACGACCCCCAGTCCTGGACGGCCCCCAGTCTTGGGCGGCCTCCAGAGTCTAGGCGGCCTCCGGTCCTAGGTGGCCCCTAGAGTCTGGACGGCCCCCAGTCCTGGGCGGCCCCCAGTCTTGGGCAGGCGACCCCAGTCTTGGGTGGCCTCCAGAGTCTAGGCGGCCTCCGGTCCTAGGCGACCCCCAGAGTCTGGACGGCCCCCAGTCCTGGGCGGCCCCCAGTCTTGGGCAGGCGGCCCCCAGTCTTGGGCGGCCTCCAGAGTCTAGGCGGCCTCCGGTCCTAGGCGACCCCCAGAGTCTGAACGGCCCCCAGTCCTGGGCGGCCCCAGTCTTGGGCAGGCGGCCCCCAATCTTGGGCGGCCTCCAGAGTCTAGGCGGCCTCCGGTCCTAGGCGGCCCCTAGAGTCCGAACGGTCCCCAGTCCTGGGCGGCCCCCAGTCTTGGGCAGGCGGCCCCCAGTCTTGGGTGGCCTCTAGAGTCCAGGCGGCCTCCGGTCCTAGGCGGCCCTAGAGTCCGAACGGTCCCAGTCCTGGGCGGCCCCCAGTCTTGGGCAGGCGGCCCCCAGTCTTGGGTGGCCTCCAGAGTCTAGGCGGTCTCCGGTTCTAGGCGGCCCCCAGCCTCAGGCGATCCCCCGGGTTAAGAATAATCCCCACGTTAGAACCATTAAACGAGATAAGCCGTCATATTTGGAACAGAAATCGAGAAATGCTAAACATCATCACGCCTTAAATGGTTCGCATAAGACAAACACCAAAAGGAGACATTGAACCTCTATTTTAGAGCCAGATCCCTTTTCCCTCACTCTGATGTCTCCACTATCCCTGACATTCCTTTGGGATAATCAAGATCATCATGAAAAAGGATGTCTTCATGAGCAAGTTTCTCAATATCCATATTAAGTATTATCACTGAATGACCACGTAATGCAAGATGAACACTTATCCTACACGTGGACCTTCAAAATTAAAACAATAAAAGAAAATAATAATAATAACACGTACAAGAAAAAAGGATAAAGGGGAGGAAGGAGAGGGGAAGGGGGCGGCTTCTTCCTTCGAAAAAAGAGATCCTGAAAACCCTAAACAAAAAATCTGGTGATCCGGCATCAACAGTTACCAATCAGTACTTCACTTTTCTAATATTGACATATGCCTAATGTTATGTAAATTCTAGGTTTTAAGATAATCATGCCCCCTAGTGGGTACGGCTAATGGAATCTTGACTTAGACCAATTAATTTTAATGAAATGCTATTTCTTTTAAATATATTTTTTGATTTACTCTTTAAAAATAATTTTTTAATAAAAAGATATTAACTTCAAGTATCTCATGCAAGAATTTTTTAAAAATCATGTAAAATAGTTGCAAACCCTAATTATAATGATTGATAAAATAAAAAATTTAAGTTATTATGATTGTTTCGAGAGGATCATACTTTCAGATAATCACTTTAAAGAAGTTGACCTCCTAATAACCATTTCGAGATAGTTGAACCTTTAAAGAAAAAAAAAACTAATAATATTATTCATCATCCAAAAGCAAAAATATTTCTACATATTTATAGAATTGAAACACTTATTATTCAAAGAAGCTTAATATAATTATGTAAGAAAAATAGTACAATATAGCTAATCCATAACTAAAAAAAATATCAATGACTAAAATTAAAAATTTATCTAATAACCAAATCTCTTCAAACCAATAAAATTTTATTGATTAAAGGAATCTTCAAAATTAGAGAATCTTAATATCTTAATTTAGACTAACTTGTTTTTAAAAAAATGTTATTTCTTTTGATTTTTTTTTTTTTTTGATTTACCTTTTGAATATGTTTTTTTAATAAAAGATATTAACCTAAGCATTTCATCCGAGATTTTTAAAAAAAATCATGTGAAATGACAACACTACTTCATTTAATTATAAATTAGAAACACTATTTCAATAGGAGCAGGTTGGAAAGAAGAGGGTATAGAGAAAAATAATCACCTTCATTTATGATAGCAACTGCTACCCAGAAATTAGAGGAAAAAAAATAATTTTGCTTCCATAATTCCACCCCTTTCTTTCTTAAACACTCGTTACAAGCGGGAAAAAAAATGCCCCCCCCCCTCCCCCCCGCCCAAAAAAAAAAATAAAGAAAAATCAGTAATTTTAGTATGATCTTTTAAATAAACCTTTCTGCTCCTTCGATTCGGGATTCTCTCTTGACGCATTGACAGCATCATTTAATGCCTCTTATACCAACTTTTCTGGCATGCCACTCATTCGCAGAGGCAAATCGTAGAACAATGAGTAGATACGAAATCCGTAGATTCCTCTCTACAAATTGCTAAACCTGGCAACGGAGACAAATTTTCTAAAGAGAAAAAAGCAATAGAGACAGGAAAAAAAAAGGTTACCAACGTTTTTTGAAAAGAAAAAGAAGAGAACAGAAAGCAATTTCTGTTCTTTTATCATCACACAACGATGCGACGACCGCGTCTTTCTATTCTGGGAGTTCGGCCGTTGTCACGTCCGCCGGAGAGCCTTTTTGCGGTTTAAATTCTCAGGTTGACCGTGACTTTTTGTCATAATCTCGATGCAACGAACTCTCCGACCTCATCGAACGGTCCACAACGATTATTCTTGGAGCAGTGAATTACTGAAAGATCGATCTTAATCCATGGATATAATATCCTCGCAGTCGACGTTTGCCCACTCCCTACTCTGAGTTGACCGGAAGTTAAACTTGGAGCCGACGCACCCCACGGGGACAAGGCGCCGATCCATCTCAGCTATTTATTTCAAACCATTCGTTGAGTCAATTAAAAGTTAAACCAGCATTGGATTTAAAGAGGACGTACTTTCGATCGTCATTTGGAGCGGTTTACATCATTTATTATTATTTGTTACGGTGCAGCAACAATGCATTGCTTACCTGATGCCACTAACTCCAGAAAGCGTGGCACTGATTCCCACTTTGTGCACTTGTTCCCATGCCCTCATATTTCGCTGCATTCATCTGGCGATGGATTAAATATATATACCATGCACAGGGGGTCCACGGGTTAAGGTTGAACGCATCTGCGTCCATGTTGCGTTGATATATCACAATGAGAGGCTTTAACCTGTAGTGCTTGTGACATCAACACGCGTGGCTTTAACCTGTGCTCAACCTGACTGCCTGATCAGTTGCATGATTAATGCAGAGAGTTGTTGCCCACATACCAAATTTATCATTTGATGTCAGACTTTGATAGGATTTGAGTTCAAGATAAAAATAAAAAGAAAAAAAGAGAGGTGTTGTTCGAACTTCGAAGGTTACATCGCATAAAGGTGGGTAGGAATATGTATTCATGGCATGATGTAGGTTATTCATTTTAATGGCATGGACGTTATGAATAGCCGTTGATGAAAAGGGAATGGACAAGTAGTCATGTGGCCAACCAGCTGTGATTGTTGGTGTTGCTGGTTGCACCTACCCTATTTCCTTCGCATGATAAGTAAATCTACTCCTGTAGCCAAATTACGAAATGCAGTACTAATTTCAAGGATAAGATTCAAGCTCATAATATTTTCTTCTTAGAATGATGACAGTGAATATATGTTTGTCACTGGTTATAATTTTAATAGTGCTTGGAGGTTGGGTGGGTTAACCGTTCCAACCTTCACATTCGGTAACGTTTCTCTCGGCCGTTCCTCGGCGCGGAGAGAACCGAGAGCCAACGCGAGGCGAGTCAAACGGAGGACACGAAAACTGGAGGCCCCCAGTGGGGAGCCAGTCCGGCAACGCCGGTCAGCCAAAAGGGGACCCATGTGGACCAAAGCACGATGTTGTCTGCCACGTGGGCAGCATGGTGGGGTCCAGCGTCAGTGGGAGTTTAGTCTATTGTTTTGGTGCAACCATATATTCAACAACTTCGATCGTCACCAGTCTTCGGACCATCCAATCTTCTTTTATAAAACGATCGGGTGGAAGTATCGACTCCTAAGACAGTGGAGATGGATGCCATCCCCACGTCGAAGTTAGAGTCGGAAGATCTCCATCAACCATGTATGCAATCATAATACACCGCGAGGCTTCCGATCTGGTCACCAAACCAAATTAATCTTCCGTCGTTGGAACTAGAAAACAAAAACCCAATCACATACTTTCGACTCACAGTCGAAGTGCCCACTCAAGATTTTGCACCCATGTTTACCCAGCCAAGGTCTTTGCCAATCCTTCTAACAAGGGCTGCAGACAACTTAAAGGCATGGCTTGACTTGATAATTGGCTTTTGCAAGCTCCTTTGATCCGTAAATAAGTTGAATTTATGTTTCAGTGCTTGGCTAATAAACAAACTGTTGCCGGATGACCTGGCTTTGATCATGCTAACATCCACATAATTGGGAAGTTAATCCTTGGTTACCGCTGGGTTAGTTCCATAAGATCGACTCCCATTATCGCGTCAGCTTGCGATATCATTCCAAGGAAAAAGCAAAAACTTCTTGAAAAAAAAAAAAATCTTCTACATCCACTAACAACGATGAGTGAGGTAGCCCACTAACTAACAACGAGGGTGTGGTTGATGGGAAAGAATTTGTGTACGAGCGGAATAATAAATAAAAATGCGCAAACCACACAATCACAAAACACCAAGATTTACGTGGAAAATCCCTTCAAGATAAAGGAAAAAAAACCACGGGCAAGCCAGAGAAGAAGATCCACTATAAAATAATAAATATCCAAGTCTCAAAGTCCCTTGCCAGAACTTGAGAAACAATCACAAGAGAATAATAGGGATATAAGGATTACGTCACCGAAAAATACGGTCTCCTGCGTTACCTCCTTATTTTCTTCCCTTCTTCTTCTTCTTCTCTTGTTTTTCTTCTGCAGCACCTTCACGTGATTCCTGGAGTGGAAGTCCTCCCACGTAGTTAAGCACCAAGCAGCAGCCCTTCCTTCTCTTCCCCTAGCAATCCATGCTCCTAGAAAAAAGAAATACCTGCTACATGCTTCTCCTCTTTTTCAGACGGCTGCTCCTTAAAAAAGAGAAAACCAAAAAAGGAAGGCGGCTACTCCTTTTATAAAAGAGAGAGAACAAATCCTGGTGGAAAAAGGAGTAGCGCTCCCTTTTGCCCTAATGGGCTGAATAGTGGGCCATGGGCCCAACAACCTCCCCCTTCAGCCCATAAGGGAGGCTGTCTCATGCTTCCTTAGTGTGAAATCATGCCGACCAGCTGTCGGCATATCTCTTGCCTTTCTTTTGATAAGGTCTTTGTCAACATGTCTGCCCCATTTTCATCTGTGTGAATTTTCTGAAGCTGTAACTGCTTCTCTTCAAACACATTTCGAATCCAGTGGTATCTCACATCTATATGCTTTGACTTGAAATGAAAAGTTGGGTTCTTGCACAAGTGGATGGCGCTCTGGCTGTCACAATGTACCACATAATTTTTCTGTTTCAATCCCAATTCATGTAAGAATTCTTTCATCCACAGCATCTCCTTACAGACCTCGGTAGCAGCAATATATTCTGCCTCTGTGGTAGAGAGAGCTACACACCTTTGCAATCTGGATTGCCATGACACAGCTCCCCCTGCAAAAGTAAGTATGAAACCTGATGTGGACTTCCTTGTATCAATATCTCTCGCCATATCTGCATCTGTGTAACCAATCAGCACAGCTGGACCACCCCCAAAGCTTAAACAAACTTTGGAGCTTCCTCTGAGATATCTGAAGATCCACTTCACTGCTGCCCAATGCTCTTTCCCTGGATTTGCAAGAAATCTGCTAGCAACACCCACTGCATATGCGATGTCTGGCCTCGTACATACCATCGCGTACATCAAACTTCCGACTGCTGAAGCGTAAGGAACCTTCTTCATTTTCTCCTTCTCCTCATCACTTGAAGGACTTTGCTCTGAGCACAACCTGAAGTGACCTGCAAGAGGAGAACCAACTGGCTTTGCATTGATCATACTGAACCTATCCAATACCTTCTCAATGTACTTTTCCTGTGACAACCATATTTTCTTGATTCTTCTATCACGGGAAATCTGCATACCCAGTATTTGCTTTGCTGGTCCCATATCCTTCATTTCAAATGAATTGCTCAGCTCCTTCTTCAACCTGTCAATCATAGACATATCTTTCCCAAGAATAAGCATGTCATCAACATAAAGTAGGAGTATGACAAAATCCTCACTAAACCATTTGATATACACACAATGATCTGAAGCCATTCTTTTGTATCCATTTTCAGCCATAAATGAATCAAATTTCTTGTACCACTGCCTTGGAGCTTGCTTCAGCCCATATAAGCTTTTTTTCAATCTGCAGACAAGATTTTCTTTACCTTTGACTTTGAAGCCTTCTGGTTGCTCCATATAGATTTCCTCCTCCAAATCACCATGAAGAAAAGCTGTCTTCACATCTAACTGCTCAACCTCCAAGTCTAGACTAGCAGCAATACCTAGAGCAACACGAATTGAAGACATTTTAACAACAGGAGAAAAAATCTCTTCAAAGTCAATACCTTTCTTTTGACCAAAGCCTTTCACAACCAATCTGGCCTTGTACTTTGGTTGAGAACAATGCTGTTGAGTCTTTAACCTGAAAACCCACTTGTTCTTTAAAGCCTTCCTTCCTCTTGGTAGTTCCACTAAATCATATGTGTGGTTCTTCTGTAAGGCATCCATTTCTTCCAGCATACCTACTAACCACTCCTTTTTCTGCTCACTTTCAACTGCCTCCTGGTAACATTCTGGTTCACCTGCATCAGTAAGCATTATATATTCATCTGTAGAATACCTTTTGGAAGGTTGACGTTGTCTGATAGATCTTCTCAGCTGAGGCTCTGTAGGAGGTTGCTCCTGATCTCCTTCCTGCTCAACATGTCCTACAGGTGAGTTAATACCTGCTCCTGCACTATTTTCTTGCACATCTCCCCTATCACCCTGATTTACTAGAGGAGTAACTGGATCACAGTCTGTTAATCCTCCTGCAGAAGACTTGACTGACACCTCCTTCTTGAAGTCTTGAAGGGTTTGATCTTCAAAAAATACCACATCTCTGCTTCTGAATACCTTCTGCTTTTCTGGATCCCAAAGTCTATAACCAAACTCATCATGTGAGTAACCAAGCAAAGCACATTCTTTTGTCTTACCATCCAGCTTGGACCTCTCAATGTCTGGAACATGTGCAAATGCACGACAACCAAACACTCTCAAGTGCTTATAAGAGACATCTTTTCCTGACCATACACGCTCTGCAACATCACCATCTAGAGCTGTACATGGTGACAAGTTTATTACATCAACCGCTGTCTTCAATGCCTCATCCCAAAATCTTTTAGGTAACTTGGACTGTGAAAGCATACATCTGATCTTTTCCATGATGGTGCGGTTCATTCTCTCTGCAATTGCATTATGCTGAGGAGTACCAGGAACTGTCATCTCATGTTGAATGCCATGTGATCTGCAATAATTATCAAATAACCCTGTGTACTCACCACCATTATCTGACCTTATACATTTCAGTTTCTTTCCTGTCTCTCTTTCAACTCTGGCATGAAACTCTTTGAAGACATTAATAACCTGATCTTTAGTCTTCAAACCATAGACCCAAACTTTTCTAGAAAAATCATCTATAAAAGTGACAAAATAAAGTGCACCACTGATGCCTGGAACATTAACTGATCCACTAGGAGTTTTTGTCCTCAGAGGACCACAAACATCTGTATAGATACGATCCAAAACATGCATTTTTCTAGATAAAGCAGGACTAGCAAAAGAAACTCTATGTTGCTTGCCAACCAAACAATCAACACATGGGTTCAGATGTACACCTTTGAAGTCTGGTAGAACTTCTTCCTTGGAAAGAACTTGCAGCCCCTTCTCACTCATGTGTCCCAGTCGTTTATGCCACAACTCCATGCTGAAGTCGTTCTCTGTAACATTCAACTGTTCACCATAAGCTTTAGCCTGCAACCTGTATAAAGTGTGACATTTCTTCCCACTGGCTACAACAAGTGAACCTTTACTGAGCTTCCATTGCCCTTTATGAAATCTGCTATCAAAATCTTCATCATCAAGTCTTCCAACTGAGATTAAATTTAGCCTCAAGTCAGCTACATGCCTTACATCCTTGAGCACCAACTTACAGCCAAGATTGGTCTTCATGTGGATGTCACCCATGCCAATGATGTCTGCTGTGCCTTGATTTCCCATCTTGACAACACCAAAATTTCCAGTCTTATATGTAGAAAAAAACTCCCTCCGTGGTGTAGCATGATAAGAAGCACCTGTGTCAATCACCCACTCATGATTCTGACACTCACATGAGAAGATACCATCAGAAGTAGACAAAATCAAATAATCATCACTCTGCACAGTAGCTGTGATATTCTCCTTTGACTCTGTATCCTCCACTTCTTTTCCCTTTTTCTTACTCTTCTTAGGCTTCTTACACTGATTCTTGTAGTGCCCTTTCTCACCACAGTTATAGCAAGTAATATCTTTTCTTGACCTTGATTTGCTTCTACCCTTGTATGAATTGTCTCTATTTCTAGACTTTGACCGTCCTCTATTCTCTGAGACAAGTGCCTGTGAATCAATCTGAGAAGTTGCTGAATTTTTCCTTCTTAACTCCTCATTCAACAAACTGCCTGTTACTTGACTCATGGTGATAACACCGTCTGGTGCAGAATTACTGAGGGAAACTACCAGTGTCTCCCAACTTTCTGGCAATGAACTGAGAAGTAACAATGCCTGCAACTCATCATCAAGAGACATTTTCATAGAGGATAACTGGTTATTAATACTCTGCATTTCATTCAAATGCTCAGCAATAGAAGCACCCTCTTTATATTTCAGATTCACTAGTTTTCTGATCAAGAAAGCCTTGTTGCCAGCTGTTTTTCTCTCATATAGACTTTCTAACTTTTTCCAAAGAGAGTTTGCAGAAGTCTCAGTGGAAACATGGTGAAAGACACTATCATCCAACCATTGCCGAATAAAACCGACTGCCTTCCGATCTAACATGATCCAAGCATCGTCTGTCACTGTAGCGGGCTTTGCTTTGACCCTTCTAAAGGTCCATATAGATCCTTGCAATATAAGAGGTCCTCCATCCTTGGTTTCCATATCATCCAATTGTTTCCGTTCAGACTGATCATGCGGGAAACATTACCGGCCTCCATGCTCGCACACAAAAAAAAATTCACAGGCTCTGATACCAGTTGATGGGAAAGAATCCGTGTACGAGCAAATACTAGCAGACCGTAATACGCAGCGGAATAATAAATAAAAATGCGCAAACCACACAATCACAGAAACACCAAGATTTACGTGGAAAATCCCTTCAAGATAAAGGGAAAAAAACCACGGGCAAGCCAGAGAAGAAGATCCACTATAAAATAATAAATATCCAAGTCTCAAAGTCCCTTGCCAGAACTTGAGAAACAATCACAAGAGAATAATAGGGATATAAGGATTACATCACCGAAAAATACGGTCTCCTGCGTTACCTCCTTATTTTCTTCCCTTCTCTTCTTCTTCTTCTCTTGTTTTTCTTCTGCAGCACCTTCACGTGATTCCTGGAGTGGAAGTCCTCCCACGTAGTTAAGCACCAAGCAGCAGCCCTTCCTTCTCTTCCCCTAGCAATCCATGCTCCTAGAAAAAAGAAATACCTGCTACATGCTTCTCCTCTTTTTCATACGGCTGCTCCTTAAAATAGAGAAAACCAAAAAAGGAAGGCGGCTACTCCTTTTATAAAAGAGAGAGAATAAACCCTAGTGGAAAAAGGAGTAGCGCTCCCTTTTGCCCTAATGGATGAATAGGTGGGCCATGGGCCCAACAGGGGTAGCATAACCATGAATCAAGAAGGGGATTTTAGTAACCTCTGTTTTTTTTCTAACGATACTGGTGTCCAGAATTGTTGAGGGACATGCGGTTAGGATACAAGAAGTCATGATTATGGAATGAAGCCTTCAATTCATAAACTTTGATTCTTTTCACAAATTAAACGGGAATATGCTCATTTAAGTGACTGCTGAGTCAAAAATGGTAAGCTTAGCTTGAGTTCTTCGGCCGAGTTTGAGTACCTCCTTAATATGAATAGCTGGGCAAGGAAAACCTAAACCTAAATTGAATTAAGTTTGGATTGACTGAAAGAAACGTGATCCCCTAATTATATAAACATGGAAAGGATCGAAAGTTCTCAAGTACTTTTCACTTCCCCGGACTTCTATGTTAAGTGCAGCTAGTACATCCATCACTCGTTCTTTTTCTTTGCTCACCGTTCATTGGCAGGTCTTGCTTTTGAGCACAAACCGACCAACAATGGATACCAGAAACTGCCTCTCCGTTGAGTCTTTTTATGCCACACTGGATTGCTCAACAGAAAACAAACGAAACATTCCCACATTAATGTCTCACATGCATATCTCTAGTAGTTAATTCACAGTCCTCAAGCATCCAAAGGCGACCTACCAATCATATGAACTTGTCTATTATGCCACTGTAGTGGAGAGGAAGAGAGAGAGAGGACTATTCATGTGTTCGCAGATCTCCATTGAAAACGGAACATATTAATAATTTCTCACCTAAGATGCCTTCCTACTGTTTGGGTTGGGTGGTGGCATAATGCAAATGGGCATAGTTTGTCTGCTGACCCACCATGAATTGAGTCTAGGAAAGGAGAGAGAGAGAGAGAGAGAGCGGTGGGTGGAGATGCCAGAACGTGTGCATGTCGGGGGACTCATGAATAACTTAGTTCCAATATGAAACCATCCCATACGCATATTAATTGGCTCGAATTCTTCACTTAACATTGGCACTGTTTTCAGCGATCGCATAGTACAAGAGCATATGAGACGAGGAATTCAACTCATGGTAGACAAGAAGTATATATATTTAGATTATAAGATCTACGAAGAAGACATGCGGACCTAGAAGAGATTGATTACCCTTGCAACTAAAGCAACAGTCACATGGAAGAAGGCCGAGGTGTGTGAGTTCTTTGGCATGGAAAGACTCCTCCGACTGAAAACGTCTAATCATTCCTCATGGGAGTCCTCCAACTTGCTGATAGTTTTCTCTTTTGTGGATGCTATAAAATAAGCCCACATCAATTATAAGGCAATGTGCATGTTAGTTGAAATATATATAGTCTAAACCGAGTCTGCCAATCTGAGGAAATTATATATATATCCTGTTGGCTTTAATTATGCCTTGTTTCACAGAAATCTGAATGGTTACAAAGCAAGAAAGTTTTTCTTTGATGTTTATATATGTCCTATTTCAGGTTTGATTGCCTACCAGATTTCAGTTCATTCGTTTCCTGCTAGAATATTTTAAGTGCATGTAGGAGACATATTAATAAAATTTGTTGGAAGTTATAGTGCTGATATTCTATCTAATAATTGGGATGTATTTTGGCATCAATTTGTTTGAGTTGCTAAGTGGTTCTCAGCTTGTACCAATGCACTGATATATACTAAAGTTTAAAGTACCAGGCCAGGGCTGGCAGCACAAGAGAAGGTTTGTTAATTTCTTCTTGCATATAACTTTGCACTTGGTCGATCTGGCAATTTCAAGGAATTCTAGTTTATGCACGGTGTTGGACCAATCTTACAAGCACTTACCTCATTTCTAATCACATGGTCAATATAATATAAGTAGGATCCGCTGATGCATGCATGATAATATTGTTCCATAATGGTATATACATAAATAAAGATTTTCAGGGTTAAATATACGGTAACTCATTTTTATAGGTGTTGCCGCCGGGATCCGTCCTCCGACTCGGGCGCGGTCGATCTCCAGGAAGAGGGGGGCGGACCTGCACAAGAAGTCCACGCGGGGGACGCTGGGGTGGTCCCTCCGCGGAAGACCCTCCGACGCTCAAGTCAGTGGAGAAGAAATCAGCGATCAACCAGACAGTGGGGAGGTGGATCTCTCCGGGAGGCCTCTCCGGGGGCGGCCAATCGGAAGCTCTAGAGGGCAGGAGCGCCGACGAGCTGCCGGAAAGAGCAGTGGGGGTGCCCGTGTAGGAAGATGTGTGTATAGAAAGAGGCGCGTGCGTACCTGAAGGAATCTGCGAGTCTCATATTTATAGACTGTCGCCTGAGTCTTGAGCGTCTTCTGGAAGGTTCAAAGGTTGTTACGATATGGAGGCGGACAGAGTCAGGCCATTGTGGGGCCGTTAGAATCCATATTCCGTTTGTTGAGGGATCGACGGCTGGGAGAGCTCCTTGATATCTCGAGATCTGGTTGAGTAGGCCTGGGGCGGTTATGATAGGTTTTAGGCCACGTCGCGACATGATTCCTTGTCTAGGATGCCGTTCTGGTAGGCCTGGGCTCTTCCGCATCAAGTTCCGCGGAGGTAGGTGTTAAGTTGTGGATCGCTCGATGAACCCGAGCTATGGAAGCCCGGAAGGGCCGAGCTATGGAAGCCCGGAAGGGCCGAGCTACGGAAGCCCGAAAGGGCCGAGCTACGGAAGCCCGGAAGGGCCGAGCTACGGCCCGAGCTACGGAAGCCCGGAAGGGCCGAGCCATGGAAGCCCGGAAGGGCCGAGCTACGGAAGCCCGGAAGGGCTGAGCCATGGAAGCCCGGAAGGGCCGGGCCATGGAAGCCCGGAAGGGCCGGGCCGAGCCATGGAAGCCCGGAAGGGCTGAGCTACGGAAGCCCGGAAGGGCCGAGCTACGGAAGCCCGGAAGGGCCGGCTTCCGGAAGGGCCGAGCCATGGAAGCCCGGAAGGGCCGAGCCACGGAAGCCCGGAAGGGCCGAGCCACGGAAGCCCGGAAGGGCCGAGCCACGGAAGCCCGGAGGGGCCAAGCCATGGAAGCCCGGAGGGGCCGAGCCACGGAAGCCCGAGGGAGACGAAGGGAGGAGGTTAGCCTTAGCCGCCTCGCACGGATATTAATATAATGACGATTTTACCCCCCAACATATGCCCTCCACTCCCTAGTTCGAAGCGTAGGTTCGGGCGTAGGGAGTACAAGTCCAAATGGCGCGTCCTGGATGGGACGTCTTGGTTTAGACAGCTCATGCAATGATGCCCTAATTAATGCGATAGGGCCATCCCGCCTTCGGGGCTAAGGCTCCTCCACGAGCGACGGTTGGGATTGCGCCACGCTACGAATCCCGATCGATCGGGTGTTTGTTGAGGCGATTCCGGACACCTGGGATGAGACGCCCCGCCTCCTCAGGGCGGCTTCCTTGGCGGGGAAGCGAAGTGACAGCCGCATTGTATATGTATATGTGCGCATGCTCTCGGCGTCCTCTCGTCTTGCTTTCAGAAGAGTTCTGGCCTTTCATCTTCTTCGACGCTCATCCTTTTCGCTTGGTACTTCCTTCAATCGAGATGGCGATGAGCCTCGACGACGTGGCCTCAGAAATCGTTGCCGAGGATTTGGGAAGGATTCACCAGTGGTATGGCATGCCCCCGGATGTCGTTCTGCGGGCACCGGAATCCGGAGATAGAGTTACTCGGGATTTAGAGTCTGGGGTTTTTGTTTATGAAGATAGTTTGAAGGCGGGTCTCCATTTTCCTCTCTACCCCTTGGTGAAGGAAATCATGACCCACTATAATATCTGCCCGTCAATGGTGGCTCCAAACAGCTGGCGGAGCATCGTCGGATTCATCTCGATGTGCCACCAGATTCAAATCGTCGCTACTCTCCCCCTTTTCCGCACCTGCTACCACTTGATTCCTGGGAGGAAATCAGAGTGGCCCTACATCGGATCCCGGAGATCTTTCAACGTCATTGCGGATAAGCCATCTTCCATCAAGGGGTGGAAGAGTCGGTTCGTTATCGCAGAGGGAAACATCGGTTCCGGCTTCCCTCGAAGATGGGGGGATTTTGTGAGGGATGCGGAGACGCACCCGGTTTTGTCGGCGCAGGAGGAGAGGGACTTGGACGTCCTTCATAACAGACAGGTGTTTTCGGCCAACGACTTGCTATCGGAGGGGGCCCTCTTCGCAGCCGGGCTCAGCCCTCTGGACCCGCAAGGTGAGTCCCTTTCTTGTTGTGTATTTTTCTCGATTAATGTGTTTGGACCTGAATATGCGCGTTCCATTCTGACAGTTGCAAGGTCGGCGTTGTCGAACCTCTCCAAGAGGAAGAGAGGAAAACGTCCAGGGGAAGGTAGCGGCGCGGATAGTGGCCGGCCCAAAAAAAGGGCTCATACTTCCGCAAGAAGCCCGCCGGACGCCGGAGCAGTCACTACAGGAGTGCCGGGGGCGAAGGAGGGCCCGGGAGAACGGTTATGGCCCCCGACCCCCTCGTGTTGGAGATATCAGACAGCTCGGACGAGGCTCCATTGGCTCGTCCGACCGCGTCCCCCCTGAAAGAGGAACCAGCAACCGCGGAGGCTGAGAAATAGGCTGCCGAGGCCAACATGCAGCTCGCCATACTCAAGGGGAGGCAGGATGCTATCAGTGTTGGCGCCTTCCAACTCGGGCAGCAGGAATGCAAAGAGAAGATATCCAGCGAGCATCCGGAATGGGATATCTCTTTCCTGGATGCTGAAACTCCTGATGAGGATGAGTCCGAGGGGGAAGAAGAGGATGAATATGTCGACATCTCAGACACTGATCCTGGTGTTGTCCCGGGTTCCAGTGAAGCCGCAATTTCTGAGGGACGGTCGCAAACTGCCGCTGAGGGGGCAAAAGCATTAGAGAAGGGCGAGTCTAGTCACGCTTCTGTAGATGTAACCAAAAGTTGGCCAAAGCCGATGTGGTTCCTGACCCTTAGGGGCCACTCTTGTATTTCGTTTTCAGAAGTCTGTCTGACGTTTCTTAATAAGAGAATTTTCTGTTTCCACTTAAGTGCTTTTCTTGTGTGGCATCGTTGTCATCTGGTTTTGCCTTGATCGCGAGCGACTTAAGGCTCGCTGGTGCTCTCAGGTCATCCTTATTTCGGGATTGAAGGAAACGCACTGGCTAGGGCCGATGGGTAAAATAGGTCGGCTGGGGCCGACGAAGAAGGTAGGTCGGCTGGGGCCGACAAGAAAAGTAGGTCGGCTGGGGCCTACGAGCAGAATAGGTCGGCTGGGGCCGACGAAGAAGGTAGGTCGGATGGGGCCGATGAGCAAAATAGGTCAGCTGGGGTCGATAAGAGAAGTAGGTCGGCTGGGGCCGACAAGAAAAGTAGGTCGGCTGGAGCCGACGGGCAAAGTAGGCCTTTGCGCTTTCTGCTATTCTGCCAACGCCCTGCTGTCCCGCAGGTGATTCGGTTTTTATTTCACCAGAGTTGATGATACAGCGTAGTGGGGAACATAAAGCTGCATCAGAGCTTTCCGGAAGGTGCTCTTTTTCCATGCAGATCGTTTTGTCGTGACGCGCACGCAACGTTTACCATTGGAGGGTACTATCTTCAAAGGACGATCTTCTGAACCCGCCAGTTTTCGAAGTGCCAGTGGATGATTTCCTGCATTTAATGACCGTGATTCGGGATCAGGAAGGGATCTCCGTACACGTCACGACTCAGGCGGTGGGCTTGGCGCGTAGTAGGGCGCCGTGTCTATCCCGAGGAGCCACGTGGAGGTATGGGCCAAATGTTCGAATCTCGGGACTTACAGCTTGGGTAGCTTTTCTCGGCCGGTTTCTGCATATAAAAAGGGAAAAGAGGGGTCACGCTTGGCTATCCCCAAAGTGTCTTTTCCATCAGAGCTTCCATTATGCTCATTTCTCTGCTGTTACGAGTGGGAGGACCAAGCTTTCCTCTCATAGGCTCCTTGCCACCGGATAGCTGGGGCGACCGGGGAGCTATCGAAGAACGGCTCACCCTTAGGGGGTGAGTCTCGGAGATCATATGGAGAGCGCACAAGGAGGGCGCAGAGGTCACACGGAGAGCGCACATATACTCTTCCCGTGTGACCTTTGCGGTTCCCCTTCGGAGATGCATGGTAGGAAGTGCACGCGGGTCTCCCATGGGTTGTGTGAATTTTGCCTCCTCCCCTGGTCCGGATTCCCGGGCTCAATCGCCTGGGGAACCTTTTGCCACATGGGGAGGGGGTGAAAGCGTGCCATCCGTCGACTCTTTGTCCCTGAGACTCGGCGAGGCGCGGCGGTACACACTCAGTTTGGGAGAGCGTTCCAACGCCAGGGTCCGCTGGCCTCCTGCCTGCTCGTCGAGGGGTCCCTCGGTTGGGTGGTCTGGGATGGCCATCCAGATATCTCGGTTGGATCACCGAGATATCGATACCTACTGAAGTCGTTCGCAACTATTAGTCCATGTCGACCGGCTACTATCAGCTCGAGCTGGCTGGATGCGACCTATCTAATTTGGCGGTCGGACGCTGGAGCATCACGATTGCCTAGGTCTGCTTTGGAGCAGTTGCTCGAGTTTTGTATTTGCCTTTATTTTATGCATTTCAATGCTCTTGTAAATCCTGTGAGGCATTTGTAACTGATCTTGATCGGCAATAAAGAGAGTTATGTTCTATTTTTCAATCTCTATCTTTTTTGTGCCGAGCTTGTTGTCATTGTTGTTTGTGGGTACAAAGGCGTTCCGCTAGTCCTCAGACGAGGGTCCCACGCTGTCAGAACTTAATCGAGGTTCGCGCGACGGTTCAGGGATCGTTCGGCAAAATATGCCCCTTGCTCTGATCAGAAGCTTGATATTTTTATGCCTCGCTTTTACCGGAGCTCGATTTATCGTGGGTCGGCTTTGGCCGAAGTTCAGGGAATCCATACCTTTTCCCATCATGGTTCAGGGAACCTGTCACTCGGGCCAGCCGAGTTTCGGAGATATTTGACTTGGCCCTGCCAAGGTTCGGAGATTCATTCACTCGGCCCCGCCGAGGTTCGGAGATAATTGACTTGGCCCTGCTAAGGTTCGGAGATTCATTCACTCGGCCCTGCCGAGGTTCGGAGATAATTGACTTGGCCCTGCCAAGGTTCGGAGATTTATTCACCCGGCCCTGCCGAGGTTCGGAGATAATTGACTTGGCCCTGCCAAGGTTCGGAGATTCATTCACTCGGCCCCGCCGAGGTTCGGAGATAATTGACTTGGCCCTGCCAAGGTTCGGAGATTCAGTCACTCGGCCCAGCCGAGGCTCGGAGATTCGGGCTCAAGGGAGCGACTCAGTTGTGAATGTGGGCCACAGCGTCAGGCCCACGCGGCGCTTGGTAAGGGGCGCCAGGGCGGAACGAGCGGTATATCGTCATGCTTTTTTATTGGTGACGCTACTCTTCCCGAGGGGACAAGTTATTGGTCGAGCGTCGGACTTCCGCGTTTCCCGAGAAGAGGCCAGCATTAAGAGGCTCGGGGAAGCGCCGAATGCATTTATTGTGAGGGCCGACAAATCGAAAAATGTTCTGCTTGGGGAATTCCCGAACAACCTGATCGCGCTTACCGATCTCGCTTGGGATGGGGCGCGACACTTCGGATTTTGCAGGCACTGAAATGGCGACACGTGGCAAGTTCTTATGGGTCGGTGGTTACGGCGCGACCGATAGAGATACCTGCCTGGAGAGTATAAATACGACCGAGGGGCATCGGTTTCGGCCATCCCTCAGTTTAAGTTCCGAAAAAATGGCCTATCCAGGGCGATCATCAGGCGAGTTGCGTTCCTCGCTCGACAGCCTACTGCGTTCGGAGGGGAGGCGTATCTCCGTCACTGTTGACGGACTGGGCCTAGCGTCGGCCCTTGCGAGTAATCAGCAGCTTGCGAGGATCGCCGAGGAGTACATGGACGTGACGGTCAAGGAGGCGGAGGCCCTACACTGGGTGGTGGACCGGCAAAGGGAGGAGATCGCGTCCCTTCGTCAGCAAGTGGCTGACCTGACGGAGCGCCTGGAGGAGCTGCTAGCCTCCGGAAGTGACTCCGGATTCTGATTTAGGGCCTCTCTTCCTGTTTTTGCTTTTTACTGTCTTTTTGTAATTCTCTTTTTCTAAATGAAAAATGGATCTTGCTTTGGAAGTCCTCTTCTTCAAGAATTTATGGCCTTGATCCGTGTGATGAATTAGGGTGTTGGCGTGGCCCCATCGTTTTTGTGCGTTGATATAGGCGCTTTGAACGATGGGTTATAGGGGCGTCACCCAAAGGTTTTCAGTAGCAGAGGGGGATCTCCTAGCTCTGCTTGGGGGCTCTGGCCGATTATGTGGGGCTCAACGGCCTCTTAAAGGGGTTTGCCAATGGTGGCTTCTTTTTGTGCGTCGACGGTTTTTGTTTAACGCGCTCGTTTTCAAACCGGACGAAGTCCTTCGGGGACTATTTGGAGGCTGCCCGGCTTTAGTCGGGCCTCTGTACTTCGGTTTTTATCTGGGATTTTAGCCCGAATGATTTTTACCTGGCCCTGCCACGGCTCGAGGGATTCGTTGCTCGGCCCGGCCGAGATTCGGAGATTTTGTTGCTCGGCCCAGCCGAGGTTCGAGGAATATTTTACTTGGCCCTGCCAAGGTTCGAAGAATTTGTTGCTCGGTCCGGCCAAGATTCGGAGAACATTTTACTTGGCCCTGCCAAGGTTCGGAGATTTTGTTGCTCGGCCCAGCCGAGGTTCGGAGAATATTTTACTTGGCCCTGCCAAGGTTCAAAGATTTTGTTGCTCGGCCCAGCCGAGGTTCGGAGAATATTTTACTTGGCCCTGCCAAGGTTCAGAGAATTTGTTGCTCGGCCCAGCCGAGGTTCGGAGAATATTTTACTTGGCCCTGCCAAGGTTTGGAGAATTTGTTGCTCGGCCCAGCCGAGTTCGGAGAATATTTTACTTGGCCCTACCAAGGTTCGGAGATCTTGTTGCTCGGCCCAGCCGAGGTTCAGAGAATATTTTACTTGGCCCTGCCAAGGTTCGGAGATTTTGTTGCTCGGCCCAACCGAGGTTCGGAGAATATTTTACTTGGCCCTGCCAAGGTTTGGAGAATTTGTTGCTCGGCCCAGCCGAGGTTCGGAGAATATTTTACTTGGCCCTGCCAAGGTTCGGAGAATTGTTACTCGGCCCAGCCGAGGTTCGGAGAATATTTTACTTGGCCCTGCCAAGGTTCGGAGAATTTATTGCTCGGCCCGGCCGAGGTTCGGAGAATATTTTACTTGGCCCTGCCAAGGTTCGGAGAATTTGTTGCTCGGCCCAGCTGAGGTTCAGAGAATATTTTACTTGGCCCTGCCAAGGTTCGGAGAATTTGTTGCTCGGCCCAACCGAGGTTCGGAGAATATTTTACTTGGCCCTGCCAAGGTTCGGAGATTTTGTTGCTCAGCCCAGCCGAGGTTCGGAGAATATTTTACTTGGCCCTGCCAAGGTTTGGAGAATTTGTTGCTCGGCCCGGCCGAGGTTCGGAGAATATTTTACTTGGCCCTGCCAAGGTTTGGAGAATTTGTTGCTCGGCCCAGCCGAGGTTCGGAGAATATTTTACTTGGCCCTGCCAAGGTTCGGAGATTTTGTTGCTCGGCCCAGCCGAGGTTCAGAGAATGTTTTACTTGGCCCTGCCAAGGTTCGGAGATTTTGTTGCTTGGCCCAGCCGAGGTTCGGAGAATGTTTTACTTGGCCCTGCCAAGGTTCGAAGATTTTGTTGCTCGGCCCAGCCTAGGTTCGGAGAATATTTTACTTGGCCCTGCCAAGGTTCGGAGAATTTTTGCTCGGCCCAGCCGAGGTTTGGAGAATATTTTACTTGGCCCTGCCAAGGTTCGGAGATCTTGTTGCTTGGCCCAGCCGAGGTTCGGAGAATATTTTACTTGGCCCTGCCAAGGTTCGGAGATTTTGTTGCTCGGCCCAGCCGAGGTTCGGAGAATATTTTACTTGGCCCTGCCAAGGTTCGGAGAATTTGTTGCTCGGCCCAGCCGAGGTTCGGAGAATATTTTACTTGGCCCTGCCAAGGTTCGGAGAATTTGTTGCTCGGCCCAGCCGAGGTTCGGAGAATATTTTACTTGGCCCTGCCAAGGTTCGGAGAATATTTTACTTGGCCCTGCCAAGGTTCGGAGAATTCCTGTTCAAACAAACAGCTCGGTTGTGCCGAGGATTGGTAAGCAGTATCTGTTTCTTCTTGCAATTTATAGCAATGCAGTGCATAATGATTCACGCGACAGGTTTTGAGGAAACAGATAAGCAGGAACATGTAGTGAGGCATGTGAAGATGAATTCAGAGAGGACATACCCTATTGATAATATTTATGAAGGTTGTCCATGTTCCAAGTCCGGGGAATGGACTTCCCATCCAGGTCCTGCAGCTTGTAGGTTCCCGGTCCAATAATCTCCGCTACCTAGTACAGGCCCTCCCAGTTTGGCGCCAGCTTTCCTTGCTCCAGCGGTTTGGAAACAGAAGCCTTTCGGAGGACAAGGTCGCCAGGCAGGAAGGCTTTTCCTTTGACCCTGGAGGCATGATAGCGGGCCACCCTCTGCTGATAAGCAGCCGTTCTGATCTGGGCCTTCTCTCTGACCTCTTCCACTAGGTCAAGGTTGGTGCGGAGCTGTTCGTTGCTAGTTTCCTCTGAGTAACTCTCCACCCACAATGATGGGAGGCCGACTTCCACAAGGATAACGACCTCCGTATCAAAAGCCATTCGGAATGGGGTTTCGCCCGTCGGGATCCTCGGGGTAGTGCGGTAGGCCCATAAGACATGATGCAGCTCATCCGCCCACCTGCCTTGGGCTCTGGAGAGGCGAGCTTTGATTCCCTGGAGAGGGTCCTGTTGGTCACTTCGGCCGCTCCGTTGGCTTGTGGGTGCCCGACCGAAGTAAGGTGGTGACGAATTCCATGCTCCTCACAGAACTGGCGGAACCTGGAGTTATCAAACTGCTTGCCGTTATCGGTGATTATAGTATGGGGCAGGCCGAATCGGTAGATGATGGACCTCCAGACAAAGTCTCTGGCTCGTGCCTCGGTAATTTGTGCGACCGCTTCCGCCTCGACCCATTTGGTGAAGTAGTCGATGGCGACGAATAGGAATTTCCGCTGTCACGTTGCAAGCGGGAATGGGCCGAGGATGTCCATCCCCCATTTGGCAAAGGGCCAAGCGGAGGATATAGAAACTAGCTCGGCGGAAGGGAGTCTTTGGATGCTTGAATGCTTCTGGCAGGGGTCGCAGGCCCGGACTAGATCGTCCGCGTCTTTTTGCATGGTCGGCCAGTAGTAGCCTTGTCGCAGCACCTTGTGGCAGAGGGATCGGCTTCCCAAATGGTTGCCGTAAATCCCTTCATGTACCTCGCGCAGAGCGTAGTCCGCTTCTGATGGGCGAAGGCACCTAAGCAGCGGCATGGAAAATGACCGCTTGTAAAGTTGGTTGTCAATCAACACGTAGTGGATGGCCTGCAGCTTCAGCTTCCTAGCCTCTCTTCGGTCGGACGGAAGCGACCCTTCTTTGAGATATTTGAGGATAGGGTCGAACCAGGATGGTTCGGCCTCAACTTGCATCACTCGGTCGGCCTCCGTGATGCTCAGCTTTTCCAGAGTCTCCAGGTGGAACTTTTGTTCGGCATCCATCGTCTCCGCGGTTGCCAATCGGAGAGTAGGTCGGCACGGGCATTCTCAGATCTGGGAATCTGAATAATTTCAAATTCGGAAAAATGGGGAAGCAAGTTACGCACCTCCTGGAGATATCGAATCATGTTCGGCTCCCGGGCTTCAAATTCTCCCCGAACATGGCCGGCTACCAGCTGAGAGTCGGTGAAGGCGCTGAGCTTTTCCACCTTCAGATTGCGGGCGATCCGGAGACCGGCTAACAGAGCTTCGTACTCGGCTTCGTTGTTGGAAGCTGGGAAGGAGAATCGGATGCCACATTCGAAGATCATCCCCTCAGGGCTGGTAAGAACTAGATCCGCACCGGAGTGATGGGCATTGGATGACCCGTTGATGTGGAGGAGCCATCGGGCTCCAGACTTTAGCTCTTCAAGAGAGTCTGGGGTAGAACCGTCCTTCGGGATGGTACACTCGAGGAGGAAGTCGGCCAGTACTTGGGCTTTGATGGCCGGACGAGGCTGAAAATGTATGTCATGCTCGCTTAGCTCGACGGCCCATTTGGTCATTCTTTCCGAAGTTTTCGGACGGTGGACCACCGCCCTGATAGGTTGGTCAGTCAGGACCGTCATAGAATGTGCTTGGAAATACGGTCGTAGCTTTCGAACTAAGGTGATCAAGGCCAACACCATCTTTTCAATCCTGCTGTACCTCGTCTCCGCATCGCGGAGCAGCCTGCTCACATAGTATATCGGCTTCTGTATTTTTCCTTCTTCTTTCACTAGCACCGAACAAACCGCGCTCTCCGAAACAGCCAGGTACAAAAACAGGGTCTCTCCCGGGGCTGGACTACTGAGAAGCGGAGGCGAGCCGAGGTACTTCTTGAGATCTTGAAATGACTTCTGGCATTCGGGAGTCCACTGAAAGTTTTTGGCCGATCGGAGAGTTTTGAAGAAGGGAGACATCTCTCGGCCGACCGCGCCACGAAGCGGTTTAGGGCCGCTATTCTCCCGGTTAATCGCTGGACCTCTTTAACAGATGCAGGGGGAGCCATTTGTTGGAGAGCTTGAATCTTCTGGGGGTTAGCCTCGATACCCCGTTGGGAGACCATGAAGCCAAGAAATCTCCCGGAATTAATGCCGAAGGCGCATTTGGTCGGGTTGAGTTTCATCCCATATCTGCGCAGTGTTGCGAAGCTCTCTGAGAGGTCCTTGACATGCCGTGGCGCCTCCTTGCTTTTGACCAGCATGTCGTCCACGTATACCTCCATGTTCCGGCCGATTTGCTCCTTGAACACCTTGTTAACCAGCCTCTGGTAGGTTGCCCCTGCATTCTTAAGACCAAAAGGCATGACACGGTAACAGTAGGTACCTCGATCGGTTATGAAGGCGGTCTTTTCTTCATCCTCGGGGGCCATTCGGATCTGATTGTATCCTGAATAGGCGTCCATGAATGACAGCATCTGGTGGCCCGAGGTGGCGTCCACGAGCTGATCGATCCGAGGGAGGGGGAAGCTGTCCTTCGAGCAGGCTTTGTTGAGGTCGGTGAAGTCGATGCAGATCCTCCATTTGCCGTTCGACTTTTTCACCATGACGACATTTGATAGCCAGCTTGGATAATTCACCTCTCGGACAAAATTGGCCTTGATGAGTTTGTCGACCTCTTCTTCAATGGCTTTTTGCCGCTCTAGGGCGAAGCTTCTCTTCTTCTGCTTAACAGGCCTGTGTATCTCGTCCACATTGAGATGATGGACGAGGACCTCGGGGTTGATTCCTGGCATGTCGGAGGCGGTCCAGGCGAAGATGTCTGCATTGCTTTGGAGGAATCTGATCAACCTGTGCCGGGACTCTCCTTTGAGTAGCGACCCGATCCTTGTGGTTCGGTCGGGCTGAGCTTCGTCCAATGGTACCTCCTCCAATTCCTCTGCCGGTTCTCCTCGCTGTTCGGCGAAGTCCTCGCGAGCGTCTAGCCCGTCAATCTTCGGCATTCTAGACTGAAGGCTCGTAACGAAGCATTGCCGAGCCATGGCTTGACTTCCCCGAACCACTCCAACTCCTTGCTCGGTGGGGAACTTCATAGACAGATGCGGGATGGAGACAACTGCCTTGAGAGACATTAAACCAGGCCTGCCGAATATGGCATTGTATGGGGATCTGAGGTCGGTCACTAGAAAATCGGTCTGTACAATAGTCACAAGGGGCCAGGTTCCCGCGCTGACCGTCAGGGCGATGACCCCTTCCGGGATAATGACGTCGCCGGTGAATCCCATCAGGGTGGAATCCATGGCTCAAAGGTTTTCCATGAGCAATTTCATCCTGGCAAACACACTGAGGTACAAAACATTTACCGAGCTTCCACTATCAACGAGGATTCGGCTTACATCATAATTGTTCAAATTAAGGGATACAACTAGTGCGTCATCGTGGGGGAGTTGTATTCCCAGAAGATCATCGTCGGAGAAGGAGAGTTCGCCTATCCTTGCCTTTTTTGGCGCCGGTTCTTCACCGCCGCCCCTGGGGCTCGATCCGCCGACCTCTTCAATCATGTTGATGCGGCCAATCACGGGCGAATTGGGTGGAGGAGGAGGTTGTTGGAGCTCGGGCTGGCGATCACCTCCTTGTGGTGGCTCGGGCGCTCTCCTAAACTGGTCCAGTCGTCCCCGCCGAATCAGCCTCTCTATCTCATTCTTTAGCTGCCAGCATTCTTCAGTGTCGTGACCGTGCTCCCTATGGTAGCGGCAGTACTTGGCGGGATCTCTTCGGGTCGGGTTCCCTCGGAGAGGTACTGGCCGGGGAAGTTGGCGCTCTATCTCCATAAGGATTTGCGCTCGGGGCACAGTCAGCGGAGTATAGCGATCAAATCGCCTAGGAGGACTCCGGGAGCGATTCCTTGGCGACGGCGGAGGGACTCTTTGGCGGCGAGGCGGACTTGGCCGCCGGGCAGGACGGTGCCTGTCGGGGACTTTGGACTCCTGCTTCTTTGCCTGCTCAGTGCGGGAAATTCTCCGTGATTCTTCGACCCTCGCGTACTTGTCCGCCAGGGCCATCATATCAGA
Organism: Calamus simplicifolius; assembly: GCA_900491605.1. NCBI lineage: Eukaryota > Viridiplantae > Streptophyta > Magnoliopsida > Arecales > Arecaceae > Calamus > Calamus simplicifolius. Next base: position 711,208 of record UESW01004315.1, read on the forward strand.
TAGGCTGGGGGGTAGCTGACCTCCATTGCTAGGTAGAAGTCGCTCTCCTTCGAGACTCCCCCTGCCAGGGCGGACATAGCCACCTCATGATTAAGGTGGTCCACCTCTAACATGGCCTTGTTGAAACGGCCAAGGTAATTCCTCAATGACTCCCCCTCTCTCTGCTTGACTTCGGAGAGGGAGTCGGGTCTTTGTCGGTGGCGGCGGCTGCTGACGAACTGACCAATAAAAAGGCGGCTTAGCTCGTCGAATGAATCAATGGAACCCGGTTTCAAGGCGTTGGACCAGGTTCGGGCGGATCCTCTGAGGGTGGATGGGAAGGCGCGGCAGAGGACCGCATCAGATGCTCTGTGGAACATCATTATCGACCAGAAGCTACTGAGATGGTCGTCCAGGTCGGTGGAGCCGTGGTAGGGTTCGACGGCTGGCAGTTTGACATGGGAGGGAATCACTTCCTCCATGATTCCCTTAGAGAAAGGGATGCCCTGCTCTGCCTTGGGCTGGGGCAGATGGGTCTTGATATGACTAATCCCAGCGTCGTCAGAAAAGGTAACGGCGGCCACCGTCATTCCCCTACCCCCGGTACCCCTCGGGGTCGGGGGTAGGTTCACCATTCCTTAACCCCGGGGCCCCCATCGGTCTCGGGGTACACCGTCATTCCCCTACCCCCGGTACCCCCTCGGGGTCGGGGGTAGGTTCACCATTCCTTAACCCCGGGGCCCCCATCGTCTCGGGGTACACTGTCATTCCCCTACCCCGGTACCCCCTCGGGGTCGGGGGTAGGGTCACCATTCCTTAACCCCGGGGCCCCCATCGGTCTCGGGGTACACTGTCATTCCCCTACCCCGGTACCCCCTCGGGGTCGGGGGTAGGGTCACCATTTCTTAATCCCGGGGCCCCCATCGGTCTCGGGGTACACTGTCATTCCCCTACCCCGGTAACCCCTCGGGGTCGGGGGTAGGGTCACCATTCCTTAACCCCGGGGCCCCCATCGGTCTCGGGGTACACTGTCATTCCCCTACCCCGGTACTCCCTCGGGGTCGAGGGTAGGGTCACCATTTCTTAACCCCGGGGCCCCCATCGGTCTCGGGGTACACTGTCATTCCCCTACCCGGTACCCCATCGGGGTAGGGGGTAGGGTCACCATTTCTTGACTTCGGGGCCCTCATCGGTCTCGGGGTACACTGCCATTCCCCTACCCCGGTACCCCCTCGGGGTCGGAGAGTGGGGTCATCGGCGATTAGCATGCAACTTGGCTGCCAAGGAAAACAACTATCAGGTTGCGCGGGGCTTATGCATGATTTTCAGCGCATGGCCAGCCTGGCCACGGCGTACCATTCAGTACTCCCGTGATTGTGCCCCACTACGGAGGGCCATGCCTCATAACGATGTTTGGCGCGTTGCATGCCCCTGTGCTTAACCATGCCCTTCCACGGCGTACCATTCGGTACTCCCGTGATTGTGCCCCGTTACGGAGGGCCGTGCCTCATAAACGGCGTATGGGCATTGCATGTCCCTGTACATGGCCATACCTTGCTGCGGCATACGGCACGCTACTGCTTGCAACTGTGCTTGGTCCCATCAGCTGGCGGCGCGCACCGCATGCCTTCGCGGCCGCTGGACACGTAAAATATCATATCCACAAAGGGTACGGGGATGTCTCCGGCACGTACGGCTATAGTACGAGGGCAATCTCCTCAGATTGTAGGATAAGGTATTCAGGCTAATATAAGGACGGGAGCTAGTGCTGTAAGTGGGATCTGAACTTGGTTTTTTCTGAACTTTCTTCCTCCCAGCAAAAACCCTAACCGCCTCAGCTCCTCTTCGCTGGAGCGGTTCTTTGTCTGAGCCCAAGCAACTGACTTGATCGTCGGAGGGTCCCCACCGGCGCCATCGGTCCCCGAGGACTTTTCTTGCAGGACTTCGAGGAGGGAGACGTCCGTCATCCCCGGCATTCGAGGAAGGTGTCTTGGCGCCATCAGATTGGAGAGCCGGTGGTACACCGCTCTGCCAGTGGTACACTGGGCTTTATGCCTGGCTGGTGCAGGGCTTTGAGTGCCGACGAGGTGTCGGGCTTTTGTTGTTGAGAGCCGGTGGTACACCGCTCTGCCAGTGGTACACTGGGCTTTATGCCTGGCTGGTGCAGGGCTTTGAGTGCCGATGAGGTGTCAGGCTTTTGTTGTTGAGAGCCGGTGGTACACCGCTCTGCCAGTGGTACACTGGGCTTTATGCCTGGTTTATGCAGGGCTTTGAGTGCCGACGAGGTGTCGGGCTTTTGTTCTTGAGAGCCGGTGTACACCGCTCTGCCAGTGGTACACTGGGCTTTATGCCTGGCTGGTGCAGGGCTTTGAGTGCCGACGAGGTGTCGGGCTTTTGTTGTTGAGAGCCGGTGGTACACTGCTCTGCCAGTGGTACACTGGGCTTTATGCCTTGCTGGTGCAGGGCTTTGAGTGCCGACGAGGTGTCGGGCTTTTGTTGTTGAGAGCCGGTGGTACACCGCTCTGCCAGTGGTACACTAGGCTTTATGCCTGGCTGGTGCAGGGCTTTGAATGCTGACGAGGTGTCGGGCTTTTGTTGTTGAGAGCCGGTGGTACACCGCTCTGCCAGTGGTACACTAGGCTTTATGCCTGGTTGGTGCAGGGCTTTGAGTGCCGACGAGGTGTCGGGCTTTTGTTGTTGAGAGCCGGTGGTACACCGCTCTGCCAGTGGTACACTGGGCTTTATGCCTGGCTGGTGCAGGGCTTTGAGAAGATTCAGATAACTAGAGTTGAATCTCGTTAGCATTGAATAAGGGGTGAACACTCAAACAAATACGGAGATGATGTTTAATATGAAAGGAGGGATACATTACTGGTAATACCGGTGGAGGTTATCCGCATTCCACGTCCTAGGAAGTGGTGTCCCGTCAAGTTCTTCAATTTTATAAGCTCCGTGGTGCAGCGTCTCGGTGATTCGGTAAGGTCCCTCCCAGTTAGGGGCCAGCTTGCCGCCTTCAGTTGGCTTTGAGACCTCAGCTCGCCGGAGGATTAGATCTCCTGGTAGGAACGTCCGGGGGCGCACGCGAGCGTTGTAGTATTTCGCGGCCCGTTGCCGGTAGGCCGCCATTCGAAGCCGCGCTCTGTCCCGCACTTCCTCCACCAGGTCGAGGTTGGCTCGCAGTTGGTCAGGGTTACCTTCTTCACTATAAGCCTCCACCCGGGGGCTGGGTGCCCCGATCTCTACAGGAATGACGGCCTCAGAACCAAAGACCAAGCTGAATGGCGTTTCGCCGGTGGGGGTTCGTGGCGTTGTATGATAAGCCCATAGCACGTTGGAGAGTTCTTCTACCCATCGTCCCTTGCAGCCATCCAGTCGAGTCTTTAGTCCCTGGAGGATGATCCGGTTAGTCACTTCAGCTGCCCCATTGGTTTGAGGATGCCCGACGGAGGTGAACCTCTGACAGATGCCCAGCTCGGAGCAGAACTCCCGGAAAGGTGCATTATCAAACTGCCGGCCATTATCAGTGACTAGAGTGCGTGGCAGCCCAAACCGACATATGATTGATTTCCAGAAGAAAGATCTCACTTTACTCTCGGTAATCTTGGCCAGAGCCTCAGCTTCAACCCACTTGGTGAAGTGATCCACCGCCACCAGGAGAAACTTCCGCTGCCCGGAGGCCGGGGGAAATGGACCTAAGATATCCATACCCCACTGGGCGAAGGGCCAGGGTGCCACCAGAGGAGTTAGGTGAGACGTTGGCTGTCGCTGAATATTGGCATGACGTTGGCAGCTATCGCACTTCTTGACAAGCTCGGCCGCATCCTCCTTCATTGTCAACCAGAAATACCCTTGGCGTAGGGCCTTGTATGCTAGGGCTCTGCCCCCCAGGTGACTCCCGCATACACCCTCGTGGATCTCCCTAAGGATATAATCTGATTCTGCTGGCCCCACACATCTAAGGACAGGATATGAGAAGGATCTCCGATAAAGCTTCCCATCCATCATCAAGAACCTCGGGGCCCTTTGTTTGAGCAGCTTGGCCTCAGCGGGGTCCTCCGGGAGAGTGCCGTCAGTCAAGTACCGAACGTAGGCGTCCATCCAGGAGGGCTCCTGTTGCACCGGCAGCACTTCATCCGTGGCCTCAATGCTTGGGACTTGTAGGTGCTCCACGTATGTTCTTCCCAACGTCCCGTCGACCGAAGTGGCCAAACGAGACAGCGCGTCAGCCCTGGCATTCTCCACCCTGGGGATATAGCTGACACGGAAATAAGAAAAATGAGATGCCTGGGACTGCACCTTGCTCAAGTAGCGGGACATGGTGGGGTCCCTAGCCTCGTACTCCCCAGCTACTTGTCCAGAAATGAGTTGAGAGTCCGTGAAGGCCCTTAAGCGCCCCGCGCCCAGTTCCTCGGCTAGTCTCATCCCCGCCAGCAGGGCTTCGTACTCCGCCTGGTTACTGGTCGCCAGGAACTGGAATCTGAGAGCATACTCCATCACGTCTCCCTCTGGGCTCGCGAGAATGAGTCCGGCTCCGCTCCCTTGAGAGTTCGCCGCTCCATCTACATGCAGGATCCAATCCTCCGTCTCTCCAGGTGAAGGAGAGTCCCTTGGCTTCTCCGGTCGCTCCTCCTCCACGTCCTTCTCTGTCCAGGAGCACTCAACTAAGAAATCCGCCAACACTTGGGACTCCATGGCTGGTCTTGGCCGGATGGACAGGTCGAACTCGCTTAGCTTGATGGCCCACTTAGCCAGCCGGCCGGAGGTGTTGGGGCGAGACAGAATAGCTCGCAGGGGCTGGTCCGTGAGCACCACGATGGGATGGGCTTGAAAGTAAGGCCGAAGGCGCTGAGTAGAAACCACCAAGGCGAAGATAATCTTCTCGGTTTTTGAATACCTGGTCTCAGCGTCATGGAGCACCTTGCTGGTATAATAGATGGGCTTCTGGGCTCCGCCGGTATCCATGCGCACAAGCACGGAGCTAACAGCCTCGGGGTAGGCGGCCAGATATAAAAAGAGCTCCTCTCCATTTTAGGCTTGGACAGTAGCGGAGGAGTAGAGAGAAACTGCTTCAATTCTTCGAAGGAGCCCTGGCACTCTTCCGTCCACTCGAAGCCGTTGATCTTGCGCAGCGCCTTAAAAAAAGGTAGGCACCTCTCCGCCGACCTTGACATGAAACGACTCAAGGCCGCCACCCTCCCCGTCAGGCGCTGCACCTCCTTCTTGCTGACCGGAGGCCGCATCTCCAGGATGGCTCTGATCTTGTCGGGGTTGGCCTCGATCTCCGCCCTGCTCTCGGCGGCTCTCACCTCGTTATGGCAGGACTCTTTAACCTTCTCCAGCGCCCTTTCTGCTGCTCCCGCGCGGTCCTACGCCTCCCGGAGAAGGTTCTTTCCCCCGTGAATCACCTCCCTAGCAGCCTTTAGGGAGTGCGCAATCTGCATGCACAAGCCCCCAAGTCAGTAAAGTATGTGTATACATGACCGATAAAGGGTAAAAAGCAAGAAGGTTGCTTACCCTGACCACAGCGGCATAAGATTCCCGGAAGAACTCGCCCGTCTTCTGATGACCGAGACCTTCGATGATCCTAGGATCCAGGACCGGGCCCAGGACCCGCTCGGCCCAGTGGCCATCGCCCAGGGAGTCTAGGGGCGACCTGGGTACGCCCCCACCTCCCTCTGCCGCCTCAGGTCCCCCCGGCTCTGTATGCAGGTCGCCCCTAACCGACCCCTCGGGGGGTGGACTGGCGGGATCGGATGGTCCCTCACCCCAATCCCTGCTAGCGCCAGATGGGGTCGCTCCCTCGGGGACCGGGAGCCCTTCGGTTGGCGCGGGCTCCCCCGCTACTGACTCTATGGCGGTAACTCCAGCTGCAGCTCCCGCCTCCGGTGGAGTGTCGGCCGTAAGGTCGACCTCGCGATAACTAGGACGGGTTGCGGAGCCCCGGGAGGGGAGGCCAGTGCTGGAGGGGAGGCCCGGATCACCGAGCGCTTTGGGGCCGGGGCTTGCTGCCCCCCGGACGGTCCTTCCCGGCCCCTTTTCTTGGCGGCCTTTATCAACTTCGCCCTCGGAACTTTCATCGCTGCATAACGCAAGTCAGGTTTTCAGAACAGTAAAAAAAAAAAAAGAAGGAAGAAAGAAAGAAGAGCAGAATTTCTAGCTAAGTGCGAAAAAGACTTACCCCACTGGGAGACGAGACCCGCCAACTCAAAGTTGTCCTCCGCTAACAGTAGGGTGTACCGGGGGATTTCGGCGGTCAGCAGCACCCCCGTTGCCTCCCGGTCTCCGGGCTGGACAGCCGCGACATTCCCTCGGAGGTCGGGGTCCCCCCACCGGGGGCGGACTTGGTCAATGTTGGCAAAAAAGAAACAGGGTTTCCACTCCTTAATTGACGAAGGCAAAAGAAGCTTAAGGACCCTATTGGGTCGGGGCTGAAATAGCCACCATCCCTTTTGGGCCCGAAGAGAATAGAAATTGCGGAATAAACTGATCCTAGGGGTAATACCTAGGCGATGGCAAAGGATGACAAAAGCGCTAATTACCCGACAAGAGTTCGGGACTAGCTGGGAAGGGGTCAAAGAGTAGAAGTCAAGGAGAGTGATGAAAAAAGGATGGAAAGGGGGATGGAGGCCTACCTGTAGGCAGACCTCGTAGAAGGCTACACGACCGGGTCAGGAGGAGATAACCCGGTCGTCGGGGGTCGGCAGAAATAAGTCGATCTCCCGAGGGATCCTATAACGGGCCCGGATCCTTTCCAGATCGACCGCATCATCGAGGAGGCCACCCCCCTAGGGATTCCTCTGCCCTCGAGGAGGTCCCGACCCCCGGCCGGTGGCCCCTCAACGGGGCTCCACCGGCGGCCCGTCGCCGGGCCAAAGGGACGTGGTCCTCTGAATCAGAGGACCACTCGATTGGAGGAGAGGGAGAAGGAGGAGTCTGAAGCCTCACAGAGGGAGGACGGTCCTCAGAACCGTCCTCCGAGGTCCAGGAAGGTGAACTCATGAATAAAGAGAATTAAGACGAAAAAGGCTGACCTGGGAGAGCAAAGAAAGCTGGGCACGAGCTCGCAGGTTGCAGGAGCACTGGGAGAACAAGCGAAGAAGAAGATGATGATGGGGGTGGTGCGGCGTCAGTTCCCCCCCCCCCTTTTTTGGCCTTATGGGATTTTCAAAACATCCCGCCAGGCCTCGTCGGCCACGCGGCTCTTTGCCATACGCCGGCTTGCCTCGAGAAGCACCCCAACGCATGGCGCACCACGCCTTCGGTCGATGGTGGGACCCCGCTGACGTCGCCGTAATGAGAAGAAATCATTATGCGCCTTTTCGCGCGAACTCCGAAGAGCCAGTCCTCATTATCGAGGGTGATCATGGCTAGCACAGTGTACGGAAGGCCGCCTCCTTACGTTCTCCGCACCATCCGCATAAAGAACAAGGCTAGGGATCAGCCACGTGGAGAACGCCCCTTGAGCCTCAGCGGTGGGACCCGCTTCGCTCCAGGGGCGAGGGGCATCTGATATGACTGATCCCAGCATCGTCAGAAAAGGTAACGGCGGCCACCGTCATTTCCCTACCCCCGGTACCCCCTCGGGGTCGGGGGTAGGTTCACCATTCCTTAACCCCGGGGCCCCCATCGATCTCGGGGTACACCGTCATTCCCCTACCCCCGGTACCCCCTCGGGGTCGGGGGTAGGTTCACCATTCCTTAACCCCGGGGCCCCCATCGGTCTCGGGGTACACTGTCATTCCCCTACCCCGGTATCCCCTCGGGGTCGGGGGTAGGGTCACCATTCCTTAACCCCGGGGCCCCCATCGGTCTCGGGGTATACTGTCATTCCCCTACCCCGGTACCCCTCGGGGTCGGGGGTAGGGTCACCATTCTTAACCCCGGAGCCCCCATCGGTCTCGGGGTACACTGTCATTCCCCTACCCCGGTACCCCTCGGGGTCGGGGGGGGTAGGGTCACCATTCCTTAACCCCGGGGCCCCCATCGGTCTCGAGGTACACTGTCATTCCCCTACCCCGGTACCCCCTCGGGGTAGGGGGTAGGGTCACCATTTTTTGACTCCGGGGCCCCCATCGGTCTCGGGGTACACTGCCATTCCCCTACCCCTGTACCCCCTCGGGGTCGGAGAGTGGGGTCATCGGCGATTAGCATGCAACTTGGCTGCCAAGGAAAACAACTATCAGGTTGCGCGGGGCTTACGCATGATTTTCAGCGCATGGCCACGCCTGGCCACGGCGTACCATTCAGTACTCCCGTGATTGTGCCCCGCTACGGAGGGCCATGCCTCATAATGATGTTTGGCGCATTGCATGCCCCTGTGCTTAACCATGCCCTTCCACGGCGTACCATTCGGTACTCCCGTGATTGTGCCCCGTTACGGAGGGCCGTGCCTCATAAACGGCGTATGGGCATTGCATGTCCCTGTACATGGCCATACCTTGCTGCGGCGTACGACACTCTACTGCTTGCAACTGTGCTTGGTCCCATCAGCTGGCGGCACGCACCGCATGCCTTCGCGGCCGCTGGACACGTAAAATATCATATCCACAAAGGGTACGGGGATGTCTCCGGCACGTACGGCTATAGTACGAGGGCAATCTCCTTAGATTGTAGGATAAGGTATTCAGGCTAATATAAGGACGGGAGCTAGCGCTGTAAGTGGGATCTGAACTCTGGTTTTTTCTGAACTTTCTTCCTCCCAGCAAAAACCCTAACCGCCTCAGCTCCTCTTCGCTGGAGCGGTTCTTTGTCTGAGCCCAAGCAACTGACTTGATCGTCGGAGGGTACCCACCGGCGCCACCGGTCCCCGAGGACTTTTCTTGCAGGACTTCGAGGAGGGAGACGTCCGTCATCCCCGGCGTTCGAGGAAGGTGTCTTGGCGCCATCAGGTCTGCTTGGCGGCGTCCAGCTCCTGACGCATCTCCTGGATCTGACGGCGGATCTCCTCTTCACCGGTTAGAGGAGGAGCTGGGCGTGAGAATCGCAAGGATGGCGTTGAGTCATGGCGAGATGTCGCCGGAGAGAGGGACCGGGCTCGCCGAGATCTGAGAGGATCTCTATCACAACCGCCTCGTGGGAGTGGTTTGTCCCCTCTGGGTCGATGTGGGGGATCCGCAGATTCGCGCGGATCGGAGGAGGAAGTCGTCGGTGAAGAAGGAACCGCCGCCTCCTTCTGAGGATGTGAAGCAGGAGGAGCTGCAAGGCGCTCTTGAACCAGGTGGGTAAGGGCCTGGACCTGTTGGACCAGTGTAGCGAACTGGTCTTGGGTCACTGGGATGGCAGGCGGTGACGGGGTTTCGACCGGTGGAGGTTGCGGCACTGTAGCGCCAGTCGGATCAGGCCTCTGGGAAGCGACCTGATCTTGGGCTTCAGAGGTTGCTCTCCTTCGGTTGACCATTAAAGAGGTTCTTCTCCGGATTTAGATCCTTGTCTCCTTTCTTCAAGTTTTAATGGGACTTGAGGCCCTTCCTCTAGCGCCAATCTGTTGCCGCCGGGATCCGTCCTCCGACTCGGGCGCGGTCAATCTCCAGGAAGAGGGGGGCGGACCTGCACAAGAAGTCCACATGCGGGGGACGCTGGGGGTGGTCCTCCGCGGAAGACCCTCCGACGCTCAAGTCAGTGGAGAAGAAATCAGCGATCAACCAGACAGTGGGGAGGTGGATCTCTCCGGGAGGCCTCTTCGGGGGCGGCCAATCGGAAGCTCTAGAGGGCAGGAGCGCCGATGAGCTGTCGGAGAGAGCAGTGGGGGTGCCCGTGTAGGATGATGTGTATAGAAAGAGGCGCGTGCGTACCTGAGGGAATCTGCGAGTCTCATATTTATAGACTGTCACCTGAGTCTTGAGCGTCTTCTGGAAGGTTCAAAGGTTGTTACGATATGGAGGCGGACAGAGTCAGGCCGTTGTGGGGCCGTTAGAATCCATATCCCGTTTGTTGAGGGATCGATGGCTGGGAGAGCTCCTTGATGTCTCGAGATCTGGTTGAGTAGGCTTGGGGCGGTTATGATAGGTTTTAGGCCACGTCGCGACATGATTCCTTGTCTAGGATGCCGTTCTGGTAGGCCTGGGCTCTCCCGCATCAGGTTCCGCGGAGGTAGGTGTTAGGTTGTGGATCGCTCGATGAACCCGAGCTATGAAAGCCCGGAAGGGCCGAGCTATGGAAGCCCAGAAGGGCCGAGCTACGGAAGCCCGGAAGGGCCGAGCTACGGAAGCCCGGAAGGGCCGAGCCATGGAAGCCCGGAAGGGCCGAGCTACGGAAGCCCGGAAGGGCCGAGCTACGGAACGGAAGCCCGGAAGGGCCGAGCTATGAAAGCCCGGAAGGGCCGAGCCATGGAAGCCCGGAAGGGCCGAGCCATGGAAGCCCGGAAGGGCCGAGCTATGGAAGCCCGAAAGCGCCGAGCTATGGAAGCCCGGAAGGGCCGAACTACGGAAGCCCGGAAGGGCCGAGCTACGGAAGCCCGAAAGGGCCGAGCCATGGAAGCCCGGAAGGGCCGAGCTATGGAAGCCCGAAAGCACCGAGCTACGGAAGCCCGGAAGGGCCGAGCTACGGAAGCCCGGAGGGGCCGAGCCATGGAAGCCCGGAGGGGCCGAGCCACGGAAGCCCGGGGGAGACGAAGGGAGGAGGTTAGCCTTAGCCGCCTCGCACGGATATTAATGTAATGACTATTTTACCCCCCAACAATAGGGTACAAATTCAAAATACCAATATTTTTATTTTGCTTTCTTCCTTCTCTATATATGTTTTTTTTCTTGAGTAAATATGGTAGGAATACCGCCTTCTCTTGGTTTATAACCGATAACTCTTGCCAACACTTTGCATTCAAAAGAACGCTAACCAATGTAACCAAGATCTATTGCCAATGGCAAAGCTATATTAATTACGTCAAGATAATTTTAAATTAATTAGACTCATATATAGTTCATGAATAGGATTAGTTGTCAATCATGCCAATTGCGAAATAAAAGAAGGGCAAGCCCCAATAAGAAGCCTTAACTTGACCTAATTAAAGATGGTCTTTTAAATGACGAGCCATGCTCTTCAATTCTTTCCTATGATCCCACTATATATTCAGTATTTCTTGACTTTGATCTTAAAAAGGTACATCATGAGAGTAGGTGCTTATTAATTCATTTGGTGAAGTCACTGGGTGTTTGTACTGGTGACTTGGGTTCCAATCTTGCTTGTATTGGCAAAGAGTTCTCATATATTTGATTATAGTTTAAAGCTAGAATATGAAAGTAGCTTCCTAAATTCTAGATTAAATTTTGTAAATAATATTCTATGAATTATGTTGCAAAGTTTCTGTTGATTTTTAGTTATCATACTCAGAAAATCAAGGATAACAATAATCTTGTTGGGCCTGATGTGGTGCTATCAAGGCCCAAGTTGGACTAACTTATATTGGGCTGGGTGTGGGTCCAAGAGTTTGAGATTAAATCAAGTCACGGGTGTACACGAGCTTAGGGATTAGTTTAATCTATTGGGTTAGTCTATGGGAGTTTTTGTTGAGTCTGAGCTTGGCCCACTTGGTGGATGTATTTAAAATCTAGTCTCTACGGTTTGGATGGAATGGAACACAATCTTTTCTTCTAAGAAATTTTTCTCATCATCTTCTCCATCTTGAGGCAATTTACCGCTACACCAATTTAATCATTGGCAGGAAAGGGTGAAAGCCCAGGGTACTTCTTCAGCGAAGTTGATCCCATAGTATTGTTGTTTATGAAGAGCTAAACCCCAATAGTTGGTATCAAAGCCAGGCTCATGAAGAAGTTACTTGAAGATCTTCAAGGACTGAAAAATTTTAGCAAGGCCTCATTAGGGTACTTTCTATTTTTTAAAATATTTTGTGCTATTTTTGATTGAAATCTGGCCATGGGTAGTAGCATAAAATTAGATTTTGAGAAGTTTGATGGAAAGGAAAGTATCTCCATATAAAAAGTTTGGGTTGAGGACCTTCTTGTGCAGCAGGGTTTAGATTTGGCCTTGGAAGAAATGCTAGATGGGATGACAGATAAGCAGTAGATGTCGTTGGAGAAGAAAGCATGTTCAACATTCAGAGGATGTTTGGCATATTCAGCCCTTTATTCAGTTCTGGAGGAGAAGACCCCGAAGGGACTCTGGACGAAGTTGCACACCCTGTACATGGGGAGGAATATGTGCAACAAGTTGATGTTGAAGAAGCGTCTCTACAGCCTTCGGATGTTAGAAGGTGGAGATATGCTGGGCTACATCCAGGTGTTTAACCAGATGAGCAATGAATTGCTGAATGTTAGGATCAAGATGGAGGAGAAAGATAAGGCATTTTTACTACTGTGTTTGCTGCCCACATCATATGACTCATTGGTCATGACATCGCTCTACGGGAAAGAGATATTGTTCTATGAAGATATTATCGCGGTGCTTTGGATGAATGAGCAAAGGTAGAAGATGACCAAGGAAGCTGTTCCTCAAAAGGGTCTATTAGTTGGAGAAGGGTCAGGCAGAGACAGGGACAGGAGCAGGCCTAGGGAACGGTTAAAGTTCAGAAAGGCTAAGTGCTAGAAGTGTGGTGAGGTAGAACATTTAAAGAGGGATTGTCCTAAGAAAAAAATTAGAAGGAAGAAAAGGAAGGATATAAATCTATGAGTACAGTTGTAGGCCAGGAGATGGAGGATGATCTTTTGGTGGTATCAGATGGTCATAGGTACAACACAGAGATATAGACCTTGGATTCAGCTTGTTTTCATCATTATACTCCCAACCGGTCATGGTTCAGTATTTACACAGAGGTTGATGAGGGGTGTGTGACTCTTAGAGATGATCACCCTTTCAAGGTGACAGGGATTGGCACAATAAGGGTGAGGATGTTTGATGACATGGTGCGCACTCTTACCAGTGTGAAGCATGTCCCAGAACTAAAAAAGAATCTGGTGTCACTGGGATACCTAGAGCAGACTAGATACAGCTTTAGCAGTCATGCTAGGAGTGAAGTTCTAAACATCTTCAATGGAGCTATGGTGGTGATGAGAGGGAGAAGACTGAAGAATAATCTATATAGGTTGGAGGGCTCTGTGGTGATAGTAGCTATGGAACAGAATCCTCGGGATGTGTACAGATGTGGTATTATTGCCTAGGCCACATAGGAGGCAAGGGGATGAAAGAACTAAGCAAAATAGGGTTGCTTCCAGACCTGAGTGATGAAGATATAGAGATTTGTGAGCCATGTCAGATGGGGAAGCAGAGAATAGTACAGTTCTTGGTTAGCACAGCTAGGAGTGCAGAACCTCTAAAGCTAGTACATATGGATGTCTGGGGATCAGCCTCAATTTTTGTAAGGAATGAGGCCATATACTTCTTGACCCTGATAGATGATTTCTCAAAAAAAGCTGTGGATCTACTTCATTAAAGATAAATCAAAGGTCTTTACCAAGTTCAAAATCTGAAAGGCTAAGGTGAAAAAGGAGCAGGATAGGAGTGTAAAGTGTCTGAGGTCAGACAATGGTGGAGAATACACTAGCAGGGAGTTCCTGAGATTTTATGAGGAGTGGGGCATCAAAAGACACTTCTTGGTAATGAAAACTTCTCAACAGAAAATGATGGCTGAGAGGATGAACAGAACGCTGTTGGAAAAAGCAAGATGCTTGAGGCTGCAGGCAGGGCTTCCAAAGATATTCTGAATTGACGCAGTAGGTGCAGCTAACTACTTGGTCAATCGATCACTGCACATTAGGTTGGATGAAGGCATTCCAAAGGAGATATGGTCTGGAGGAAAGACATGCTTAAACCATCTAAGGGTGTTTGGATGCATGGCATATGTGCATGTTGATGCTGGGGAGTGGAGTAAGTTGGATGCTAGGTCAAAAAAGATGGTATTCCTGAGCTACCCACATGGAATCAGGGGGTATCGGCTATGGAACCCCTTGGAGAAGAAGGTTGTCATCAGCAAGGATGTGACTTTTGATGAGAGCTCAATCCTTCAGAGCAGAGATGATATAGATGCACAGCAGGGGCTGTAGGAGGTGAAACACTGTAACACTAGTCAAATGACCTACACAATCGTGCCATTTGCTAGTGGATCAAGAGGATTTGAGATTCAGATGGAGAGGACTGGTAGAAGGGTCAGAAGCCAGGGTGTTCAGCAGGATGCAGCTGAGCAGATGACTCAGAAGGATGCAGCTGGGCAGGGGACTGATACTGAAATCGCACTGCATATGCCTAAGAGAAACGTGCGACCATCAGTTCGATACGGCTTCAAGGATTTGATGTCATATGCCCTAGTGACAGCGAATGAAGCCCCTTACACATATCAGGTGGTTGTGGAGAGACGAAATAGCTAGGACAAAGATAGGTGGGTCTAAGCTATGGCATAGATGTGAGCTATAGTAGAGAAGATGCAGTCTTTTTACAGGAATGATTTGTGGCAGGTGGTCCAATTACCATAAGGAAAGAAACCTATTGGTTACAAATGGTTTATCAGCGTAAGAAAGGGCCTTCAGAGCAAGCGGATATCAGGTACAAGGCAAGACTAGTAACCAAAGGATATTCTCGGAAGGAAGGCATCGACTACAGAGAGCTAATGAAAGAAGGTGGAGTGAAGCTAGTGAAGGCCAGTAGACACCAAGGAAAACCCAGTGATGCACTGACCAAGATTCTTCCACGGGATAACTTTAATAGGTATTGCAGCTGATGGACACGACGAACGTGGCTGAGACCTTGAAAGCACCAAGATGGAGATTGTTAGGCCTGATGTGGTGCTATCAAGGCCCAGATTGAGCTAACTTGTATTGGGTTGGGTGTGGGTCCAAGGGTTTGAGATTAAATCAAGTCACGGGTATACATGGGCTTGGGGATTAGTTTAATCTCATTAGGTTAGTCCATGGGAGTTTTTGTTGAGTCTGAGTTTGGCCCACTTGATGGATGTATTTAAACTCTAGTTCTATGGTTTGGATGAAATAGAACACATATTTTTACTCCCAAGAAATTTCTCTCATCATTTTCTCCATCTTGAGGCAATTTACCACTACACCAATCTGATCATTGGCAGGAAAGAGTGAAAGCCCACTGTACTTCTCCAGCGAGATTGATCCCACGGTATTATTGTTCATCAAGAGCTAAGCTGTTGGGTATTGCTGTTCATCAAGAGCTAAACCCCAACAAATCTAATACGAGAGCTTAGAAACTTTTAAAGGACTTTTCAGATTGACTTAAAGTTGATTTTATATGTGAATTGAAAAACTAATAACAATAATATCTATTTTTCATTCAGATAAAGAAATTCTAGAACTTATTAGTCTCTCAATTCACACAAGTTCCACTCATTGGCGCATAGAACCCAATTATATATAGCTTTATAGTTTAAAATGTAAACTCGAACGTTTCGTTGCCAAATGTAAGCTCCATTGAATCTTATGAACCAGATATTTTTGCAAGTCATATCCAATGTTTAAAGTAACCTTTCTAAATCAATATCTACAAATCTATCTAGGAAATGACAAATTTTTCAGTCGCTTTTTTTAAGGCTGTTATACGTTAGGGGATGAAGTTATCCTGCATCCTTTTGGTAGTCAAGCTTCATATAACAAGAACAATTTGGCTTGCAAGACATCAGGCTGTTTTGGGTTGCAACCCGAACTCTTTGATGAAGTCATATCTCAATCTAAGGATGTTGACTATAGCAATCAAGATGATAAGACTATGTTTGATACTGTTGTTGAGAGTTGACTGATAATTATTAGCGCTTCAACAATAGCAGTTGGGAATCAGCTATCTATGTTAATTATTAACTTTCAATTGATGTCAGTTAATTTCCAACAGCTGTACTAAGCTCTAAGCTCGTTCCACCACATCATATATGAAGAAACCCAAATAGAGTTGCCTTTGTCACTACCGTCTCTTATGCTGATCATTGATCACTTATCACTCGCAAAGAGAAGCATCCCCTCCACATGATCTGCTGTGACACTCAACGACACTCAGAACCTCATGGATGGACGTGTGGAGGCACTTTGGTGGTTTTCTTTGAGGGATCTATTGATCTGGAGGTAGGAGTAGTGTTTGGTTTCATGAGGGGTTTCCGCAAGGTGTGCTAGGTTGGTGGTGTAAAGCTAAATGATTCTCTTTCTTCGTTAAAAAAAAAAGAGGAAAAAAATGTTGATATTAGGGAGCTAGAGCAGGTAGAATCTCCTTCAAACCAATAGAATTAAGGGTCTACATCCATGCTGCCATAAGTTGAGTAAAAATAGAATGCAAAAAAGTAAAAGTTTACATAGAATATAATTTTAGCATAATTAAAAATAAAAAATTAATTTCCGTTGGATTTGATGCCCAACTTGTTAAGCATATCCAAGGGCAAGCTTCCCCTTAGAGTCACAGTCATGTTAAAGGACAATTGATTCTTATTGCTCCTCAATTCTATTCATTACTTTAACTTCTACTCCTGTATTCAATTAATTTATGCATTAGATGGATCTTCTGTGAGTGGGTTTCAAAAGATGGATGGACGTAGTTATTTACGATCTCTGATTAAGTTAATCAGGGACCATATTTCATTATATTACTGATAATATCATGTTGATCAAATTGTAAACGGAAATAAAGAGAGATCTTATTTTTATCATTTCAACAAAATCTTTAGAAACTAAAGCCATCAAATAGGGAGCGCTATCGGTTTGCAGCTCGGCCCAGCTTACAAATCAGACATTCGGTCCAAAAATAATTGGACGTGGCACAATGGCCCACTGGTCTTCACATAGGATGCACCGAATTCCAACTGTGGCGATTTTGCCTGTTTAGATGAAACGCTTATCACAAAATCTTGTACATCACCTCCTATGATGATCTGCACTGAATGCGATAATTCATTCGCATGTGGATTCATGCCGGAAGCTCACTCATGAGTTTCGTATTGTTGATGCGTGAACGAATCACCGCGTAAAGTGCAAAACATTCTGCATCGAAGCAGTGTACAAAGACTTTTCCTATAAAAGCACAATTTAGTGGAGTTAGCGGTATGATTCATAAATACAAATGGTATCATTGAGTTTTCAGGCTATATATTTTTATCATTATTTGAGAAATTTTTTATGTCAATTAACCGACCAAAGGGCCCAGTCTATAATTAAAAATGGTGAAGTCTGTTAAGATTTTGAGAACTCAATGTCAATCATGTTGGACTTATTGCATTTGTATCACAATACTTTTTTTTTCTTCACTTTTTCTTATTTTTTCTGTTGTTATCAAAATGCTTGACTTGAGCTTTCCTGTTCATGAATTGACCAGGGAGGTTGAGACTAGGGCTTGTCACCAAAAGTGTCCATTTAGCTGTCCGTTTGGTTAAATTACGACCAGTTTTCTACGTGATCTCAGTTTGAATTCCCCAAGGAGCTAGGATTTAGCTGGAACTAGCACACTAGAATTAATGACATGTGACCGCTATTGGTATCGTAAAGCATTTTTTTTTTCAGCTAGAAAGGCGAATAACAATTTGAGGCTCTGCTGAAAGGGCTAGGCCAAGGTCTGGGACCATGGTTGCTGTTGTTTGAGAATCAGAGGGCAAGGCCCACCATTACTTTCATGGCAAATGGCACCATGCTCCAGGATATATCAAGGATGGTGCACTAAATAAAAGGTGATGAAAGGAGCATATGAGGGAAGTATGAATGCAGGAGGCATTGAGAGAGGTTGTTGAACGATAGGAATGAACCCTGTTTTTTTTTTTTTTTAAGATTATAAAAATAACCTAATATTGATACCTAGATTCATTGAGGCAATGAAGTCAAACAACCGAATATAGAAGAAAAATAAATTGCGCGAGCGACGCTTGCCAGTGCTTGGGAAAAAGCAAGACCCAACAACACCATGCACTGCTTCCTTCCAATCGCACTCCAAAAGACCGTAGTAGGTGATTAGATAAAGTCTTCTTTAAGAATCTTGAGATCATCCTGTTACTGCTCCAAAAGCGTCAGGCGGGGAAATCCTGTTTTAATAAATCTCCTTCTATTTATCCAAAAACAAACTAATGATTTCCAACTACATGCAAAGGTAAACCCCATGAGGAAATTATTGGAGGCTATCTTCTTTTTCCATGCTTTCACTACGTACGTTTGAAGGTGACCGAGCCAGTGGTTAACCTATCAAACACGTACAATCATGGAACTGATTTCAAAAGAGAAACAACACACAGAGAGAGAGAGAGAGAGAGAAAATAAGCCCACTGCAACCAACGAACGAGCAAGGTTTGAAAAGATTCAACATTTCTGATGATGAAATCATCCTGATACTGGAGAGTAGGCCATGAAATCCACTACGTCGAGACGGCAAAAGCCAACATAAAGAGAAAAGAAGGTAAAGTCAATGGCCAAAGTGGTAGCGCTCAACTCAGTGTCCCATAATACCGTCTTATAATGAGCTTTATCCTGTCCCCCATTTCGCCTATATATGGTACCGTCGAGCCCCCTTCTTTTAGAAGGGATCAACAGACTTAGTCAATGATCCAATGATCCAACGATCCAACTAGTCGGCCAATAATTGCACCATATAAATAATTAATAAAAAATTAAAATAAAAAAAAAGATTCATATTGATAAATAAATATAATTTTTATATAGAATTTAACTCATTTAATAGCTTTCAAAATTTAAATTCTTAAAATTAAATTATTTACACTATGGTAGAAATATATATATATCCACACAAATGCCTGCACTTAATCTTAATTTTGTTTTAAAAAAAGATAATACTTGAAATTCTTTAGATTAATTAATTATAGGAAAAGAAGGATGAGAGATCAGAAATTTCAAAAAAGTAATGCTGGTATTTAAATTATATTGATTAAAAAAATAATTGTATAATATATAAAAATTTAGTTCGGTTTTATTGGTTCACACTAGATCATCAAGTCAATAAACAAATCGATCGGCTCTAATTCATCCAATTTTAATTGGATCAATTATACGACTGGTTTCCTACTAGAACCAGACTAATCGAAGGTCTAGTTCATCGGTCCATGGTTCATAGTGTTCATCAGCCTAGAGCAACCCTTTCCTCTGGGGAGTGTCCAAATATTGTCTCCATCACACGCCATGCATGCACCCAGCGTCGCTCGCGGCCATGTGCTCGACCAATAATGGCAATTCTTAGCTTCAATCTTTCAATGTTGGAAAGTCGATCCCTTCTCTCTTCGACTTGGCTTTTCTTCTCTTTCTATATACCTCTTTTCTTTCGCTTTGGTGGGGCTCTCAGCCTCTTGACGAACGCAGGCTTTAGTGGAAAATCTTCTTGCGACTGCAGCGGCTGCCGTCGATTTCAAAGCTTGCTTACCTGATGCTTTCAAGCTAAAGGAGGGATCGGAAAAGGATGGAAAGAAAGAGACGTCTAATTAAAATCCAAGGGTCTTCCATGAAAAAAGGAAAATGCCAATGGTAAAGCCTGTGACCAATATTGTCCCACTGAGGCACCGCAATGATCTATCTGGTAAAATACTGCAATCCGGGGCCCGGCTGGGAGACCAGTGCAGCATGGCATTCAGTGCTAGCGTGTCACGGCGTGGCAAATGATCCTCTACCTAACTTCTCCATGATGGTGTCTCCCCAAGTTATCATCTCGTTTCCACCCCAAAATCAGAGCTACAGCCACAAATATAAGCTCAGTTATGAAGTTTCTTGACCTTGAAACATTGCAAGACCTCATACATCCAGCCAAGGTGCGAGAGATCATATAAACGCGGGCGGCTTTGGCTATCCTGTGAACCGCGCGCGCGCGCACAACGTTCGAATCTGTGACCGTGGTCCATGGCAATTTATTTAGCATATGTTTAAAGGGTCAGCCAGCCTTTCTGTCTACAAAGAGAGAAACCAGAAACAGCCGTGCAAAAATAGCGGCCTTCCTGGAACCTATTCGTAGTACTTTGTTCCAGCTTTCCCTGCTACTGTAGAATGTAAAAACTCCATGATGCTGGATTAGAAGCACAACATGTCCTGCTAGATGCATACCATTGAGCCTCGCCATGCCTTCTTTGAAGCTAAACAGGGAGCATTTTATGGCTTCTGCTTCGTTCTATTGGACACACACAATTCTTTTTGTGCTGCCGGTGTTCTTTGCCTTGCTCAACTTCCACCCGACCAGCTTCATCTTTTCTGCAGAAGCTAGCAGTGTGAGTATCACTAAGATTTTTTTAGTTCTAATCAATATGTATGAGTTGCTTAGAAAGTAGTGTATGAGTAACCTCAGGTGCATATCGTCTATATGGGAGCAAGAGGTCACGAAGATTCAACTCATGCCGTCGAAAGATCCCACCATGATGTGTTGACCAACTTGCTTGGAAGGTCAGATCATGCCTGCCATGACCTTGATGGTTAACAGTAGAATGTGTATTATGGTTAATTATTTGAGTCTATATTGCAGCAAGGAAGCAGCCCAGGATTCCCTCTTGTACAGCTACAAGCATGGCTTCTCAGGTTTTGCAGCCAAGCTAACCAAGTCTCAGGCAGAAAGAGTCGCAGGTAAACAGTATGAAGCTATATACGGATTAGTACGTACTCTTCTCTCGATCATGATCAATGTAGCCCCAGCTTTAATTTTTGTAACGAGATGTATATATGTCACTGCAGAGTTCCCTGGAATTATACAAGTGATGCCCAATCAAATACGCAAGCTCCATACCACCCGAAGCTGGGATTTTATCAGGCTCCAACTCGGTTCTCGAAGTAGCCTTCTATCTGAAAGCAGAATGGGCGAAGAGCTGATCATTGGAATGATAGATTCAGGTACATATAGCTTAACCTGAGAGTAATATTTCTTCTCCTGAGCTATTGGGAAGCACCATATATCAACAACCAAGAAACTTCGCAGGGATCTGGCCAGAGTCCAAAAGTTTCCATGACAGAGGCATGGGTCCAATCCCATCTCGTTGGAAGGGAGCTTGCCAGCATGGAGAGCTCTTCAACTTCACAAACTGCAACAAGAAACTGATCGGAGCCCGCTGGTTCGCCAAAGGATTGATTGCTGAGTTCAAGAGGCCAATTAAAACCGTTGCACATTCAGAGTTCTTCTCTCCGAGAGATGCCATGGGTCATGGAACGCACACAGCTTCCATAGCAGCTGGTCGATTGATAAAGAAAGCAAGTCATAAAGGTTTGGCAACAGGAACGGCTCGGGGTGGGGCGCCTCTTGCTCGCTTAGCAGTTTATAAGGCGTGCTGGGTTACAAGTACTGAAGAGTGCACTGATGCTGATGTACTGAAGGCATTCGATGAGGCAATACACGATGGGGTTGATGTCATATCCGTGTCTCTCGGCGTGCAAGTCCCTCTCTTACCATACGTTGAGCTTGACCCGATTGCCATCGGTTCCTTCCATGCAGCAGCGAGGGGGATCAGTGTGGTCTGCTCTGCAGGAAACGATGGCCCATTCTCTCAGACCGTCTCAAACACTGCACCTTGGATCACGACAGTTGCAGCTGCCTCCATTGACAGGGCTTTCCCCGCTGCCATTATACTAGGAAACAATCACTCTGTCCTGGTGCTTAAAGAAACTCTGCATATAATATTTTAAAACACTTAAAAGTAGCTAAGCCACCGATGCTCCAAACTTGTAATATTTGCTAATTAACTAAAAGATGAGCCAATCAAAGGGTTTTCTACTTTCCAATTGGCCTGGGAGAATTGGAAAAGTGAGAAGCATTTGATTTGCACAAACATGCAATGAAGGTTCTCAGTAAGACACGAACCGCAAAATGTTGAAGAAAAAATCCTCACACACTAGGCATGATAGATTTTTAGCTTAACACTAATTGCCGAGTTAGCGTACTATGGCTGTTCACTGAAGCGAGCATCAGATGACATTTGTTTAACTGCAAATTTTGTTCCATTAATCTGGAGCAGTAATTCTTTCCACCGCCATACAATGTGCAGGGCCAAACCATAAATACCAGAGGGTATAAAGGAGGCTTCCGGGGGCTTGAGTACTCAGGACGTATAGGAAAGGAAACAGCGGATTCCAAAGAGAGGTACGGTGTTCTTTCTTTATTTTTCCCTCCTTTCTACTCATACCTTCTCGCTATAATTAATTAGTTTAGATATATTTCTTCGTTATATATATATATATATATCTCTGAGGCATCTTTCTTGATAGCCGGGGCTGTAATATTGGAACTCTCAATGCAACATTAGCAAAAGGGAAGGTCATTCTCTGCTTCTCAGTCGCAGAAGATGCATACATAACTGATGCAGCTGTGTCAGTCTCAAGAGCTGGAGGCATCGGTCTCATATTTGCACAATCTCAAGATAGCGTGCTTGATCCCTGCGATGAGATCCCTTGCATTAAAGTAAATTACGAGGTGGGGACTAAAATATTTTCCTACATCAGGCAAGCCAAGTAAGTACATAACAAGTTCATATATAAGAAAACAGAAGTCTGAGCAAAGTGTAAAGGTTAATATGCGCAACTCTTTCTTCCTACAAGGTTTCCAGTTGTGAAGTTGAGCCGTCCAAAGACGCTCACCGGAAGGGTTGCATCCCCAAGAATAGCTTATTTCTCATCTAGAGGGCCTAGTTCTCTGTCTCCTGCTGTCCTTAAGGTAAAACATACCAAGGTCGATTGACTTAAATTCTTTTATAATTTTGCCCACGCATGACAAAGACTTCCAGTGAGTGAAAATTTCAGCAGTGTTTTCTTGTCTCCACTAATTTATCATTCATCCATTATACCAAGTTTTTGAGATTATTGGCAACTATGCATATTATTGCTTCCATGAAATGAAATACCGATTGAACCATCAAGCTGCAATGGTGTTTTAGAAGCATGTGGAACCAAAAATATAGAAAATTTTTGTTCTTATAGCCTAGTCCTTGTAAACAGAACACAGGTGTCTAAAATCTTCTGGTCCAAGACTTAGGTTGTGAGAATCTAACTATTTTAATTGAAGCAGCCCGACATAGCAGCACCAGGAGTCAGCATCTTGGCGGCTCACAGCAATCCTGAAGATGCTCATGATGCCTTTGCCTTCATGTCGGGAACCTCCATGGCCTGCCCTCATGTAACAGGAATAGTTGCTCTCATCAAATCTATTCACCAGGACTGGTCCCCTGCGGCCATAAAGTCTGCTCTTATGACCACAGGTATAATAATTAAGCATTCACTTTGGCACGCACTACTACTTTTCATCAAAGAATGCACATCATCAAGACTTTTTCATTGGAAATGGCAAACTTGCAGCCACTCAAACTGGCACAGATGGAGGGTTGATAGTAGCAGAAGATGGCAGCCGCAAGACAGCTGATCCTTTTGACCATGGAGGTGGCCATGTTGATCCAAACAAAGCAGCAAATCCAGGGCTAGTATACAATATGAGCATCGTCGACTACGTTCCATTCCTGTGCTCACTAGGTTACAATGATTCTGCCATTAGTAATCTAATCGATCAGCAAATCACCTGCCCTATTACTAGCTCAGGATTGAACCTCAACCTGCCATCCATCATCATCCCGAATCTTAAAGGGACTGTGACGATATCAAGAACCCTGACAAATGTTGGTCCAGCGAACTCAGTGTATGAAGCTATAGTCCATCCTCCTCATGGCATTGAAATGGAGGTGATGCCTCTGATTCTGGAGTTCAATTCTATCATCACCAGCATCTCGTTTACAGTAACCTTCACTTCTCCTAGTAAAAGGGTGCACTGCGATTACCACTTTGGAAGCCTGACGTGGACTGATGGCGTGCACTTTGTCAGGAGCCCTGTAGCTGTTCGTGCTGTCATATTTGATTCATATTCAGACATGTAAAAACGTTGAAGCACGTGATTGATATTTGGTTGATCTATCTTGTGAATTTGTTATCCTGGCTAAAGAATCCGAATCGCAAGCAACCCGAATGCTATGTCTCAATACTTTTAATTAGTTCCCATGATCATATAAAGTCCCAGTACTTGGATTACGAGCTTGGCTTCCGGTTCAGTGGGTGAGAAGAGAATGCAACTGGGATTAGAATGATTTGGCAGCGAAGAAATCGGCTGTGCTATATTTTCTGATTTCCACTCAATGTGTCCGATTACATTCTAAATTTTGATGGCAAGAAAGCAGAAGGAAACAAAAATATGAACTCATCCAAAAGGATAACCAAGAAGATATAGCATTTGAACTTCTTAATTTTTTATAAGTATCCAAAATTAACTAAGATTAAACATTTGTTAGCATGTGTTCTCACATATTTCTTCCATTTAAGCCTAAACTTTTTTACCAAGCTAACTATCCAAATCCAAATTCAGTAGATTTACTTACAATTAAAAACACCGTAATCAATATCTTCTAATTCACATGAGCCACATACATTAGATTTGCTTTGATATTATTCATAGCAATTTAAGACTTCATCCATGCACAAGCTAAACAAGAAAGTTTTTTTTCTTTCTTTTTATTTTCGGATTCTATATAAATATTCAAAATCTATCTCGTTTGTAACTAATATGACACTAAATATTTTTCAGCATGGGTTCTAAATAGTAAGTTGCAGGAGTATAGATGTGGATAACATGCAGTATTTTGATCTTAAGTGCTTGGTGCTTGGCAAGATAGTTTGTCACCAAGAAGCAGAACGGTATGCTTCCATATCATATTTCTGTGTTAGTTTTTGATGATCTGATAAATATAAGGAAAAGTTGCATCAATTTAGAACGATGATGAATGGCTATGGAAGTTGCCCCCTCGCAATGCAACCATGACCTCGGTATGTTCTGACCATGCCCTGGCTACGTACACGGCACATGTTAGGAACCGGGCAGAGGCATCAATGAAGCGTGTCATGACTTCACTACTGATATATTTATCATAACCAATAACTTATTAGGATGTAGGAGGTTTTTGCACAGATTTTATGCCGGTCTTGAGAAGGCTCGAGCTTAGATTGTAGAGCTTAGTTCCACGACAACCCAATTAGCACTCTAAATTATTAATTTTATTCCACCACGTCCGCCGCTTCTAAAGCCCATTTGATTGATTGTCTACCTTGGGTTTTAGAACAGAGGGCAGGGCGTTTAGAGGATGTTGGTGCATAATAATGCATGTGGTCATAAAATTTCGAATGCAAATTAGTTGATAACAGATGAACTTGAATTTTAAGCCATTCAAATTTTCCTTTTCAACCGATGTAAAACTATTTTGAGATATTATAAATTTTTCTATGCCCTTCCTACAAACTCATTAAGATCAAGTGTCAAAAATTCTAACACAATCTCACTGACCGAACATGAATTCTGAAGAATCGAAGTCCCTGCTTGCTGGTTTTCTCAGTCAAGAAGGCAGTTCATGATAGGAATACAATAAATATTCCTCTAATAAGATCGCTATTAGTACGGTCAAGCACGCCGTTACGATAAAATCAACAAAAAATATAGAATAATAATAGGAACCAAAATCCAAAAGAAAACAGCGAGAGACGAGGATTTTACATGGTTCACCCAAACTGAGTTATGTCCATGGCGGCACAGGATCTGCAAGGCTTCACTAAGAGTTGAATCAAGTACAAGCCCTCAAAACACACTCTCTCAGAAACTCTTATGATCCAAAGAGTTGAACCAAGATCTACATCACACGGAGGATGTCCTCACAGAGCCTCCTATTCTTTTTTTTCGCTCAACTTACCAGTTGAAGAAGACACACAAAGGATCGAAGACTCTCCTCCAATTTAATCCCATCCCAAAATTGGCTCCACACTTTTGGCAACCATGGACTAATTTGCTGCCTTGAAAATCTTCAACAAATCCTCCTCAAGATCATATTTGGAAGTTGCAACAAATCCTCCCCAAAATCAGCTTCTTAGTTGGCCAAATCGAATTCAAAATTCGAATTCAAACTCCCTCTTGATGAAATTAATCTCCAACCATAACAATCTCCCACTTGGAGATTAATGACATCAATCTTAGATCTACCTTCTTTCTCTATGTCGTGCTCTCCTGATCTATCTCTTGGAAAGTTCACCAAGTTGCAATAGAGACTCAACTTATCTCTGCTCACAACCTTGGTAAACATATCTGTAGGATTCTTAGCTCCATCAATTTTTTTCAGCTTCAACTGCTCCTCATCCAACGCACTGCGTATGAAATATACCTAAGCTAAATATGCTTGGTTCTTGCATGAAATGCTGGATTCCTTGCCAAGTGAACTACGCTCTGTCTGTCGCTCCATAATATATTGCACTCGTGCTCCTTGCCGAGCTCCTCCATCAACCTCTGTAACCAGATCATCTCTTTACAAGCTTCAGTGATCGCCACATACTCAGCTTCTGTAGTTGACAATGCCACTATCTTCTGCAACTGAAATAAGCTTACTGCTGTATCACCGACAGTAAAAACATAACCAGTGGTGCTCTTTCCACTATCTCTGTCACCAGAGTGATCTGAATCTATAAATTTCTGTACTTGAAGACTATCACCTCCATAGCACAAACTGTAAGTTGGCGTACCCCTGAGATATCTCAAGATCTACTTCACTGTATTCCAGTGCTCCTTGCCTGGATTCTGCATGTACTTGCTGACTGCTCCCACTGCTTGTGCGATATCTGGTCTTGTGCAAACTATTGCATACATTAGACTTCCCACGGCTGAGGTATATGGAATTCTAATCATCTCATCCCTTGCCTTCTGAGTTGTTGGATACAACTGCTTGCTGAGCTTGAAGTGTGCTGCCAAAGGTGTTAACACTGCCTTTGCATTCTTCATATTGAACCTCTTCAGTACCTTTTCTACATAGTCCTCCTGAGATAGCCACAGCTTCCATTGCTTTCTATCTCTATTGATCCTCATGCCAAGAATCTGCTTTGCCTCTCCCAAATCCTTCATTGAGAACTTTTTTGCCATCAGTTTCTTAAGCTCTTTTATCTTTCTCATACTGGAACCTGCTACAAGCATATTGTCCACATACAAGGATCTGACTGGCATCTGGTGATGCCTTTCTCTAGCATGAAACTATCAAACTTGAGGTACCATTGCCGCGGAGCCTGCTTCAGACCATACAAACTTTTCTTCAATCTGGAGACCATGTCATCCTTTCCCCTGACCTAAAAACCTTCTGGCTAGTGCATGTATAGCTCCTCCTCCAAATCTCCATGAAAAAATGCTGTCTTCACATCTAGCTGCTCTAGATGAAGATCTCCCACTGCTACCATGCTCAGAATCACCCGGATGGATGTCATCTTGACTACTGGGAAAAAGATCTCCTGGAAATCAATTCTCTCTTTCTGTGCATAACCCTTGACAACTAACCTTACCTTGTATCTCTTGGTACCATCAACCTCATTCTTCATCTTGTACACCCATTTGTTGAACAGAGCTTTCTTGCCAGTGGGTAACTTCACAAGATCCCAAGTCTTGTTTTACTTTAAAGAGTCCATCTCCTCTTTCATAGCCAACTCCCACTTGACCTTAGTTTCATCCTGCATGGCTTCAACAAAATATTCTGGCTCTTCAGAATCTGTGTACAAAATATAATCATTAGCAAAATACCTCTGTGATGGCCTGGTAACCCTCGTAGTCCTCCTCAATTGTGGGGACATCGGCTGAGGTACCGATGTATGCATGTGACTATCTATTTCAACCACATCTTCCTCCTCCACATCCTCGGAGTTTTCATCTTCAGTTTGCACTCGAGAATTTCTCCATCTCTGATAGGATCGAGTTCTATAAACTCCTGTTTCTTTTCTTCCACTGCATCCTTTCTATTTTTGTAAGTACGCTCTTCATCAAATACCACATTCCTGCTCCGAATGATCTTATTGTTCTGGAAATCCCAGAGCTTGTAGCCATACTCATCGCCACCATATCCAATGAAACACACTTTGTAGACTTGGAGTATAACTTACTCCTCTTCTCTTTCTCAATCAGAGAATAAGTAATGCAGCCAAAAACTTTAAGAAAAGAAAGTTGTACATGTTTTCCTGTCCAAACCTCCTCTGGAATCCCACCATCCAATGCACTGGATGGACTCCTATTGATCAAATACACTGCGGTGTCCAGTGCTGCCGCCCAAAAATATGTAGGTAGACCTGAGTCAAACCTCAGACTCCTCTCTCTCTTAAGAATGGTCATGTTCATTCTTTCTGCCACACCATTCTGCTCTGGTGTCCCTGGGACGGTCTTGATCTTTCTGATTCCAAGCTCTGCATAGTAGATATTCACCACCGTTATCTGTCTTGAGACACTTGAGACTTGCTCCAGTCTGGCTTTTACACATGACTCTCCATCTCTTGAAGATGCCAAAGACCTCAGACTTTTCCTTCATAGCAAACACCCAGACTTTTCTGCTGAAATCATCTATAAACGTGACAAAGTACTTATTGCCCGCATATATGATGCCACTGATGTGGACCCCAGACATCTGAATGAACCAACTCCAGCCTTTCAGTCTTCTTTTGAGTTCTTGCTAACTGAAAACTCACTTCTTTCTGCTTACCATAGATACACTCTTCACAAAACTCTAGATTCACCTTCTTTAGCCTAGGTAGAAGCTCTCTCCTGTGTAGAATATTTAAGTTCTTCTCACTAAGATGACCGAGCCTCATGTGCCATAATGTAGTCACTGTACCCGTGTCTCCTGCTGCCACTAAAACTGAACTCACACTGTCTGCCAAGAAGTAGAGAGTACCTATCCGCTTCTTTTTGACAACAACCATAGACCCTTTAGTAATCTTTCACTGAGAATTACTAAAAAGAGATACATAACCCTCAATATCAAGCTGGCTGGTAGAAATTAGGTTTTTCTTTAACTCTGGGATGTATCTGGCTTGTGCAAGTCTCAATTCTCCGCCTGTCACTGGCTTCAGTACAATTGTTCCTTTACCCATAATTCTGTACTGCTGTCCATTGCCAACTGTGACATGACCAAAATCTCCTTGGACAAAATCCAAAAATATGTGTCTCTTTGAGCTGCAATGGTAAGAAGCCCCTGAGTCTACAAACCACATATCTGAGTTTGCCCCATCACTGGCTGACAGGCACACATCCTCAAAATTATGCTTAATAGTACTCACAACATTTGCTTCCTGACCTTCTACCTTGCTCTCTGCACCTTTTCCTTCTTCTTACCCCAACAATCCTTGCTCATGTGACCTTTCTTCCCGCAGTTCCAACACTTCATGAGAAATCTCCCTTTGGACTTTCCTCTGCTCTTGGACCGGCCTTTCTCTGACTTCTTCCTCTCCTGTGATCTTCCTCTGGTATCCACCATGAGTGCAGCACTTGTAGAAGTCCTCATCTCATCATTCAATATACAACTAACTGCATCATTGAATGTAAGGTTACCTTATACCGAGTTGCTGACTGTCATCACAAGATTGTCCCAACTCTCTGGCAAGGAACATAAGAAAAGAAAAGCCCTGAATGAATCATCAAAAGCAATAGAGACTGACTCCAATTGATTAATTATCGTGTTGAACCCGTTCAGATGCTCCGTCACTGAACTATTCTCAGCCATCTTCAAATTGAAGAGCTTTTTCATGAGAAATATCTTGTTTGAGGTGGAAGGTTTTTCATACAGCTTTGTTAAAGAGGTCATCATATCTACGATGGTCTTTTCCTTTGCAATATTATACGCCACTTGTGGTGTCAACGACAATCTAATTGTAGCAGGGCTTTCCTATCCAGAATCATCCAATCTGAGTCGCTCATTGAATCCGGCTTCTTTCCCTCTAATGGAAGGTAAAGATCCTTCTTATATAGGTAGTCCTCAATTTGCATCCTCCACCATCCGAAATTATGAATTTCTCGATTTTGATCTTGTCTTCTGCCATCTCTTTGTTGATTTGTCCGACCGTAATAATATGAAAAAAACCAAGCTCTGATACCAATTTGATAGGGAATACAAAAATATTCCTCTAATAAAATCGCTATTAGTACGGTCAAGCACGCAGTTGCGATAAAATCAATAAAAAACACAGAATAATAGGAACCAAATTCAAAAGAAAATAGTAAGAGACGAGGATTTTACGTGGTTCACCTAAATTGGGCTACGTCCACGGCGGCACAGGATCTCCAAGGCTTCACTAAGAGTTGAATCAGGTACAAGCCCTCAAAACACTCTCTCAGAAATTCTTATGATCCAGAGAGTTGAATTAGGATTTACAGCATATGAAGGATATCCTCACAGAGCCTCCTATTCTTTTTTTTTTTTTTACTCAACTTCACCTGTTGAAGAAGACAGGTGAAGTTGATTTCCAAAATTAGCTCCACATTTTGGCAACTATGGATTGATTTCCAAATTAGCTCCACACTTTTGGCAATCATGGACTGATTTGCTGTCTTGAAAATCTCCAACAAATCCTTCCAATATCATATTTAGAAGTTGCAACAAATCCTTGTTGGTGGGTATAGTGTGGCAGATGGTGGCTACCTACTTGAATCAGACTGAGGCTAGAGTTATACTCTATGTCCTTAAGACAATTTCGTCCCGCAATGGTGCTCACGGTCAGTATGACGATTGTCTCCCAGGATACAACAGTCTCTTTTGATGAAAGTAGCACTACAATTCACCAAAATAATCGAACCAAGAATGCAACTCTCTTTTCAATGCACTATTGCTATACTATCCTTAGGAAAGTATGCAAATGCCTAAGAGAGAGAAGAACTGAATTGAATTTGATTCAATTCGGAATGGATAATTGGATGATTGAATGAGAGGGTCTCTAGTCCTATTTATAGTTTTTAGATGCCCTTTGGAAGCAACCTTATGCCCTTTGGAAGCAACCTTATGCCCCTTGGAAGCAACCTTACGAATCAAATTAATTCAAATTCTTTGATCAAAAGGATGTTTGATAAGTCCATTCACTTCGTGATTTTCAGATCATGTTATCAAATAAGCCTTTTCATGGCTGTGATCTGAAGATCTGAAGATCAGATAAGCCCTTTCATAATTGTGATCTGATGATCACGATAAGTCTTTTCACAATTGTGATCTGATAATCACGTTATCAGATAAGTCTTTTCACAATTGTGATCTGATAATCACGTTATCAGATAAGTCTTTTGACATGACTTATCTACAACCGTTTGATTGAAGGGACGCCTTATCATCAACGGTTCGATTGACTTATCATTTGATCGAAGGGACGCCTTATCAACGGTCCTGATGGTCAACCGTTGACCGGTCAAACGTTGACTAGTCAACCTTGACCAGTTGACTGGTCAACCTTCCAATGGTCAAATCATCAACGGTCATGATCAATCCTGATCAGCGATCACCAATGGTTGTGATCAATCCAAGTCATCGTTTGATCTCAGCCCCTCATCTCAATCCTGATCAGTTTCTACCGTCTGATCTTCATCATCAAAAAGATTTAAAGCCCCTCAAGCTCCTCGCGACGATGCGCACGTGCGAAGTGCAAAGTGCGCCTACAAAGCGCCCATTGCGCCCTTCGCATACGCACGTGCGCGTGCGCGTGCGCGAGGGTGATGCTTCGCATCACCCTCAAGCTCTCCTTCTATGGTGAGCCTAAGGAACTTAAGCTTCAAGGAAGAGGTTTCCATATAAGTGAACCTTCCTTTCTTGTTTTTTCGATGTGGGACTAAATGTCCCCGCAATTTCTCATTCACACACATAAGGGGTAATGGGCTTTCAAGGCCCATTAGGGTTTTATGACCTATTTTGGCCCATTACCCAACAATCCCCCACATGAATGAAATTGGACTTAGATCAAAGATTAGCAAAGATTGGCAAGGCAAACCCCCACATAAAAGGATTTTAATGCAAATGAATATGCAGACACACTAAAGAGAGTATAATGGGATGAAGTTGTATCGGGATAGGTAGCTTGTGGCTTTGAACCTTCCTTAGTGAGTTGTTATCGAGTTTACTTGCTAAAAGGTGAATGCGATGTCTTGAACCTTTCAGCGTTTTGTGTAAACTAAGACAATAACAATCACGCAACTTCTTCCCGAGCATTCTTTTGGTTCTCATGGTTGTGTTCATTTTGGCCCCGAACAACTCCTGGTCTCATGAGTGCTTCAGAGAATTAAACCTTAAAATTCTCATAGAATTGGCCCAGTTCACACTCACATAGGTGATTCTTATTAAGAGTATCCTGCTATACCCCACATGATGTTCATGTCATAAGAATCATTAAAAGCAATGCTTATCCTAGTACCTTTAGCAGGTAGCACCAATTATCATAGGAATGAGTAGGATTGTACATCCTTAGTGCTATCAAGTCTCTTCATAATTTAGTTGTCCCTTTTGAACCTAGATCTTGGGATCTCCAGTCAGCTAGGTTGGGTATCCACTATGAAGATTTTTCAGTTATAGGTTTTAAACCCATTCCCCTCGATAAACAGTTTACTTGATCTCTTGGTAACCCCTTTGTTAATGGATCCGCTAGGTTTTTCTTTGACTGAACATAGTCAATAGAAATTACACCAATTTCAAGTAACTGCTTAATGGTATTATGTCTACGACGTATATGTCTAGACTTACCATTATACATCTTATTCTGTGCTCTGCATATTGCCGATTGACTATCACAATGTATGCATATTGCAGACACAGGCTTTGGCCAACATGGAATATCTTCTAAAAGGTTTCGAAGCCATTCTGCTTCTTCAGCTGCCTTTTCTAAGGCAATAAACTCAGATTCCATAGTGGATCGAGCTATACATGTTTGCTTAGAAGATTTCCATGACACAGCACCTCCTCCTAAGGTGAATACATATCCACTTGTGGATTTTGTATCTTCTGTGTTAGATATCCAATTTGCATCACTGTATCCTTCTAATACAGCTGGATATCTTGAATAATGTAATCCATAACTTAGGGTATATCGCAGATATCTTAATACCCTTATTAGAGCTGTCCAATGATTTGGACCTGGATTACTTGTAAATCTACTCAACTTATTGACAGCATATGCTATGTCAGGACGAGTACAATTCATGACATACATTAAACTGCCAATTATACGTGAGTATTCCAATTGAGATATGGGTTCTCCAGTATACTTAGCCAAATGTAGATTAACATCTACAGGTGTTTTCACCGGGCTAGTATCATACTTTTTATACTTATTTAATATTTTCTCAATATAATGAGATTGAGATAATATTATTTCCTCAGATGTTCTAGTGATTCGAATCCCTAGTATAACATCTGCAACACCCATATTTTTCATATCAAAATGTTTGATCAACATTTTCTTTGTCTGTTTAATCATTTCAGTATTACTACCAATGATTAACAGGTCATCTACATATAAGCAGATTATCACATACCCTTCAGATAGGGATTTGGCATATATACATTTGTCACATTCATTTATTTTGAATCCATTTGATAACATTACATTATCAAATTTTATATGCCATTGCTTAGGTGCTTGCTTTAATCCATATAAGGATTTAACAAGTCTACACACCTTCTTTTCTTGTCCTGGAACAATAAATCCCTCAGGTTGTTCCATGTATATTTCTTCATCTAATTCACCATTCAGAAAAGCAGTTTTAACATCCATTTGATGAATTTCAAGATTGTTAATGGCTGCAAAAGCGATTAACATTCTTATAGATGTTATTCTACTTACTGGTGAATAGGTATCAAAGAAGTCTATACCTTCTTTTTGTTTGAAGCCCTTAGCCACTAATCTGGCTTTATACTTGTCAATTGATCCATCAGCTTTAGCTTTTTCTTAAATATCCACTTGCACCCTAAAGGTTTCATACCAGATGGTAGGTCTACCAACTCCCAGGTATGATTATGCATGATGGACTCAATTTCATTATTGACAGCTTCTTTCCAAAAGGGTGCTTCTGGATTAGACATTGCCTCTTTGAATGTCTGAGGTTCATCTTGTAACATATAAGTTACATAATCAGGACCAAAAGACTTTGCAACTTCTTGGTCTCTTACTGCGTCTGGGTTCATCTTCAGGATATTCTTCCTGATGACTACTACTAGCAGTATTATCATAAGTTCTTTTATTTGAACTTATTTCTAATTTCCTTTTACTTGGAAATATATCTTCAAAGAATGTTGCATTCCTTGATTCCATGATTGTATTTTTCTGTATATCAGTTATATCTGATTTATACACAAGAAAGCGATATGCACTACTATTATGTGCATACCGATAAATATACAATCAACAGTTTTAGGTCCTATTTTGACCTTTTTGGGGTCCGGAATAGCTACTTTAGCTAGACACCCCCACACTCTTAAGTAATTGTAAGAAGGCTTCTTTCCTTTCCATAACTCATATGGAGTAACTTCCTTCTTCTTAAGAGGTATCTTATTAAGAATATGATTTGCTGAGAGAATTGCTTCTCCCCATAAATTCTGTGGTGTACCAGAATTTATTAACATAGCATTCATCATTTCTTTTAATGTGCGGTTTTTACGTTCCGCAATTCCATTAGATTGAGGTGAATAAGGAGCAGTAGTTTGATGAATAATGCCATGCTCTTGACAGAATTCGTCAAAAGGTGCATCGTATTCACCACCTCTATCACTCCTTATGGCCTTAATCTTTTTGCCAAGTTGATTTTCAACTTCATTCTTATAACATTTAAACATTTCTAAAGCCTCATCTTTAGACTTTAGTAGATACACATAGCAGTATCTTGTTGAATCATCTATAAATGTTATAAAATACTTTTTACCTCCTCTAGTTTGAATTGACTTTAAGTCACATAGATCACTGTGAATTAAGTCAAGAGGTTCAGTATTTCTTTCAACTGATGGAAATGGTGTTTTTGCTAACTTAGCTTCAACACACACTTCACACTTGTAATGTGGATCGATTTCATGATTAGGTAATAATTCTAATTTCATTAATTTTCGTAATGAATTAAAATTCGCATGTCCTAATCTATCATGCCATAAACAAGAAGAGTCAACCATATAAGCAGAAGAAGAAGCTTTATTATTTCAAGGTTTCTGTGTACAGTCATTACATTCACCTTGAATAATCCATTATTCAAGTAACCCCTTCCAATAAATATCCCCCCTTAGTGAGTACAAATTTATCAGACTCAAGACCATCCTAAAGCCATGTTTGCTTAGGAGGGAGCCTGATATGAGATTCTTCCGGATGTCAGGGACATGTAGCACATCATTCAGTAGAAGCTCCTTGCCAGATGTCATCTTCATAACGATGCGGCCAAGTCCTTCTATCTTGGATGTAGCGGAGTTACCCATGACCAAATTTCTACCATTGATAGGAGTATATANGCTCCTTGCCAGATGTCATTTTCATAACAATGCGGCCAATTCCTTCTATCTTGGATGTCGCGGAGTTACCCATGAACAGATTTCTGCCATTGATAGGAGTATATGATGAGAACATACTCTTATCAGAGCAGACATGTCTGGTAGCTCCAGTGTCTATGTACCACTCATTTGCTTTGTCAACCATGTTTGCTTCAAATACAACTGCTGACAGCATCATCTCGGATATCTCTTTGGATAGGGATTCAGTCATGTTGACCTCTTTCTTTTCTTTATCCTTGAAACGGCAGTCCTTGGATTTGTGTCCTTGCTTACCACAAACAAAGCACTTTCCCTTGAATTTATATTTCTTCGGGTTGCCCTTCTTCTGTTTAAAACCTTCGCCTGGAAACTTGCGTTTCTTCTTCCCTTCTATGAGGTTGGCCCTTGGCTCAGCAGGTTGTCCTCCTGCCTTCTTTTCTTGGCTCTTATTGTCCTCCTCGATCCTTAGGCGGACAATTAGGTCTTCAAGTCCCATCTCCTTCCGCTTGTGCTTCAGGTAGTTCTTGAAGTCCTTCCATAATGGTGGTAGCTTCTCTATGATAGCTGCTACCTGAAATGACTCGCTAAGAGACATTCTCTCTGCATGTATCTCATGCAGGATGATCTGGAGCTCTTGGACTTGCTCCATAACTGTTTTGTGGTCGATCATTTTGTAGTCTAGGAACCTTCCAACCACAAATTTCTTGTGTCCAGCATCCTCTATTTTGTACTTTTTATCTAGGGATGCCCATAACTCCTTGGCAGTAGCAATACTACTGTACACATTGTACAGGGTATTGTCCAGACCATTGAGTATATAATTCTTGCAAAGGAGTCTGAGTGCTTCCATGCCTCTACCGCAGCAATGACTTGCTTGTCGGTCTCCCCTTCCTTCAGGACAGGCGGATCTTCATTCAATACTCTGACTAGATTCAGAGTTGTGAGGTAGAACAGCATCTTCTGTTGCCACCTCTTGAAGTCAGTGCCGGTAAACTTCTCCGGCTTCTCGGCTTGAACGGATGTATGCATGGTAGCCATCTGCAGCAGCACTTCTGGAGGACGGAGATTGTCTTAAGATTGTTGGCTGTGTATGTCTGGCAGATGGTGGCTACCTACTTGAATCAGACTGAGGCTAGAGTTATACTCTATGTCCTTAAGACAATTTCGTCCCGCAATGGTGCTCACGGTCAGTATGACGATTGTCTCCCAGGATACAACAGTCTCCTTTTGATGAAAGCAGCACTACAATTCACCAAAATAATCGAACCAAGAATGCAACTCTCTTTTCAATGCACTATTGCTATACTATCCTTAGGAAAGTATGCAAATGCCTAAGAGAGAAGAAAACAAGAATTGATTCAAATTGAACTCAATTCGGAATGGCTTGGGATGGATGAAATGCTTAGGTCTAGGGTCCTATTTATAGGTTTTTAGATGCCCTTTGGAAGCAACCTTATGCCCCTTGGAAGCAACCTTACGAATTAAATTAATTCGAATTCTTTTGATCAAAGGATGTTTGATAAGCCCATTCACTTCGTGATTTTCAGATCATGTTATCAGATAAGCCTTTTCAGGCTGTGATCTGAAGATCTGAAGATCAGATAAGCCCTTTCATAATTGTGATCTGATGATCACGTTATCAGATAAGTCTTTTCACAATTGTGATCTGATAATCACGTTATCAGATAAGTCTTTTGACATGACTTATCTACAACCGTTTGATTGAAGGGACGCCTTATCATCAACGGTTCGATTGACTTATCATTTGATCGAAGGGACACCTTATCAACGGTCCTGATGGTCAACCGTTGACCGGTCAAACGTTGACTGGTCAACCTTGACCAATTGACTGGTCAACCTTTCAACGGTCAAATCATCAACGGTCATGATCAATCCTGATCAGCGATCACCAATGGTTGTGATCAATCCAAGTCATCGTTTGATCTCAGCCCCTCATCTCAATCCTGATCAGTTTCTACCGTCTGATCTTCATCATCAAAAAGATTAAAGCCCCTCAAGACGATGCGTACGTGCGAAGTGCAAAGTGCGCCTACAAAGCGCCCATTGCGCCCTTCGCACACGCGCGTGCGCGTGCGCGAGGGTGATGCTTCGCATCACCCTCAAGCTCTCCTTCTATGGTGAGCCGAAGGAACACAAGCTTAAGGAGGAGGTTTCCATATAAGTGAACCTTCCTTCCTTGTTCTTTTCGATGTGGGACTAAATGTCCCCGCAATTTCTCATTCACATACATAAGGGGTTAATGGGCTTTCAAGGCCCATTAGGGTTTTCATGACCTATTTTGGCCCATTACCCAACAAAACCATGATCCCACTAGCATTCGCAAATAAGAAAACACTCCAAATTAATGATCCTACTAGCATTCACAAGTAAGAAAACACTCCAAAATCATAGTTTATCATGATACAAACAGCAGTAGCTTTTATTTTCCTTGCCATCTATTTCACAAGAAATGTGAAAGTAACAACACCCAAACAAAAGAAATAAAAATCAACCTGTCTTCTCCGTGTTTATTTATATCCTTCTGATAATGCGCTGTTCTCAGGGATTTTTGTATTATAAAATATGAAAAATCTTTCAACACTGCTCTCACTGTAGAATGGCCTGCACTGTCCCTGCGACTCGCCTGCGCGCAGGCCCGCACTGAAAAGAATAATACATCTTTGGATTCTGTATTGCTGACGCACAAGTTCGTGCAGGGCAGTGTACAAAGACTTTTCCTTATAAAATATGAATGTACAAAGACTTTTCCTTATAAAATATGAATCCTTGCCGGAGATCTTCTTTCTGCTTCCCATGAGATCCCCAGGCCAGTCCACTCCACAGGTAGCCTGGCTTGCCGTGTCTTCTTTCCTCCCTAATGAATTCTAGAATTGCACAGGATTATCCAAACAGGACTTGAATGGTGAAATGATCCCACCTGGAAGAGAGCGATAAAAATGCTCTCTCAGCCAAAAGCGAACTTGGATTCCACGGTGGATCTTTTTCCAATCCTGGATTCAAAGTCCTGGTTGCTTTTTTAACTGTTTGGACATCTTTTAAGTGGCTATTGGCTAATAACTATGTGAAATAGCTGTTGGCTATAGGTGGACCTCAACCAGAGTCTCTCCATTCCTTTGTTGTCATCAATGTGTTAGTTAAGGGCCTAGATTGTGTTGATCACCACCCGTTGCATTGGCATCAATCCGTAGGTTATTATTGGACTCCCACCATTGATGACCCTTGTGATGCTACTGCTGGGGGTTTAGTCCGTGATGAATAGCAGTGGGATTCCTCGCTCGATAAGAATCCTGGGCTTTCACCCTTTGTTATCAACAATTAGGTATATAGTTTCTTGATCCAAGATTCAAAATATAACAGTCGCCTCTGTCTGAAATTAATTCCTCTTTTATTCTGAATTAATTCCTTCCTCCCCCTCTTTTACCGTGAATTAATTACGTAAACCAAATTAATTCCTTGAACCTCCTTCACGCTCCTTCACAAGTTGAGGAGTTGACCACCTTTGACTTTGTCTTGGCTTGAAATTTCCCTCCCGCTTCACGTGATGACTGTCTTCTTTCAAGAAACCACAAAGCCTCTTCAAGAAAAGCCATGAAGAGGACGTCTCTATTCCAAGATTCCTTCTTTGACCAAGAAGCCCTTTGAACAAGAAGCCCCTTGTGAAGTCCTCACGTTCCCTATCACTCGTGCATGGAGGCTCCTCCCATTGACCAGGGACGTCCCACCAACCGTGAACGCTTTCCTTCTCTTCACGTTGACCAAAGAAAACTAGCACATGTTCCCATATTCATGAGGTGCTCCCCGCCCTTTCGTATGCCTCCACACCGCACAAAAGCCTGGGAAGTAAATGGAAAACACGAGATCGTGAGGAAGAGGAGGAAGAAGATGGAGAGATAAGAAAATTATATTGGGAGAAAAGAATCTGTTCTTTCTTTTTTAAAACCTAGCGACTAGAATTTAAATACATCCACGAAGTGGGCTAGGCCCAGACTCAATAAAAACTCCCATGGACTAACCCAATGAGATTAAACTAATCCCCAAGCCCGTGTACACCCGTGACTTGATTTAATCTCAACCCTTGGACTCAAACCCAACCCAATACAAGTTAGCCCCCCTGGGCCTTGATAGCACACACCAGGCCCAACAATCTTCACCTTGGTGCTTTCAAGGCCTAAGCATGTCCGCCGTATCCATCAGTTGCAATCCCTACGAAAGCTGTCCCGTAGAAAAACCTTGGTCAATGTATTGCTAGGTTCTCCTTGGCATGCACCTTCATCAGCTTCACTCCACCTTCTTCCACAAGCTCTCTGTAGTCGAAGCCTTCCCTCCGAAAGTATCTCTGGCCACTAGTCCTGCCTTGTACCTGATACCTCCTTACTATGAAGGCCCTTTCTTGCGCTGATAAATCCATTTGCAATCAATGGGTTACTTTCCTTGTGGCAGCTGGATCACCTGCCACGTGCCAGTCCTGTAGAGAGACTGCATCTCCTCTGCCATAACCTGCATCTCCTGCCATAGCTTGAACCCACCTATCTCTGTCCTGGCTCTCCACAGCCTCCTCATAGGTGTAAGGGTCTCCATTCGATGTCATCAATGCATATGACACCAATCCTCGAAGCCGTATCGAACTGGTGGTCGCACGTTTCTCCTGGCCTGTGCAGTGCGATCCTAGTATCAGTCCCTTGCCCAACTACATCTTCCTGAGTTCTCTGCTCAGCTGCATTCTACTGAACTTCCTAGCTTCTGACCCCTCTGCTAGTCCTCTCCACTTGAATCTCAAATCCTCCTGGTCCACTAGCAAATGGCACGACAGTGTAGGAGGTCATCTACTAGTGTTACCGTGTTCCTCCTCCTGTAGTCCCTGCTGTGCATCTGTATCATCTCTGCTCTGAAGGATCGAGCTCTCATCGAAGGTCACATCCCTGCTGATGACAACCTTCTTCTCCAAGGGGTCCCACAATCGATACCCCTTGATTCCATGCGGGTAGCCCAGGAATACCATCTTCTTAGACCTGGCATCCAACTTACTCCGCTCCCCAGCACCAACATGCACATATGCCGTGCATCCAAACACCCTCAGATGGTTCAGGTTTGCCTTCCATCCAGACCATATCTCCTCTGGAATGCCTTCATCTAACCTGGTGTGCGATGACCGATTGACCAAGTAGCTAGATGTACCTACTGCGTCAACCCAGAACATCTTTGGAAGCCCTACCTGCAGCCTCAAGCACCTTGCTTTTTCCAATAGTGTTCTGTTTATCCTCTCAGCCATCCCTTCCTGTTGAGAAGTTTCCATTACCAAGAAGTGCCTTTTGATGCCCCACTCCTAACAAAATCTCTGGAACTCCCTGCTGGTGTATTCCCTGCCACTGTCTGACCTAAGACACTTCACACTCCTACCCTGGTCCCTCTCCACCTCAGCCTTCCAGATTCTGAACTTGGTGAAGACCTCTGGTTTCTCCTTCATGAAGTAGATCCATTGCTTTCCTGAGAAATCATCTATCAAGGTAAAGAAGTATCTGGCCCCATTCCTTGCAAAAACCAAGGTTGGTCTCGGACATCCATGTGTACTAACTCCAGGGTTCTGCACTCCTAGCTGTGCTGACCAAAAACTGCACACTCCTCTGCTTTCCCATCTAACATGGCTCATATATCTCCATGACTCCACCACTCAGGTCCAGAAGTAGTCCTCTCTTGCTCAGTTCTTTCATCCCCCTGTCTACTATGTGGCCTAGGCGGAAATGCCACATCCTGTACACCTCCCGAGGATCCTGTTCCACAGCTGCTGCCTCAAATTTTTCTGTCACCACAGAGCCCTCCAACCTGTATAGGTTGTTCTCCAGCTTTCTCCTCTCATCACCACCATAGCTCCATTGGAGATGTTCATAACTCCACTCCTGGCATGACTACTGAAGCTGTATCCAGTCTGCTCTAGGTACCCCAGTGACACTAGATTTTTCTTGAGTTCTGGGACATACTTCACGCTGGTAAGAGTGCAAACCATGCCATCAAACATTCTCACCCTCACTGTGCCAATCCCTGCCACCTTGCAAGGGTGATCATTTCCAAGAGTCACACACCCCTTATCAACCTCTGTGTAAGTACTGAACCATGACCGGTTGGGAGTGTAATGGTGAGAACAGGCTGAATCCAAGGTCCACATCTCTGTACTGTGACTGTGACCATCTGATACCACCAAGAGATCATCCTCCAACTCCTGTCCTGCAACTGTACTCACAGACTCAGATCCTCCCTTTTCTCCTTTTTCCACTTAGGACAATCCCTTTTAAAATGTCCTACCTCACCACACTTGTAGCACTTAGCCTTTTGGACTGTAACCGTCCCCTAGGCCTGCTCCTATCCCTGCCTCTGCCTGACCTTTCCCCAACTGATAGACCCTCCTGGGGAACAGCTTCCTTGGTCATCCTCTCCCTCTGCTCATTCGTCCGAAGCACCGAGACAATATCTTCATAAAATAATGTTTCCTTCCCATAGAGCAGCGTCGTGACCAATGAGTCATGTGATATGGGCAGCGAACACAATAGCAAAAGTGCCTTATCTTCCTCCTCCATCTTGACCCCAACATTCAGCAATTCATTGCTCACCTGGTCGAACATCTGGATGTAGCCCAACACATCCCACCTTCTGACATCCGAAGGCTATAGAGGCGCTTCTTCAACATCAACTTGTTACACATATTCTTCCCCATATAAGGGCTTGCAACTTCAACCAGAGTCCCTTTGGGGTCTTCTTCTCCAGCACTGAATAAAGGACTGAATCCGCCAGGCATCCCCTGATCGCTGAACATGCCTTCTTTTCCAATGACATCCATGCTTATCTGTCATACCATCTTGCCTTTTCTCCAAAGCCAGATCGAAACCCAGTTGCACAAGAAGATCCTCTACCCGGACTTTCCACATGGAGAAACTTCCCTTCCCATCAAACTTTTCAAAATCTATTTTTATGCTACTACCCATGGCGAGCAAGATCTCAACCAAAACAAAAAATAGCACAAAAATAAATTTTAGAAAATTAAGAAGTACCTTGATGGACCTTGTTGAAATTGTTTCAACCCTTTGAAGATCTCCAAACAACTTATTCAACAACTTATTCTTGAACCAGGCTTTAAGATCTCCAAACAACTTCTTGTTTCTGAACCAACCAGGCTCTGATATCACTTGTTGGGGTTTAGTCCCTGATGAACAGCAGTGGGATTCCTTGCTGAAGAAGAACCCTGGAATTTCATCCTTTGTTATCAATAATTAGGTGTGTAGTCTCTTGATCCAAGATTCAAAATAACAGCCGCTTCCGTCTGGAATTAATTCCTCTTTTATTCTGAATTAATTCCTTCCTCCCTTCTTTTACCGCACGTAAACCAAATTAATTCCTTACGTTTTCGTGAACCTCCTTCACACTCCTCCACAAGTTGAGGAGTTGACCACCTTTGACTTTGTTTTGGCTTAGAATTTCCCTCCCCCTTCAAGTGATGACCTGGGCGTCTTCTTTCAAGAAACCACAAAGCCTCTTCAAGAAAAGCCATGAAGAGGACGTCTCTATTCCAAGATTCCTTCTTTGACCAAGAAGCCCTTTGAACAAGAAGCCTCTTGTGAAGTCCTCACGTTCCCTATCACTCATGTATGGAGGCTCCTCACGTTGACCAAGGACGTCCCACCAACCATGAATGCTTCCCTTCTCTTTATGTTGACCAAAGAAAACTAGCACCTGTTCCACATATTCATGTGGCTGCTCCCCGCCCTTTCGTATGCCTCCACACTGAACAAAAGCCATGGAAGTAAACGAAAGACACGAGATCGTGAGGAAGAGGAGGGAGAGGAGGAAGAAGATGGAGAGATAAAAAAATTATCTTGG
Organism: Calamus simplicifolius; assembly: GCA_900491605.1. Classification (NCBI taxonomy): domain Eukaryota; kingdom Viridiplantae; phylum Streptophyta; class Magnoliopsida; order Arecales; family Arecaceae; genus Calamus; species Calamus simplicifolius. Next base: position 754,262 of record UESW01004315.1, read on the forward strand.
GAGAAAAGAATCTGTTCTCTCTTTTTTCAAACCCTAGCGACTAGAGTTTAAATACATCCACGAAGTGGGCCAGGCCTAGACTCAACAAAAATTCCCATGGACTAACCCAATGAGATTAGGAAAAGTCTTTGTACACCGCTCCCGATGCAGCAAGTCCTACGTGGGCTGCACTGCTCCTTCTTATTGATCCACATAGATCCCATGTAGCCTGACGCGATGGGACAGAATAGCAAGGGGATAATGTTACTTTTTGATCGTACATCCATAAAAAGTCGTTTAGTCTTTCACCATTGGTGTGCATACAAAAATGCCCTTTCCCTCCAGCCTACTTCAACCCATCTTATTTGGATTTTGCTGATAGAAAACTCTTTCTGATTGTAAAACATTCTTCCTGTGGATGATGGTGCCGCGGAGCAGGAGTCTGGGGTTGAGGTTGTGGTTTATGAGCTTGACGATAGCTTTCAGGATCTCCTACCAGATAAGATGGTGGATAGAAGTAGGCCTGCATGAGGGTGTTAGTTCGAACCAGCATCACCGCCTTGACGTACCTTGAGGGAAGGGGCTCGGTGTCGATGACATCGACATTCAGGAACTGGATGGTTTCGTCTGGAGATCAATGGTCTTTTTGGTGCGGCGATAGCTTTGGAGGATTCATCAGCTTTGATGATAGCTTTTGATGATTCATCGGATTTGGTTCATCGGTGTTCCTTAAACTCTAACTTCTTAACAGATTTGCTGCTCAAAAAGCATTAGTTCAACTAGGGTGTCGTAGGTTTTGAACTAATGCTTTGTCTTAACGTTTTGAACTAGGGTGTCATGGGTTTTGAACTAGGGTATCGTGGGTTTTCAACAGGGTATCGTAGGTTTTGAACTAATGCTTTGTCTTAACGTTTTGAACTAGGGTGTCGTGGGTTTTGAACTAGGGTATCGTGGGTTTTCAACTAGGGTGTCGTGGGTTTTGAACAAATGCTTTGTCTTAAGGTTTTGAACTAGGGTGTCGTGGGTTTTGAACTAGGGTGTCGTGGGTTTTGAACTAATGCTTTGTCTTAACGTTTTGAACTAGGGTGTCGTGGGTTTTGAACTAGGGTATCGTCGGTTTTGAACTAGGGTATCGTGGTTTTCAACTAGGGTGTCGTGGGTTTTGAACTAGGGTGTCGTGGGTTTTGAACTAGTTGAAAACCCACGACACCCTAGTTCAAAACGTTAAGACAAAGCATTAGTTCAAAACCCACGACACCCTAGTTCAAAACCACACGACACCCTAGTTGAAAACCCACGACAGCCTAGTTGAAAACCCACGACACTCTAGTTCAAAACCCACGACACCCTAGTTCAAAACGTTAAGACAAAGTATTAGTTCAAAACCCACGACACCCTAGTTCAAAACCGACGACACCCTAGTTAAAACCCACGATACCCTAGTTCAAAACCCACGACACCGCATTAGTTCAAAACCCACGACACCCTAGTTCAAAACCCACGACACCCTAATTCAAAACCTTAAGACAAAGCATTAGTTCAAAACCCACGACACCCTAGTTGAAAACCCATGACACCCTAGTTCAAAACCCACGACATCCTAGTTCAAAACCCACGACATCCTAGTTCAAAACGTTAAGACAAAGCATTAGTTGAAAACCTACGATACCCTAGTTGAAAACCCACGACACGCTAGTTCAAAACCCACGACACCCTAGTTCAAAACTCACGACACCCTAGTTCAAAATGTTAAGACAAAGCATTAGTTCAAAACCCATGGCACCCTAGTTGAAAACCCATGACACCCTAGTTCAAAACCCACGACACCCTAGTTGAAAACCCACGATGCCCTAGTTCATAACCCACGACACCCTAGTTCAAAACCTTAAGACAAAGCATCAGTTCAAAACCCATGACACCCTAGTTCAAAACCCACGACACCCTAGTTCAAAACGTTAAGACAAAGCATTAATTGAAAACCTACGACATCCTAGTTGAAACGTAGTTCAAACGTTAAGACAAAGCATTAGTTCAAAACCCACGACACCCTAGTTCAAAACGTTAAGACAAAGCATTAGTTCAAAACCCACGACACCCTAGTTCAAAACGTTAAGACAAAGCATTAGTTGAAAACCTACGACACCCTAGTTGAAAACCCACGACACCCTAGTTCAAAACCTTAAGACAAAGCATTAGTTCAAAACCCACAACACCCTAGTTGAAAACCCACGCACCCTAGTTGAAAACCCACGACACCCTAGTTCAAAACCTTAAGACAAAGCATTAGTTCAAAACCCATAACACCCTACTTAAAAACCCACGCACCCTAGTTCAAAACCCACGACACCCTAGTTCAAAACCTTAAGACAAAGCATTAGTTCAAAACCCACAACACCCTAGTTGAAAACCCACGCACCCTAGTTTAAAACCCACGAACCCTAGTTCAAAACCCACGACACCCTAGTTCACAACGTTAAGACAAAGCATTAGTTCAAAACCTACGACATCCTAGTTGAAAACTGACATAGTTCACCATGACATCCTAGTTCAAAACCCACACACCCTAGTTCAAAACGTTAAGACAAAGCATTAGTTCAAAACCTACGACACCCTAGTTGAACTAATGCTTTTTGAGCAGCAAAGCTGCTAAGAAGTTAGAGTTTAAGGAACACAATGAACCAAAGCTGATGAATCATCAAAAGCTAGCACCAAAGCTGATGAATCCTGCAAAGCTATCGCCGCACCAAAAAGACCATTGATCTCCAGACGAAACCATCCAGTTCCTGAATGCCGATATCATCGGCACCGATCCCCTTCAATCAAGGTACGCCAAGGCGATAATGCTGGTCCGAACTAACCTCATGCAGGCCTACTTCTACCCATCATCTTATTGGTAGGAGATCCTGAAAGCCATCGTCAAGCTCATAAACCACAACCTCAACCCCAGACTCTTGCTCCGCGGCACAATCATCCACAGGAAGAATATTTTACAATCAGAAAGAGTTTTCTATCAGCAAAATCCAAATAAGATGGCGAGTTGAAGTAGGCTGGAGGGAAAGGGCATTTTCGTCTGCACACCAATGGTGAAAGGCTGAACGACTTTTAATGGATGTACGATCAAAAAGTAACATTATCCCCCTGCTATTCTATCCCATTGCGTCAGGCCACATGGATCCATGTGGATCAATAAGAAGGAGCGGTGCAGCCCATGTAGGACTTGCTGCACCGGGGGCGGTGTACAAAGACTTTTCCATGAGATTAAACTAATCCCTGAGCCCATGTACACCCGTGACTTGATTTAATCTCAACCCTTTGACTCAAACCTAGCCCAATACAAGTTAGCCCCCCTAGGCCTTGATAGCACCACACGAAGCCCAACAGCTACTCTAGTTTATATTATATTTTCATTCCTTAGTTTAATGAGATGTTCGTTTGATCTGATCCACTTGAGCTACCGGCCACTATTACTTGACTGGCCTTACCTTATATTTTTCCTACACTTGATAACATGCATGTGCTCTATTGTTCACTCTGATTATTAATTTCAGTGCAGTAGAGGTATGATTATCTAGAAAGTTAGGAACTACGAAATTTAGAGTTAAATGTAACTCAAATATTAGAGCTTAAAATTTAGATATGGGTGATTACTGGTTGATGGTTCATTGAGAATAAGGTGGCAATGTATCTAAGCTTATACTAGCACAGATAAGGATCCTGGGCACTATTGCTTATATAATTATAGATATTATATACATGTACTTATATATTGATGATTAAAATAAATGATTTATAAGTATCTTGTACACTATCAATTGTATAACTCTAAATACTATAAGAACAATATAAAAAACTACTAAAAAATGTTATTGTAACCACTACTTAGGTATTGCCAAAAGTTCCATCACTAATAATACGATGGCATATTTTCTAATGGCTAAAAAAAGTACATATTATATGACAACACATATCTAATTGTTAGGAAAAGTACTCTTTTAGTAGCAGTTTATAAGGATTTAATAATACTTTGCTTTTGCTGCAGAGACTTTTCTCAGTAGTTATAAAATACTAGTAAAATTTTTTGACAGTTATATACATTTAAACTATTAATATTTTTAGCTATATTAGTTCACCGCTACTTAAAAGCTACTTAAAAGTTTTAAAAGTAGTTGTAATTACTAGTAAAAATATATCTTTTAGCAGCAGTTTTAATCGCCAATAAAAGTATATCCTGATTTTAACCGCTCGTAATACCTTTATATTTTTTTAAATAATTGAAATACCTAATAATTTTGGTGTGGGCATACTAAAAATCTTTTTCATTTTATTTTGAGATCACTAGATATATCAATATTAGTCATATACATTCAAATTACATTGCACCAATTAACCATTAATTATTAAACCAAATGTAAAAAGATCATTTCAAACCAACATTCATAAATTCATGTACATTTGGATTCTTTATAAGAAACACCAATTAATAACTCGTGATTAAATCAAATATAACAAGATCATCAAATTAACATCCACAAATCCGTGCACTACATCAGGGTCCTTTATAAACCCAAAAAAGATGAAAAAAAAGCATAGCACTTGATCCTTGACATAGAGCTAACATTCAATTATAAATAAGATGCTAAATACCTATCACAATTCTAATAAACATCATGAGTCATTTGTTAGCTAGTTTAATATGCAAAATAGAAGTATAATATACAATTAACTTATAAACAAGTAATTAACATATAAAAATAAGATAAATTAATAAAAAAAAATTAAAAATTAAAAATATTTTACTTATAAAAGTTGAGGGCCATGCAACTATCGGTCCAATAGCATCACCCATTATCGTTTAAGATCTATTTATTCTTATCAAAGGCTCTTTTATATTTTTACTACAGAAACCTCCCAAAACTCAGTTCCCAAAACATTAGCCCCTACCATCTTAGATGAATTTTTATTGATAAGAATTCTACATGACACCTCAGTTGTGTTTGGCCAGCTAGAAATCTTCAACATGACTTTATTTCCTTCCTATAAATAGAGTTTTCCATTACATAATAGATAACAATATCAAATAAATAAATACTGAGGTTATAATGAATCATATATAAGTATTTTTGCTTAAATTATAATATAAAAAATAAATCTATAAAAGTTTACTTTGATGGTATGATCTTGTTGGGACCTTGCTCTTTTCTCTTGATTTCTCTATAATTAAATAAAGCAAGTGTTATGCATTATTAAATCATGACTCTCTAAATAAATAAAGCAAATAATTAAAACCCTGCTTTAGGCTTGAGCCAATAATAACGTATACAACTTGTGCATCAATCAAAGCAGTATCACATATGAAAAATTGAGTATAACAATTAGTGCATGGCTTTAAATTTATCATAGTACATCAAACTAGACAAAATCTAAAATAGTCTCTAAGATTAAATTGCTTGAGCTATTTGTTTTCCTCTTTAAACCTGCTGGGCTGGTTCCTGTGATGATAGTGAACCTAATATCATTGTTTCACTAGACTAGCTTCTTCGAACCATTGGAGCTCATATAAACTGTTGGCAATAATTATGTTGGAATACTAGCAGAATATTTCAACTTCTAGGTGTTGATCACCAATCATTATTTTTCAAAATACCCAACTTGTTATTCTTTCCCCATGATTATTAGCCTCTTGACACAATTAGTGGTTGCCAAGGCCTGTCATGAAACTATGACCATATGTAATTGAGGTAAACATAATCAATAGCATGCCCATGAACTGATTTCAGGCCAAACATTATGATTGAATCACGAAGGGAAAATCTTGCTCTGTTGCAGTTCTACTGTTTCCTTTTTCTTGGCAAACCTGCATTTCTGTTCATTAATTAAGCATAATGAATAATAAATAGGAGGATGATACTTGGATGACAAATTTTCAGTAAAGCCACTTCAACAAACTTTCTTAGATTCATATATGTATTAATTGTATATGTCTCTTGATGACACTATAAATAAAACTTCAAGATATTTCATTAGAGACATACTAGAATGTTATAAATGTCATATGAGATTTTTTTAGCTTTAATTAAAGCATAAAATTTTTATAAGAAATCATTTGATGGACCAATAGTAAGATTGGTTCTTACAGGATTACATTTCATGCATTATGTTTTACCATAATTACATCATGACCCATATTAGTGAAAGTTAATAGTATTTGTAACCATGGATTAGTCTTATATTAATAAGGGGCATAACGACTGCTATGATGCAATATAGGTAGCTTTTACGAATCAGATTATTTTTTGAGGTATTGTATCAGAGGATCAAATATTTTTAAAATTTACGTCCATATTAAGTTTAACTATTCAGCTTGAGTATTTTTTTAAATAAATAAATATTTTTAAAACTTGCTTGACTACAATTAATGTTGCTCAATTAGAAGAATATTGAAAATTTTTCATATGTGGGCAGCCATTAATTGTTGTGATTTTAATTTTATAAAACTGATAAACAAATCTGATCCGATGATACAATACATGCATATATGTATGTCTATGTGCATGTGTCTGCATAGAACCAACAAATCTTTCATATTTTAGCTTGACTCCTCTCATTATAGCCCTAATACCCAGTAAGCATCGGTATCTACAAAAATAGCTTCATCAAGAGTTGAATTATCAAGGTCTTTCATCTATCTCTATCTCATGTGTTATATCAAGACAATCTTAGTTCAGACCAATTGAAAATGTCCTGAACCATACTAGCCCAGTATATGCATTAAATGTTACATTAATGGTGCTCTATTTCTAGCACGGACCAAGTTGTCTCTCTCAATGTTCCATCACATCCTTTATTGCACAGTTTTATGCACTCTTGAGCATGCAACAGTTCCATGTTGACATCTTCTGGTTTCAGCAAATCAGCTGTGTTTGAAGGTTGTAGCTCTGCATAGAGTCAAGGCATAGGTAGGCAATTTGAAAGGACTATATCTTTATCAACAATATCTGTGACTTACTCCTCCATGATTTCAGAGTTGTCAAAAAGCTAAGACATTAAAAAAGATAAAATAAATTTTAGATTACTATAATCATAAGGATTCACTGATTCCACCTTCCTAGTATTCAGACATCTCAAATTTGTTTCATCGAACAGCTTTGATCAGCGATTTCCAACCAAACCATACGCAGAAAATGAGAAGCAAAAAATTGCTCACTATTGGTTAAATTTATAATCCATATGATTTGAACTTAAGCACATCTTTATTGGATAATATGGTTGACCGTTTGTATAGGCCTAAAGCTCATTAGTGACCCATAATGGAAGAGCCTATTAATTAAGATTTCTTTATAAATAAGATAAGCTTTTTTTTTTTCTCTTCTTAAATCTGTAATTTATTTTACTGTCAAAATGGCTCATAAGATAGAAGAAAGAAAAGAAAGATTTAGGCTTCTTTGGAGATTTTGTAATTTTTTTTTATTTTTTATTTGTAATGGCACAAATAGATATAAAAATATTATTATTATTATTTGATATTCTAATTACATATATATGATTACATATATAAAATTCTTAAATCCTAACAAAGCCGAAATCTAGCAATGCTATTGTGATAGGGGAAAATTCCATGTTCTCCCGGCGCTAAGCTCACGCTATTGCTGATTACCGTCAGCTCTCCTGTTCTCATGTCATGGCACAGCACTCTCCCTTTCTTCTTCCCTTTACTGGCCCTCACCCAGAGATAAAGTTTCTCTCCTCCCTCGAATGCCAATGGTTGTACGAACCACCTTGAAAAAAGCCGCTCTGATGAGCTTCTACTCCTCAGTCTCATTGTGTTACAGAACTCAGCAAACACTTGTTGATTCTTTTCAATCATCACATCCAAGCACACCTGATACCTTCTCGACCACCCGCTGCTGCTGCCATTAATGCATGCATTCTTCATCACGAATACCTCCACCGCCTCCTGCGACGTTACCATGCAAGTCAGCTGACCTTCCGACACTCCGAGTGCATGCCGATTTCGCGTCGATGGCATTATAATTGGCAGTAGCATCCAGCCTGCGAGGTCCTTGCAGGGATCGAACCATATCAAATACTCCATGCAATCCCAATACAGGACTCCTCCAGCGAACACTGATGTCTGACGACGCCATTGGAAGCCATCCCAATGTAGGAATCCTCCAGCGAACCCCGTTGTCTGATGACGCAATTGGAAGCCACCGAGAGTGACCTTCTGGCTAGACTTCACCCACCCGCCAGTGCGAGAAGAGAAGACCTCGAACTGGTATTCCACTCCATCGGGATCTTCATTGATATGTTTTCGAACGGGATAAACCAAAGTACATTGAGTTGGCGAGGTTGACGGATCGAAAGCCAGCCCAACAGAATAATGCCGATTCTTATTGTTATGAGGGAGGATGGACTCCGACTCCATTGTGGCTGGGTTGACCAGGCATAGAAAATCGAAATAAAGAGCGTAGACGCGCAAGCAAAGAAGGCCGTTGGTGGAGGCAATAAGCCTGATACGACGGTGGGAGGAGTTCAGCATGGAGAGGGAGGGGTCGGGGACGCCGATCGGGGTGCCGGGAAAGTGGAGGAACTCCAGGCCATGACAGCTGAGATAGACGAAGCCGGAGGAGATGGGGGAAGGGCGGCGGGACTGGTCGAGAGCGAATAGCGGGTCGCCAGATATGAGGGCATGCCATGGCTTGCAGACACTCTGGAACTTGGACAGAGACTTGAAAGAGAGACGTGGGAGGATGTCGAAGCGAAGAATATCATCTGGAACTGCCTGCAGGCAGCTATCGCTGCTGCTGCTGCTGCTGCTGCTCGAGACCTCCGTTCTCTTCTTCTTGGATTCCATGTCGGCGAAGTCAGAAGATTGGGATTTCCTCTTGCGCTCCATGCATAGAGAGTGGCGATTTAGAAAACTATATGGAAGAAGTACTTGGTCGTACTTATATAATGGATAGAAACATCATCCTAAAACCTTTTCTCAATTTGATTCGAATTCTCTTGGAACTCCCGATTCTTGACGAACAAGGACTCCAACCGTTTGAAGTCGACGCAGCGTGGACGTTTTCCGGTCCTTTTAGGATTAATGCTTGAAATTCTTGTTGGGTAACGGGCAAAAGCCCTTGAATATCCAAATGTGCTTTGAAAGGGTGAATGAAAAATTAAGAGAATATTTAATTTTATAACAGAAAAGTAAAAAAAAAAAAAAGGTTCGTTTATATGGAAACCTTTCCTTCATGCTTAAATTTCTTAGGGCTCATCATAAGTGGAGAGGCTAAGATCAATTGACCATTGATCACGGTGATCGGATTAGGATCGGATTGATCATTGGATCTGGTCTATCAACTGACCGTTGATCATCAGATCAGGATCAGACTAATCGTTGGATCGATTAATGATGGACCGTTGGATAAGAAGTGGTTGATCAATCGATCGTTGGTGATAAGATCAATGAACCGGAACCATCGCTGATCGGATCGGTTGATTACGATCACATATTAAGTGCTTGTTATTAGATTGACGCATCAAGATGCGCATCGATCGCGTGATAGCTATCAAGGCTTCGGAGAGGCACGTCAATCACACAATCTTTAGATCACAGTTAGGCATATCAAGGCTTCAAAGAGGCGGGCCAATCGCATGGTAGATTGGCGTATCAGGGCTTCGAAGAGGCAGATCAATCGCATCACGGCTGTGGATTGGCTTATCCCATTACGAAGAGGCGTATTGATTAGATCGTTGATCTAATGGTGCTAATCAATACCATATGGGTTGCTTTCAAGGGGCACCTAAAATCTATAAATAGGACCGTAGACATTTGCATTAAATCCATTCCATTTTTTAATTCCTTTCTTCTCTTAGGCATTTGCATATTCTCCTAAAGGAAGTATAGCAATAGTGCATATAAAAAAAGAAAATCATTCTTAGTTCGAATTTTTGATGAATTATGTGCTGTATTCATCAAAAGAGACTGTTGTATTTTGGGAGACAATTATCCGTAAGCATCATTGTGGGACAAAATTGTCTTAAGGACATAGAGTGTAATTCTAGACTTAGTCTTCTTATCAATTAGATAGTCATAATCTAAGCCAATAATTCTCAAATTACTTAGGAAGGGAATTTAGAAAAAGAGTAAGTATCCACGCTTCTTTATCCCTCGTTTAAGACTAAAGAGCACCAGATGGATCCCGTTGCAAAGAAGGCCGCACGAAGTCATGCGATGCTTAATTGTCGTAGCTAATGTTTAATTCACGTCCTGCTTGGACTTGATGTCCACAGGCCAATCCAATGCCGACCATGCAAAACATAACTCGTGAAAAGATAAAAATTGGTAATAATTTTATTTAATTTCGCGTGCGTGTAATGAACCGTCCATATGTCCAAATTCAACATAGCTATGCATGAAGGGATTTGCTACCAATAGCAACCTACAAAATTTTATTTAATGAAAATTATATTTCAAAATATATTTGATACTATAGAAAAATTCTTTGAAATGTGCTGACACTCCTTTTTGGCTTGTCTAAAATTTATTTGGAGAGATACTTGAACACAATATTTGCACCGGAAATCCTTTGTCAACGGAGATCCCCATCCAAGAAATCAAGAATCAGTGCAAGAGAATGAAGATGAGTATCAAAAACACATACAATCACCTTAAAGAAACTGATGATGCACGACCCCAGACGTGGAGCGCCGGGAGACTTGATTTTGCTACTGACAAGATTCTCCGGCAACCGAATGACCTGCAAGAAGTCCCAAAATCAGAAGAATTCTTCGGTGGGGACCCTCCGACACCCAAGTCAGTGATCGAGGTCGCAGCCGAAGAGGAGCTCAAAAGAGTCCTTTAGGTCCAGAGAACCCTTGAAGGTGGAGTTGCTCTGGATGGAAAAGTGAGAGAGTGCTTATGTTAGCGTACCTGAATCTCTTGTGGGCTTACCCTTTTATAGGCCATTGAAATTTGCATGGGTTCGGGCGCATGATATTCCGCGAGGAGGAAATGTCTGCGGGACACATGGGTGTTACGTGAGCTTGGGCTGGTTGGTGGGTCCTGTCCCATCAGAGAGGGAGGGCCGGCGGTTGGTGAGCCAAGTCCCATCAGTCGGCGGAATCGGCTGGTAGATGGGTTTGGTCCCATCAACAGCATGGTCAGGAGATGCCAGTCTGAGCGGGTCAGACGGTTGGTGGTTTTGGCAGGCACAGGGCCGACCTAAAGAGGTCGGGGCCGCCACGGCGCGCCTTGGAGAAGCCGGGGTAGATGGGGCCGACCTCGGAGGTCGAGGCCACCACGGTGTGCCTTGGAGAAGCCAAGGCGAACGGGGCCGACCTGGGGAGGTCAGGGCCGCCATGGCACGCCTTGGAGAAGCCGGGGCGGATGGGGCCGACCTGGGGAGGTTGGGGCCGCCACGGTGCGCCTTGGAGAAGCCAGAACGAACGGGGCCGACCTAGGAGGTCGGGGCCGCCACGACGCGCCTTGAAGAAGCCGGGGCGGATGGGGCCCACCTGGGGAGGTCGGGGCTGCCACGGCGCGCCTTGGAGAAGCCGGGGTGGACGGGGCCGACCTGGAGAGGTCCGGGCCACCACGGTGCGCCTTGAAGAAGCCGGGGCGGATGGGGCTGACCGGGGAGGTCGGGGCCGCCACGGCACGCCTTGGAGAAGCCGAGGCGGACGGGGCCGACCTGGGAGGTCGGGGCTGCCACGGCATGCCTTGGAGAAGCCGGGACGAACGGGGCCAACCTGGGAAGGTCGGAGCTGCCACGGTGCGCTCTGGAGAGAATGGGGCCGCCGAGGCCGGCCTTGGGAGGTCGGGGCTGCCACGGCGTGCTCTGGAGAAACCGGGGCCGCCGGGGCAGACGGGGCCGTGCTTGTGCCACGTGGTTGATTTTACCATGATTACCCCTGTGGCTTTATTGGCCACATCACTGGTCACATCAGATGCCCCCCCGCTCCTGAGCGCGAAGGGCCATGCGCCAGTCGCTCTTTGGACGAAAGAAGCGCAAAAATTCAAAGGCTATGACAACTAACTTTAGGCGCTTTAAATGGTGGAAAAATCGGCACGCCTTCCCGAAGCGGCGTTGACTTGAAGATTTTCCATAATCATGCGGTAGGTGGGCACTGATGTCGGTCCTAGACGATTTGAGGGGGTGCTCCTCGGAGGATGGGAAAAAGGTAAGAGTCATCATTGCTGCTCCGTGTTTCAAGCATTACTATTGGCCGGAGACTCCGCTCCTTGGTGGAATAGGCGAGGGTCACGTGGCCGATCCTGGGGCGGAGCAGTTTGAAATTGGGGTATAAAAGGCACCTCCTGGGCCTGGGGGAGAGTTTTATACTACCATTGCTCTCCTGCCTTCTTCCCTCTCGAGCTTCCTTGCAACCCGAGAACTTCAGCCTTCATCTTCTTAACAAATTCCCAAGTTAGTTTCCATTTTTCACCTTCAACCTTTGATCCATGGACCGTAAAGCCATTAAAGAGGGTAAGAAACCAGTAGTAGACCCGTCCTCTTCCCCGGTGAGAGTAGTTCCCTTTTCTTTCCGTCGCCCGGCATCTCCTCCGGTAACTAACCTTGATCCAGCTGGGCCGAGGGGGATTGCATCCACCATAACCCCCGAGGAGGTAGAGGCCATTAGGACTACGTATAAGGTTCTAGACTTCATCCATTTGTCCGCACCAGGCCCTAAAGACAGAGTGAACTCCGCCCTCCCAGGATGAGTCGCTCTGTACGAGGAGTTTTTGACGTGCGGGCTGCGGCTTCCTTTCCATCCCTTCTTCCTGAACCTTTTAAATAGGTATAGGTTAGTACCGGCGCAGTTGACTCCGAATTTGATTCGGATCTTCTGCGCCTTCATCATCCTTTGCCATTTTCAGGGGTCCACGGCCAGCCTGTCCTTATTCTGGGCTCTTTACAAGCTCTGCCGCCAGTGTGAGGGGGCCTGGTGGGTGTTTACCGCCAGGCCGGGTAGGGCTCTCCCATTAGGTCTTCCATCCAAAATTAGGGGGTGGAAGTCCCAGTTTCTTTTTGCCCATATAAAGGGAGTGAGGACCGAATGGGGGGAACCGAACATGAGCTCCAATGAAAATTCAACCGTAAGTGATAAGGATGGGGAGCTCTTCCGTCATTTCTCTAACTCCCAGATCCCTTCCTACAAGGACCTCCTGTCCGAGGAGAACTTGTACGAGGCTGAGTTGGCTCCGACAATCGGTGAGCACATAAATCCTTTCTTCTTGCCCTCGGCCGGACGTGGCTTTTACCCATTTTATAGAAATTTTTCCTTTTCTCCTTTTTCTTCTTTTTGCGTACTAATCTTTATTTTTTATGTAGCCATGAAGTTTTCTTCGGAGAAATTTGAGGCCCTCGCGCACCAAAAGAAATGAGTGACCAACGAGCAGGCAAGGCTGGCTAAGAGGGCGTGAAGGGGAGCTTGCGCTGAACCGACCGAAACACCTGAAGCCCCTCTAGCTCGAGCACCTATGGAGGAGCCGGTTAAGGAGACACCGGCCGAAGGAGTAGTCCCCAGGCCAACCAGGGCCGAGACAGAGGAGGGGGAGATCCCGGCCGCCACTGAGGCAGCCGTGGTAATTTTGGATCTCAAGGAGGAAGTTCCTGCCGCCACCGACTTGGCCGAGGCGGGGCAGGTGGCGATCGTTAGAAGCCCTTCGGCTCCCATCGAGCCGGAGATGAAGAGAGTGCCTCCCGCAGCCGGAGAAGGGGAGGCTGCTACCAGGAGCTCCAGGACTGGGGCGACGAGGTCCAGCGAGCATCAGGCCGAGAAGGGGAGCTCGTCTCGGCAATCCGAGCACTGGTCAGCACAGCAACCACCGATCGAACCGCTGGGGGGGCCAGCGAGGCCGGCGCCCAGGATGCTTACAATGGAAGACGCCAGGCGGGCCGCCACCTTGCTATCGAGGGCGCGGACCTCGGCGACCGAGGAGGAGATAGGGCGGCAGTCCCACGCCGCCCTCCTAGACATGGTCATGGTCAATGTGCTCCAGGTAACCCTTCGAACATAATCTCCCTTTAGCATACTTTAGTTGATCTGTGGCTGACGGGCTCCCTTGGCGCAGTTGGCCCACGGGGCCTTGGCCCTCCGCGCGGCGGTAACTCATACAGGGGAGGCCCTTATGCTCACTATTGGGCGGGCCAACAAATACAAGGGACAGGCCCGCGCTGTCTGAAAAGCTGACCCGGCAGCAAGAGGAGGCCAAAGCCCGAGAGGAGGACCTTGGCTGTCGGTTGAAGGAGGCAGAGCACTGAGCCGAAGTTGAGAGCGGCCGTGCCTCCACGGCCGTGACCCAGCTATCCCTGGTCTCGTCCAGGATGGACTCGGCCAGGGCCGAGATAGAGGGTCTATACCGCCAGCTCCAGCATGCGGAAGGCCAGGCTGACGCGGCGGCGGACGAGGCTCGTACGGCGATGGAGAGAGCTGCCTCAGTGGAGGCAGTGGCGGTCGATGCCGGGCACGAGCGGGCTGAGGTAGAGGCCCACGCTCACGAGGCCAGAGCCCGCACCGAGGAGGCGGAGAATAAGGCCTGGGAAGCCGAGGCGCGTGCCAAGGACGCTGAGGCCAACGCCGAAACATAGATCCATGAGGTCAAGGCCGGGGCAGAGATGCAGATCCGGGAGATCAAGGCCAAGGAAGAGGCGCAAATCTAGGAAGCCGAGGCCAGAGTGACCCAAGCCGTCGCTGATTTTAAGGCCTTGGCGGAGTTCGAGCATGAGGTTTTGGAGGCCAGCTTCGACGCCTATACAAAGGGCTTCGAATTTTGCAAGGAGAGAGTGTCTGCGATCCCCAATATCAGCAGCTCCGACCTTGAAAAGATTCAGCCTGGGTGTCCTGGCGATGAGGAGGCGGCGAAGGAGGAAGAAGCCGGAGAGGAGCCGGGGCCGAATGGGCCTTAGGAAATTTTGTACTTTTCTTCTTCTCTTTTACCCAACTTTATGTCGAATTTTGTAACCATTAAATAAACTAATGAAAAGAAAACCATTTTCTGAATGTTTTGTTCCTCCATTGTAAGGCGTCATGCATGTTGAGAGTGCTGCGGCATATACCGGTATTCATATATGGTAGCATCCAAATAGGTTCACAGGAGTTCGCACCGCTAAATAGACTAGTAGGTAGTTGAGGTAACTTAATGCCGGCCGCAGTCGTTTAGTCCTTTTAAGCTTTCTTTTTATTGTCTATCTTTGCGGCGGCCGAACACGCGGTAAACTTGCAAACTTAGGAGTCCGCTTGAGCGGGCGCAGAGCCGTTGAACTCATGGGGGTACCTCGGTGATTAATTCCGAAGGTTGCACCGGCGGGCAAAGTCCATCGGGGGCGGTGTGAAACTGGACGATGCCCTTCTAGTCAAGGTGTCGACGGATTCGTCTTCGGACTATTGCGATATGTCGAGATCGAGTTTGATGGGAAGAGCCAGAGCGGGGTCGACTGGGGTGAGACCAGATCGCGAGCTTGAGGCTGGTGCTGGGATGGCAATTTGAGGCCGGTGCCGGGGCCGAGTGGTGTCCCATGGGCCGCGATGCCGGCGAGGTCCTTTTGAACTGCCTCAGGGGTTTAAGAACCGCTGTTAGGGCTGACTCGAACGGTTACGGAGCCTTAGGGATTTGAACGACTCAGGGGCACCATCGTGCCGGGGTCGAGTGGTATCTCATGGGCTGCGATGCCGGCGAGGTCCTTTTGAACCGTCTCGGGGGTTTAAGAATCACTGCGAGGGGCGACTCAAACGGTTACGAAGCCTTAGGGATTTGAACGACTCGGGGGCACCACCGTGCCGAGGCCGAGTGGTATCTCATGGGCCGCGATGCCAGCGAGGTCCTTTTGAACCGCCTCAAGGGTTTAAGAACCACTACGAGGGGCGACTCGAACAGTTACATAGCCTTAGGGATTTGAACGACTCGGGGGCACCACCATGCCGGGGCCGAGTGGTATCCCATGGGCTGCGATGCCGGCTAGGTCCTTTTGAACCACCTTGGGGGTTTAAGAACTGCTGCGAGGGGCGACTCGAATGGTTACGGAGCCTTAGGGATTTGAACGACTCGGGGGCACTGCCGTGCCGAGGCCGAGTGGTATCCCATGGGCCGCGATGCTAGCGAGGTCCTTTTGAACAGCCTCAGGGGTTTAAGAACCACTGCGAGGGGCAACTCGAACGGTTACGGAGCCTTAGGGATTTGAACGACTCGGGGGCACCGCCGTGCCGGGGCCAAGTGGTATCCCATGGGCCGCGATGCCGGCGAGGTCCTTATGAACCGCCTTGGGGGTTTAAGAACCGCTGCGAGGGGCGACTCGAACAGTTGTGGAGCCTTAGGGATTTGAACGACTCGGGGGCACCACCATGCCGGGGCCGAGTCGTATCTTATGGGCCGCGATGCCGGCGAGGTCCTTTTGAACCGCCTCGGGGGTTTAAGAACCGCTGTGAGGGGCGACTCGAACGGTTATGGAGCCTTAGGGATTTGAATGACTTGGGGGCACCGTCGTGCCAGGGCCAAGTGGTATCCCATGAGCCACGATGCCAGCGAGGTCCTTTTGAACCACCTCGGGGTTTAAGAACCGCTGCGAGAGGCGACTCGAATGGTTACAGAGCCTTAGGAATTTGAACGACTCAGGGGCACCGCTGTGCCGGGGCCGAGTGGTATCCCATGGGCCGCGATGCCGGCGAGGTCCTTTTGTGAGATCTGGCCTTTGGATGTAGGGAAGAAATGACTTCGGTGCCGAAGGAGATCCTTTATTATTTAAATCATGAAGAGATAGATCATTGATAATATTGACGGAGATTGTCCGCATTCCAGGTACGCGGGATGCATGGGTCGGCCATCGAGCTCTTCAATTCGGTATGCTCCTTAATGGAACGCCTCGGTGACGCAGTAAGGACCTTCCCAGTTGGCGAACAACTTGCCCCCTTCCATTGGCTTGGACACCTCAGCCTTTCTTAGAACCAGATCTCCAGGGCGAAACACCTTGGGGTGAACTCGAGCGTTATAATACTTGGCTGTCCATTGGCGGAAAGCGGCCATACGCAATCACGCCCGATCACGCACTTCGTCAATGAAGTCGAGATTTGCCCTTAGCTGAGTGGAGTTGTCTTCCTGGTTATAGGATTCCACACGCGGGCCCGGCAGTCCGATTTCCACGAGGATGACCGCCTCGGACCCAAAAGTTAAACTGAATGGGGTCTCGCCTGCCGGAGCTCTTGGGGTAGTGTGGTAGGCCCATAACACACTAGGAAGCTCTTCTACCCAGCGACCTTTGGATCTGTCCAACCGAGTTCTGAGTCCTCTAAGGATGGTGCGGTTCATGACCTCGGCCTCCCCATTGGTCTGGGGGTAGCCGACAGAGGTAAACCGGTGGTGGATGCCCAGCTCTCCACAGAAGGTCTTAAATGTGGCATTGTCAAACTGGCGACCGTTATCGGTGATGAGGGTGTGCGGTAGGCCAAAACGACATATGACCAACTTCTAGAAGAAGGCTTTGACCTTGCTCTCCATGATTTTGGCCAGCGCCTCGACCTCAACCCATTTGGTGAAGTAGTCGATGGCGACAATTAGGAATTTCCATTGTCCCAAAGCCGGGGGAAATGGCCCAATGATGTCCATTCCACACTGGGCAAAGGGCCATGGGGCCGAGAGCGGTTTTAGAAGAGCAGAGGGTTGGTGCTGGATGTGCGCATGACGCTGGCAGCTGTCACACTTCTGGACTAACTTGGCTGCATCATCTCTCATAGTGAGCCAGAAGTACCCTTGTTGGAGGGCCTTCTAGGCTAAGGACCTGCCTCCCAGGTGGTTCCTGCAGATGCCTTCATAGATTTCTCTGAGGATGTAGTTGGTGTCGGCAGGTCCCATGCACTTGAGCAAGGGGTAGGAAAATGACCTTCTGTATAGATGTCCATTTACGAGGATGAATTTGGAGGCCCTCCACTTAAGTAGTCTGACTTCATTGAGATCATCGGGGAGGGTGCCGTCTGTGAGATAGCGGACGTAGGCATCCATCCATGTCAGCTCTTGGGTGAGAGGTAGGATTTCCTCGCTGTCTTCTATACTGGGTCTTTCTAGGTGCTCGACGAAGGCGTCCCTTATGATGCTGTTGGCGGAGGTAGCCAGGCGGGAAAAAGTGTCGGCCTTGGCGTTTTCGCTCCAGGAAATATAGCTGATGCTGAAGTAAGAAAGTAGAGAAACTAGGGATCGGACCTTGTCTAGGTACCGGGTCATGGCGGAATCACGTGCCTCGTATTCCCCGTTGATCTACCCAGAGACAAGTTGCGAGTCAGTGAAAGCTCTGAGGCGCCTTATTCTAAATTACTGAGCGAGCCTCAGACCTACCAGTAAGGCCTCGATTTCGGCTTGATTGTTGGTGGCTTCAAACAAAAACCGGAGGGCACATTCCACTGTTTCACCGTTAGGGCCCGCAAGAATGAGGCCAGCGCTGCTTCCTTGGGAATTTGAGGTGCCATCCACATGGAGGATCCAAGACTCCCCATCGTCCTCTGACTTGGCAACAGATTGCTCCACGAGAGCCCCCTCGATTGGCTCCTCAGCCTAAGTGCACTCGACCAGGAAGTCGGCCAAGACCTGCACTTCAAGGCGGGTCGAGCTTGAAAAGAGAGATCAAACTCTCCCAGCTTGATGGCCCATTTGGTGAGTCGGCCTGAGGTGTCCGGGTGAGCCAGGATGGCTCAGAGGGGTTGGTCCGTGAGCACCACAATGGGATGGGCTTGAAAGTACGGGTGGAGATGCCGGGCGGAGACGATCAAGGTGAAGATGATTTTTTCTGTCCGGGAGTACCTGACTTCCGCATCATGGAGCACCTTGCTCACATAATAAATAGGCCTCTAGGTCCCGTCAGCATCGAGACGCACAAAAACTGAGCTAACGGCTTCTGGAGAGGTAGCGAGGTAGAGAAAAAGAATCTCCCCATCCCTTGGCTTAGACAGGAGCGGTGGGGAAGACAGAAACGCCTTTAGCCCATCGAAGGCTTCCTGACAGTCGCCCGTCCACTCAAAGATATTCACCTTCCGCAGGGCTTTAAAGAAGGGTAAGCATCGCTCGGCTGACTTGGAGAGGAAACGGCTTAAAGCTGCCACCCTCCTGGTGAGTCGCTGCACCTCCTTCTTACTAGATGGCGGCCTCATATCGAGGATAGCGCTGATCTTCTCAGGGTTCGCCTCGATCCCTCGCTGGGTCACCATGAAGCCTAAGAACTTGCCCGCTGTAATGCCGAAGGCACATTTCTTGGGATTCAGCTTGACCTGGAAGCGGCAGAGGTTGTTGAAGGTTTCTTCTAGATCAGAGATGTAGTTGGAAGCGATGCTTTTCGTCAGCATGTCATCCATATAGACCTCCATGTTTCGGCCCAACTGGTCTTGGAAGACTTTATTCATCAACCTTTGATAAGTCGCTCCCGCATTTTTGAGGCCGAAGGGCATCACCTTATAACAATAAATGCCTTTCTCTGTCATGAAGGACGTGTGCTCCTCGTCGCTTGGGTCCATATTTATTTGGTTATACCCGAAAAAGGCATCCATGAAGCTAAGAAGTTCATGGCCGGAGGTGGAATCCACCAGCTGGTCGATCCGGGGCAAAGGGAAACTGTCCTTTGGACATGCCTTATTCAAGTCAGTGAAGTCGATACAGATATGCCAGCTTCCGTTCGCCTTTCGCACCATGACCACATTGGCCAGCCAGCTGGAATAGTGTGCCTCTCGGATATTGCCGGCGACGAGTAGCTTATTGACTTCTTCATCAATGGCCTTCTGTCATTCAGGAGAAAGCTCCTCTTCCTTTGGCGGACCAGACGGTACTTCGGATCGATGTTCAGCTTATGGGTGATCACCTCCGGAGGAATACCAGGCATGTCGGACGTCGACCAAGCGAACACGTCCGAGTTGGCCTGCAAAAAGGTCAAGAGGCGGTCACGGTCTTCTAGAGAAAGGAGACCGCCGATGCGCACGGTCCTCGTTGGATCGTCTCCTAGAGGAAAAGTTAAGAGCCTCTCGGCCGGTTCTTCCCCTTTTCTGGACTCCCTGGGGTCGGGCGCCTCTGGGACCAACTCGGCTTCCAGAGAACTTGATGCTGCATGATAACAAGGCAGGACTGAGCTAACCTCGCCTCTCATTTCTCTGATACCTTCACTAGTAGGGAACTGCACCAAAAAACGTCAGGTAGAGATGACCGCATCCAATAAATTCAAGCCTGGGCGCCCGAGGATGGCGTTGTATGCCAAGGATACTCGCATAACCAAACACTTCATGATAACTTTGCTTTGGCATGGCGATGTTTCGGCTGTCACTAGCAAGGATATTTCGCCCTCAACCCTTACTGAATCCCCTGTGAATCAGACTAAAGGGGTCGCTACGGGCCGAAGAGAGTCAAGAGATAATCCCATCCTAACAAATGCATCATAGGTAAGGATGTTAGCTGAGCTATCACTATCAACTAATATCCTTTTTACAGGGTGTTTGGCGATCGTCATGAAGACAACGATACCTTTGTTGTTTACATTGTCAACATTTGCTGATCCCCCCCCTAAAAAATTACATCACCCGGCGCCTCCTCTCCTCTCGACCGCTTAGATGAAGAAGCCACTCCCTAAGACACCATTCCAACTGTCTGCTCCGTGGGGGTGTTATCGATAGTGGCCTGAGCGGGCGGTGGTCCCATGAGTGCCGGCAGCGGTTGTGGCGCCTTCTGGACATACTTTTCGAGGTAGCCTCGTCGGATAAGCTCCTCGATGAGGTGCTTCAAGTTGTAGCAACTGTCGGTGTCATGGCCATAGTCTATGTGGAAGCGGAAATAGCGGCTCTTGTCGCGGGGGGTGCCCTTCTTCATGGGAGGAGGCCGCTGGAGGTAAGGCTCGCCCTCGATCTCCATAAGGATATGAGAGCAGGGAGCAAGAAGAGGCATGAGCTCACCCTTCCAAGAGGCGAGGCTTTGACGTTCACAGTCCGATCGTCAGGGCGGTTCGGGCCGCTGGGGGCGAGAAGGTTCACTTGGCTCTGAGCGAGCAGGCTTGCGGCTGGAGCCACTTGAGGATTCTCGGCGGGTGAAATCGGCCTCATCCACGCAGATGTACTTCTGAACCCGAAGAAGGAGCTCAGAGTAGGAGCTTGGAGGCTTCTTGTCCAAAGAGAAGGTGAAGCGGGATGGAAGGAGCCCCCGCTTCAGCGCCAACGTTGCCACCGCGTCATCTAGATGGTAGACTTCAAGGGCGGCGGTCTTGAATCGGGCCACAAAGTCCCACAGCGACTCCCCCTCCTTCTGATGGACGGATAAGAGACTGTCCGCGACTCTTGAGATCTGCTGACAAGCATCAAAATATGCCAAAAAGGCCCTTTCCAGCTCTCGAAAAGAGTCGATGTTGTGAGGGGACAGACGCGAGTGCCAAGCGCGAGCAGCTTTCCACAGGGTGGTGGGGAAAGCTTTCCAGAGAATGGCGTCCGTAGCACCTGGACTTGCATCATAGCTTTATAACTCTCGAGGTGATCGAGAGGTACCATCGTACCATCGTATGGATCCATCTGGGGGAAGCAGAATCTAGAGGGGACGGGATCCTTCAGTATCCGGCGAGTATAAGGAGGACGGGTGTCATACTCCTCCTCCTGTTGGTTGTTGATTTTTTTGGCGAGCTCATCTAGCCGCCGGTGGTACTCCTCTAGGTGCTCCTCCGCCTGGCGGCTGATCGTCGGGGCCCTCCGACAGAGGATGAGGAGGAAGAAGAAGATGGGAAGGGACGCGGAAGGTGAGACTTCCGCTTTGGTTCCTCCTGGCAAGGCGGCTATGGAGGAAACTTTCTTGGGCCACAATCAGGGGACCGTGGCCGCTTGAGGGGCCCATGACGAGGTTTCCTAGGGAAAGCCTGACGTCGACCAGCCTCTCACTGGGGAGAGCCGGCTGCTGACTGGCAAGGGGAGCGGTCTGGTGCTGGGTGGCCACGGACTACTGCTTCTGAAGTCCATGGACCATGACGGTGAGAGTTTGGACTTGCTGGGTAAGAGCCGCTAGCTACTCTGCAGCTGGGGCTACCACCTCTGGTTGCGGGGAGGTAACGAGAGGATCGGCAGTAGGAAGGTTGGTCTCTTGCTACCTAGCCGGGGGAAGATGCCCCCCAGGGTGGCTGACTGAGGCATCCTGAGCCCGTGTCATCACCATTATTGAGAGAAAAAGAGGAGTGTTGCAGGGTTCGAGTCTTCTCTTTCTGCTCCACCCCTTCCTGGCGCGCCAATCTGATGACGCACGACCGTAGACATGGAGCGCTGGAAGACTTAATCTGGCTGCTGACGAGATTCTCATGCAACCGAATGACCTGCAAGAAGTCCCTAGACCGGAGGGGTTCTTCGGTGGGGATCCTTCGATGCCCAAGTCAGTGATCGAGGTCACAGCCGAAGAGGAGCTCGAAAGAACCCCTTTAGGTCTAGAGAACCCTTGAAGGTGGAGTTGCTCTGGATGGAAAAGTGAGAGAGTGCTTATGTTAGCATACCTAAATTTCTTGTGGACTTACCCTTTTATAGGGCGTTGAAATCTGCATGGGTTCGGGCGCATGACATTCCGCGAGGAGGGAATGTCTGCGGGACACGTGGGTGTTACGGGAGCTTGGGCTGGTTGGTGTCCTGTCCCATCACAGAGGGAGGGCCAGCAGTTGATGAGCGGTGGTCAGGAGATGCCGGTGGTGGTTTTGGCAAGCGCAGGGCCGACCTGGAATCGGTTGTCCTGTCCCATCAGTCCTGTCCTATCAGTCGGCGGAATCGGCTGGTAGGTGGGTCTGGTCCCATCAACAACGTGGTCAGGAGATGCCAGTCTGAGCGGGTCAGACGGTTGGTGGTTTTGGCAGGCGTAGGGCCGACCTAAAGAGGTCGGGGCTACCACGATGCGCCTTAGAGAAGCCGGGGCAGACGGGGCTGACCTAGGAGGTTGGGGCCGCCACGGCGCGCCTTGGAGAAGCCGGGGTGGACGGAGCCGACCTGGGGAGGCCGGAGCCGCCACGGCGCACCTTGGAGAAGCTGGGGCGGACGGGGCCGACCTGGAAGGTCGGGGCCGCCACGGCGCGCCTTGGAGAAGCCGGGGCAGACGGAGCCGACCTGGGGAGGTCGGGGCCGCCACGGCGCACCTTGAAGAAGCCGGGGCGAACGGGGCCAACCTGGGGAGGTCGGGCCGCCACGGCGCGCTCTGGAGAGAATTAATGGGGCCGCCGGGGCTGGCCTTGGGAGGTTGGGGCCGCCACAACGTGCTCTAGAGAAATCGGGGCTGCTGGGGCCGTGCTTATGCCACGTTGTTGATTTTGCCATGATTACCCCTGGCTTTATTGGCCACATCACTGGTCATATCAGAAACTGGCCTGAAGTGTCTCCTTTGGAGACCCTTTAAAACTTATGTTAGTCTTTCTGAATTTAAAAAGGAAAGAAATGAGTGTTACTTTTGTTGGCCTCCTTTAAGCTCTTGATCATTTATTTATATGTGTCAAGATGAGTTAATCATGTTAACTTAAAGTTGGAATTTGTTCAAATTGAACGATCCATGATCCTTTTGTGAATTTTGAACAAATCATTTTAATCTTTTGAAACAAATTCGGCTATGATTCTATTATAAATTAATTAGATAGTTCTTTTTAATCAAAGCTTTTTCTTTGTATACATATTTTCATTGCAAGGACATCAAAAATTCTTATCATCACATGTCCCCTCCTTCTGAGGGTTAAATGAATATTTTCTTTAAAGTTTTAAAAGTGGTCATGAAAATCTTTTAATCATGTGTTACATTAATCTTTAACGAATGTAGATCTTCTCAATTTCTAGGTTTGACCTTTAAATTTAGTCGACTGGTTATGAATGATCAAAATATTTTTCAAACTCTAAGCATAATCTTTAAATTTAGTCAGCTTATCGTGAGGTAGTTAAGGGTTATTTTTAACCTTTTTAATTTTCAAGCTTATCATTTAATAAAACAACAACTCATAATGAAATTTCTTCGAGCTTCAAGAGAATACATAGTGGTATGTACCTTGTCACCTCTTTGATTACAAGATTCATCATTTTCTCTTTCCTTCAACAAAGATGATCAATCATTTTTACTCTTACTATTAATTCTAACACCCTCTTAGAGTTTTCTTAATTTCTCCAATTTTTCTCAATTTTATTTCTTTAACCTTCCTCAATTCTTCTTGCCAACCCTCTTCTTTGGTCTTTATGGCTTCTAAGTAACTTTCTTTACTTGTTTTATATTTCTTTTAGATAGCCATATCTGCGATCGAGAAAGTAGCTTGCTTAACAATTGGGTCTCCTTTAGTTGCTTAAAGCTAATGATTCACTAGTGCTGGCTTTCAAGAATTTGATCCATATCCGACCGAAGTTATTTTACTTTTAAGTAATTTCTTCTGTTGGCTCTAAAGAAATCTAACCAAATATCTTCTTCTCATACTTTATGAAAATGCTCTAAAAGCCAATCTTGGGTAACTTATCTATCCACACATTAGATCAGCTTCTCAATTATTTTAATATAGCTCCCACCCATTTACTTCCCAATTTATGAAGATTAGTAATAAGTTTTCTTTCTAAACTAGCTTCTATAGGTATTCCTTTTTCTATTCCCTTATTTAGGCATTTTTTCAATCTTAAGTAGTGTTTGGTTTCCAAAAAGCTATCCCTGAATAAGTGTACATGATAGCATTTATCCAGTGGATAGCTCAAGGGATAACCATCTTTTTTTAAATAACAACTTTACCATCAAAGGATAACTCTAGTTATCCCCTCTGTTAAACTTTTTCAGAGTTATCCCCTATAGTTATAGCTTTTGGGGATAAGGGGATAACTCTGAAAAATTTAACCAAAGAAGATAACTCATGTTTAATTATGGATTATCCCCTAAACTTATTCCCTAAAAAATCCAGGAATAACTAGAACTATCCCTTGATGGCAGTTGTTATTTAAAAAATGTATTTTTTCCCTCAATTATTCCTGGATAAATGCTATCTTGTACACTTCTCTAGGGATAGCTTTTTGGGAACCAAACACAACCTTAAAGGACCATTCCAATGAAAAAGGATGACAATATTTTTCTCCCATTATGGGCATTAAAGTTTTGCTAAAAGTCCCTCTTCCATCTATGGATGGAAGAGCCATTTTTCCTTTATTGTAAAAGAAAGTAAAACATGGCCTTTTAGTTATGCATCAAAAAATCGATAGATAGTCTTCAAAAGATAAGCCATCCCATGATATAACATATAAACATGTATATCATGCCACATCAAATATGATGCATTAATTTTCAAAGAGTTATATGTAGATGTTATTTACAGGAAAAATGTGCAGGTATTCTTACCTTTGTCGGAAGCATGTCCTAGTGCATTTGATCAAGATTGAATTCATTTATGGCCTACTTACACCATAGCACTAGTTTTTAATTAAAATGGTGAATTAGGTTTATTAAAAATTGAAGGTTCAAGTCTAAGGTCTAGAATCCTTACCATGTGAGGCCTCTTGCGGTAGCCGACAGGAAGCAGGGAATTTCCTATGTTCAGGCACCACAATAGGCCCATATTTAGCCCAATCTATAGCTGGTAAGGTGGGTTGGGGACAAAAAAAAAAAAAAAAATTAAGATAGTGTTTGATAGAAAAATAGCTATTTCTAGATAAATGTACAGGATAAAGTTTATCTAAGGGATAGATGAGGGAATAATCAGCTTTTTATAATAACAGTTTTGCCCTCAAGGAATAAGTTCAGGAAAAAATAGCTATCCATTCAGTCCCTAGAAAATAAGTTCAGGGGATAACATATCTCCTCTTGTTAACTTTTTTTCCAGTTATCCTTCATAGTTATAACTTTTGAAAATAAGAAGGGGTATTCCCTGGATATCCTCCCTTATTCTCTATTTTAAACATATTCTAAGGTAGTGTTTGACTTCCCAAAAGCTATCACTGGATAAGTATACAGGATAGCATTTATCCAGGAAATAGTTGAGGGAATAAGCATCTTTTTAAAATTACAACTTTGCCATCAATGGATAACTCTAGTTATTCCTAGGTTTCCTAGGGAATAAGTTCAGGGGATAACTTATGGTTAAACATGGGTTATCCTTTCTGATTAAACTTTTTCAGAAATATTTCTTCTAAAAATATTTTCTGAATATCCTTCTTAATCCCCTATTTCAAACACTGCCAAAAGGTCTGTTTGGCATGATGTTGCTTCATGATAAGATAACATCCGTGCCATAGGAAAACAAGCATCTTTCCTATGGATCCAAAGCAGCCTATGACCGCTTCCGAATGGAGAGCAAGGGCCATAGGAATGGAGGGACACGGTATATGGCAGGGTCAATGTACAAGATGAACATTGGAGTGTGGAAATGACCGTTACCTGTTTGGCACCATTTTCTCCCAGTGCTCGCATGTCCTCTATGTCTAGCAGTCCTCCAATGGCCAACATCTCAGGTCTACAAAGAAGGCAGGAGTTTGGTGCTGTGAAGCTAGTGGGGTGTAGGTTTTAAACTATAAAGTACAGAAACCCATGGAGTATAATCCAAGTACCACGCCCATCAAGCCGTTATACGGTAAGATCGTAAGTCATTTCGAAGGCCACTCGTAAAATTAGTGGATTCGAAGGAAAGGAAAAAAAAAAAAATAGGTCTTTGTGCATCGTGATGGTTGATCATGCATGCGTATACCATGCATGATTTAAAAAATATATATATATATATTTTCGCATGCTGCATGCATGCGACTTCTTCATATTTGAAAGGTTAGAGATGTGGCAAATGGAATTTTTCGCCAATCCTGGGCCAAATTCCGAATCTCTTGCCGCTCAAAAGATTCCAACGCAAACTTGAGAGGGAGGGAATTATTTGGGTTGACACTCTTCAGTCAAACACACTCCAACTCAGGGACTGACCAATCGTCTAAGTTAGGGCTGAATCTCCAAGCTCGAAGCAAAGGACATTCCAAATTTGAACTTCAGTAGACCATGGGCATAGAAGGGTGTAGCAACCCTTGAAAAGTGAAAACTATGGTCTGCTATCCTATCATGACATGTTTAGAACATAGAAAGAGAAGGTGGCAAAGGTTCAACCAACAAGCCAAATAAAAGTAAGATTGAGGTGGCTGAACAACAACATGGTCTAAAATTTAAACTTACAATCACACTGCAGGAGAGGATACCATAATCAGCCAAGTCCAAGTCACCTTGAATATCACCACCTTCCCTAAGGTAGTGTTTGATAGGAAAATATTATCCATAGATAAGTGTACGGGATAGAGTTTATCCCCTGGCTATCCCATTGATCATATCAAATGCAAAAAGGTAAATCCATAGGATAACCTTTTTTTACTCTTATTGGAGGGATAACCAGCTATTCCTATATGTTTTAGGGAATAAATTGAAAGGATATCACATGGTTAACCATGGCTAACTATGGATTATCCCTTTGGTTAACTTTATTCTCTGCTATCCTTTATAGTTATGGCTTTTAAAAATATAAGGGGATATCCCCTGGATATTCCCTCTTATCCCCTATTTCAAACACAACCTAAAGGAGAAGGATGTAAATATCAATATCCCAACCAGAAGGCCCTAAGCAAAATAAGTCTAGGGATAAATTTAACTAAAAAAGTAGAGAGAGCAGCAAAGAAAGCGTAAACTAGTATGTCTGTATTTGCACCAAAGTAAGCACAAGAGGACACATTTGAGGAAGACGTTATAGAAGATAACTATCCAGCGGCCCAGATAGAGATCAAAGAAACCAATGGCCAGTAAGGACTGCGGCAGGAAGTATTAGCCAATGTGGAGGAGTTTGCAATCATAATCCAGACCCTGTTAGGGGCACAAGAAGCAAATCTTGGTGCAAACACAACGGGGTTGAAGAGAGTTATCTTCTCCAAACCTCTATTGAAGATGAAGAAGCATCCACAGCCACTATACATCTAACGTTGGATGGATGGAAGACCAATCAGGTGAGTATTAGTAGACGATGGAGCCATTGTCACCATAGTGCTAGCACAAGGGTGCTAAGGAAGATGGCAAGATTGGAAAAGGAGTTGACCCCTTTGGAAATATTTGTAAAAAGATTCAACGGAGGGATAGTTGAGACATGAGAGATTCTTCCTGTAGACTTGACTGCAGGAAGTATTACAATAACTATGGCCTTTTTTGTCCTACATACTATTGTAAGAAAACTATTAACAATCTACACAATATTGCATAGAGTTAATAGTTAGGATCTTTTTTATTACCTCCAACCATTGCTTTCGATCTACCTCTAGAAGATCTGAATCAGGATCTCGATCTTCCTCTCGATGGATCTTGATCTTCCTCCTCTCTATGGATCTTGATCTTCCTCCTCTCGATGGATCTTGATCTTCTTCTTAAGGAACCTTGATTGAGTGCTTCCAATCAATGAGCCATCGTACTCTGATGGTGTATGCCCTCAGGATATGCTCTTGATCAGGGACCCAATGCCTCCGCTTGTTTTTGGTTTTTCTTTCGATAACATTGTGTTATTGAAAGCCTTAGAAGGAATCTTATTTAAAGAGATTCATCAAATCCCTTCCACTGCCTGCTCCCATCAAAATAGGCGTTTAACATTTAAGGGGCTATCGTTATCACTTATTAATTAGTGGAAACGATCGTAATAAAATAGGACCATCTATTGCGACGGATTATTACATTCTCCCACTTGGTCCGTATATTTTATCAACACTGAACAAGAAACTAAATACATGAATCATAGCGATAGGTCCTCTATAATTGAGTATTATCTTCTATGTATTACAATGCATTCAATTTCTTTACCACTATTCCAAATGTGACAACATAACATAATGAATAAACCATATGTTTATTCAGAGTCCAAAGAAAAAATTTGTCATTTCTCAAAAGTCAAATAACGTGTACACCTGAATGAGAAATAAACAAATAATTGAAATAAGAGTTTCTTTGTACAAATTGTTATCCATACAATTATATCATGGAACCAACTCCCATTCTTATCACATGATCCTTAAAATTCTTAATTGGCATGCCTTTAGTCAAAGGATCAGCTATCATCAATTCAGTGCTAACGTGTTCTATGACCACTTTATTTTTTTAACACGTTCTCTTATGGCTAAATACTTAATGTCGATATGTTTACTTCGACTACCACTCTTATGGTTTTTAGCCAAAAATACAGCAGCTGAATTGTCACAGTACAGTTTAATTGGCCTAGCAATAGAGTCAACAATTCTAAGCCCTGAGATGAAACTCTTCAACCATACACCTTGCGATGTAGCCTCAAAACAAGCAACGAACTCCGCTTCCATAGTAGAGGTAGCAGTCAAAGTCTGCTTTGCACTCCTCCATGATATGGCTCCACCAGCTAACATAAATATAAATCCTGATGTTGATTTCCGAGAATCAACGCAGCCAGCAAAGTCCGAATCTGAGTAGCCCTCTATCTCCAAATGATCAGTTTGTCTATACATGAGCATGTAGTCCTTGGTCCCTTGAAGATACCTCATGACCTTTTTAGCAGCTCTCCAGTGGTCTAAACCTGGATTACTCTGATATCTTCCCAACATTCCTACTGCAAATGCAATGTCAGGTCTTGTGCAAACCTGAGCATACATTAGGCTTCCAACAGCTGAAGCATATGGAATGTTGTGCATCTGTTCCCGTTCAAGTTCATTTTTAGGGCACTGGTTCAAAGCGAACTTGTCACCCTTCACTATAGGTGCAACACTTGGTGAACAATTTTTCATCTGAAATCTCTCCAAGACTTTATTGATATAAGTTTCTTGAGACAATCCTAAAATGCCTCGAGATCTTTCTCTATGGATCTTAATGCCAATGACATAAGATGCCTCACTCATATCTTTCATATCAAAATTTTTGGAGAGAAATTGTTTCACCTCATATAGCAACCCTTTATCATTGGTTGCAAGTAGAATGTCATCCACATATAGGACCAAGAAACAAATTTTGCTCCCACTAACCTTCTGGTATATACATTGATCCATGATGTTCTCTTCAAAACCAAAGGAAGAGATCACATCATGAAATTTTAAATACCACTGACGTGAGGCTTGTTTCAATCCATATATGGATTTCTTAAGCTTGCAAACCAAATGCTCACCATCACTAGAGGAAAATCCTTCAGGCTGTTTCATGTAAACCTCTTCCTCTAGATCTCCATTAAGGAATGCGGTCTTCACATCCATTTGATGTAACTCAAAATCAAAATGAGCTACCAATGCCATAATTATTCGGAGAGAATCTTTCTTGGATACAGGAGAAAATGTCTCCGTGTAGTCGATTCCTTCCCTCTGAGTGAATCCTTTGGCAACGAGTCTTGCTTTATATCTCTCAATGTTGCCTTGTGAGTCTTTCTTTATTTTAAAGATCCATCTACATCCAATGGCTTTTACACCATCAGGCAACTCAACAAGATCCCAGACTCGATTAGATGCCATAGATTCCATCTCGTCCTTCATGGCATTGAACCACAAGTTTGATTCCTTAGAACTCATGGCTTGTGAAAACGTTTCAGGATCATTTTCGGCTCCAATGTTATAGTCAGATTCATGTAGATACACAACATAATCACTAGGAATTGCTGATTTCTTTATTCTAGTTGATCTTCTTAATGTTGTGTCAATGACCTCTTGAGGAGTATCTTGCACAACTGATTGTTGATGAACAACATTCTTCTAGATTACCATCAGCTTGTGAAATCTCAATGACTGGTTGTTGGCACTTAATTGAGTTTGAGGAGTGCTATAAATAACAACCAATCCTCACTTGAAGTGGAAGCTGGAATAACTGAATGATCTTTCTCAGAAGAAGCCAAATACTGAGATTGATCACTCCCACTGATCAAGTCATTCTCAAGAAATTTTGCATTTCTTGATTCCACAATCCTAGTGCTGTGAGATGGACAATAAAATCTATAACCCTTGGACTTCTCAGCATATCCAATAAAGTATCCACTAATAGTCCTTGGGTCTAGTTTCTTTTCTTGTGGATTATAGACTCTTACTTCAGATGGGCATCCCCAAACACGTATATGTTGCAAACTTGGTTTCCAACCTTTAAATAACTCAAATGGCGTTTTGGAAACAGCCTTGGTTGGAACCCGATTCAATATATACGCAGCAGTTTTAAGAGCTTCAGTCCACAAGGATTTAGGTAAGTTAGAGCTGACAATCATGCTCCTTACCATGTCCAATAATGTCCGGTTTCTCCTTTCAGCTACACCGTTTTGGTCAGGAGACCCTGGCATGGTGTATTGTGCAACAATTCCATTTTCTTCAAGAAACCGAGCAAACGGACCAGGTGCTTGTCCATTCTCAGTGTATCTACCATAATATTCTCCACCTCTATCTGACCTCACGATTTTAATTTGCTTGCCGCATTGTTTCTCTACTTCTGCCTTAAATACCTTAAAGGCATCTAATGCTTCGTTCTTATTATGAAGTAGGTAGAGATACATATATCGTGAATAGTCATCAATAAATGAGATGAAGTATCTCTGACCATACGAATCCATATCTGGGCTACAGATATCCGTATGTATGATCTCCAGTATTTCCGAACTTCTCTTGGCATCTTTCTTGGACTTGTTGGTTTGCTTTCCCTTTATGCAGTCCACACAAGTGTCAAAATCAGTAAAATCAAGAGTATCAAGTACTCCATCTTTTACTAATCTTTTAATTCTCTCAATGGAGATATGACCTAATCTCCGATGCCACAAAATAGAGGAATTCTCATTTATAACACATCTTTTCATACCAGTTTGGGCGTGCATCACATTATAGGTGGTATTATTTTTCAAATTAATTTGGAAAAGATTGTCTGACAATGTACCATTCCCAATAAGCTTAGATTTATAAAATAAATCAACAGAGCTTTTATTAAAATTAAAGGAGTATCCTGCTGGTACAAGCCTTGACACTGAAATCAAATTTCTAGAGAAACTTGGAATATAAAATGTCTTTTCCAAATCCAAAACAAAACCAGAATGTAAAATAAGTCTGCACGTTCCAATTGCTTCCACATGTGAACCCATCTTGTTTCCTGAATAGATGCTTTGTTCACTTCCCAATGGTTTCCTTTGATTTAGAAAACCCTGCAAGGTATTTGAAACATGGATTGTAGAACCAGAATCAATCCACCATGTGTTATGACATATAACCAAATTGGATTCATGACATACGAATGAGGTTAGAGTACCTTTCTTGTCAAGCCAAGCTTTGAATTTGAGACAATCTTTCTTTATATGCCCTTTCTTCTTGCAAAAGAAGCACTTGGACTCCTTCTTGTCTTCTGTATGGATGGATACTTTACCCTTTCCTTTGCGTTTGGCTTTGGGAGCTTTAGTCTTTCTCTGAGTGACTAAATGTGCACTTTCTCCCATTTCTAAAATCAGCCTCCCTTCCTCTTGAACACACATGGTCAGAAGTTCATTAATTGACCATTTGTCCTTATGTGTGTTGTAAGATATTTTGAAGGGACTATACTGCTGTGGGAGTGAGCTCAAAATAAAGTGCACCAAGAAAGATTCTGACATCTCAACCTCTAGGGATTTCAACTGAGCCGCAATGT
>UESW01004315.1:791873-938494 GCA_900491605.1 Calamus simplicifolius
CAAGATTAACATGCTAGTTCATAAATATGAATTGTTTAAAATGGATGCATGTGAATCTATTGCTGATATGTTTACAAGATTTACTGACATAGTTAATGGTTTAAAAAGTCTTGGTAAATCTTATGATAATTCTGATCTTGTGAGAAAGGTCTTGCGTTCCTTGCCTAGGACTTGGGAAGCTAAGGTGACGGCAATACAAGAGGCAAAGGATCTAAGTACACTACCCCTAGAAGAACTGTTGGGATCCTTGATGACTCATGAGCTTCAAATCAAGCAACATGTTGATGATGATGAGTCAAAGAAGAAGAGAACTATGGCTCTTAAGATTTCTGAATATATGGAAGAGCCTCATGAATCCGAAGATGAAAGTGATGATGAGGACATGGCACTCATCACAAGAAAATTTAAAAGATTCATGAAGAAGAAGAAGTTTGAAAAGAAAAAGCCCTTTGCAAGAAAAGATGAGGACAAGGGCAAAGAAAAGGAAGTTATTTGCTTTGAATGCAAGAAGCCGGGTCACTTTAAATCTGAATGCCCTCAACTAAAGAAAGGCACCCGGAGGTTCAAAAAGAAGGCAATGATGGCCACATGGAGCGATTCGGAAAGCACAAGTTCCGAAGAAGAAGAAAAGAGTGAAATGGCCAATCTATGCTTCATGGCGGACAATGATGAGGTAAGTCCGAGTTTTCTTGATGACTTCACTTTTGATGAATTACATAGTGCTTTTTATGAATTAATGGATGATTTTGCAAACCTAAGTTCAAAGAACAAAGATTTGAAAACTCAAATGCAAAAACTATCATTAGAAAATGAAAAGCATGTTGATAAAGAACTTTTAATAAAAGAAAAAGAAAGTTTGAAAAATGAAGTTGATAGACTTAAGCCTATAGTTGATAAATTTACTCTAAGCTCTATCAAACTTAATATGATTTTGGAAAATCAAAAGGCTATTTTTGATAAAGCTGGATTAGGATATAATCCACTTAAAAAGCAAAAATCATTGAAAACATTTTTGTACATGCTGAAAAATCATTAAACATTACTTGTTTTAAATGTGGAACAAAGGACATAAATCATATATGTGTAAATCTTCACATAAAAGAAAAAGATGATTTGGGTTCCCAAAGGAACAATTTTAATGCTTCTAACCATGAAGGACCCAAGAAGGCTTGGGTACCTAAAATTAAGACATAAATGTTTTGCAGGAGTGTCTTGCAGCCATCAGACTGAAAAGAAAATGGTACCTGGACAGTGGTTGCTCAAGACACATGACGGGTGACAAAGATCAATTCATCACCCTTGAATCAAAAAGAGGTGGAGTAGTTACTTTTGGTGATAATGGTCAAGGCCATATCATGGGCATTGGTAAGATTCAAATTACTCCATCTACTCATATTGATAATGTTTTATATGTTGATGGACTTAAACATAATCTAATAAGTATTAGCCAACTGTGTGACAAAGGTTTCAAGGTTCCTTTGAAGCTTCTGTTTGCACTGTTACTAATCCCATTGATAATAGCATTATTCTTGTTGGTAAACGCTATGGCAATGTGTACTTAATTGATTTGAGTAATTTATCTCCAAGTAATCATTGCTTAGTTGCTGATAATGCTAAAATGAATGAGATTGGTTGGCTATGGCATCGTAGATTAGGTCATGCAAGCACACACCTAATTTCCAAATTATTGAAAATGGATTTAGTTAAAGGTATTCCTAGTCTAAATTTTGAAAATAATCGAATATGTGATGCATGTCAATTTGGAAAACAAACAAGAACTTCTTTCAAATCTAAGAATGTTGTTTCAACTACTAGGCCACTAGAGCTACTACACATGGACCTTTTTGGACCTACTAGAACCACAAGTCTAGGAGGAAAGAAATATGGTCTAGTGATAGTAGATGATTACTCTAGATTCACTTGGGTAATTTTTGGCTCACAAAGATGAGACTTTCTCAATATTCATGAAATTTGTTAAGAAAGTCACTAATGAGAAAAACACTACCATAGTGTCTATTAGAAGTGATCATGGAACTGAATTTGAAAATCACTTATTTGAAAAATTCTGTTTTGAAAAAGGCATACATCATAACTTCTCTGCACCTAGAACACCACAACAAAATGGAGTTGTAGAAAGGAAGAATAGGACTTTAGAAGACATGGCCCGTACCATGCTATGTGAAAGCCAACTTCCAAAATATTTTTGGGCGGAAGCTATAAACACAGCTTGTTACATTCTAAATAGAGCCCTAATTAGACCTATCCTTAAGAAAACTCCCTATGAACTTTGGATCAATAGGAAACCAAATTTAAGTTATTTTCATGCATTTGGTTGTAATG
Organism: Calamus simplicifolius; assembly: GCA_900491605.1. NCBI lineage: Eukaryota > Viridiplantae > Streptophyta > Magnoliopsida > Arecales > Arecaceae > Calamus > Calamus simplicifolius. The sequence goes on from UESW01004315.1 coordinate 794,214, forward strand.
TTTTATTCATAACAATGGTAAGGATAATCTTGGGAAGTTTGACGCAAAGTCTGATGAAGGTATCTTCCTAGGATATTCTACATCTAGCAAAGCATATAGAGTATTTAATAAGAAAAGCTTAGTTGTAGAAGAATCCATTCATATAGTGTTTGATGAGTCTTTAGCATCAAGTTCAGATAAAATTGATGATGAGGAAGATACATCTTTGATTGAAAGAGATATTGAAAAATTAAATGTATCTTCAGATCAGAACCTGAAGTTAAGGATGATGACTCACCTAAGGATGATGGTATTGATACTGTTCAAAATGATCAAGATCTACCTAGAGATTGGAGATATGCTTATGGTCATCCTAAGGACCTAATCATAGGTGATCCATCTCAAGGTGTAAGGACTAGATCATCAATGAGAGATATCAATAATCATCTTGCATTTGTATCTCATATAGAACCTAAGACTATAGAGGAAGCCGAGAAAGATAGTTATTGGATGTTAGCAATGCAGGAAAGTTAAACCAATTCACTAGAAATCAAGTCTGGACCCTAGTTGAAAGACCTAAAAATCACCCTATAATAGGATCTAAATGGGTATTTAGAAATAAATTAGATGAAAATGGCATAGTAATTAGAAACAAAGCTAGACTAGTTGCAAAAGGATATAATCAAGAAGAAGGTATAGATTTTGATGAAACTTTTGCACCTGTTGCTAGATTAGAAGCCATTAGGCTACTACTTGCATTTGCATGTCATATGAATTTCAACTTATTTCAAATGGATGTTAAAAGTGCATTTCTAAATGGTTTTATAAATGAGGAAGTTTATGTTGAACAACCTCCTGGTTTTGAAGATCATGAATTTCCAAACCACGTCTTCAAACTACACAAAGCACTTTATGGTTTAAAGCAAGCACCTAGAGCTTGGTATGATAGATTAAGTAAATTTTTAATTGAAAATGACTTTTCTAGAGGAAATGTTGATAAAACTTGTTTTTAAAAAGAAAAGGAAAGGATTTATTAATCGTTCAAATTTATGTTGATGACATTATATTTGGTGCTACTAACAATCTCCTTTGTCAAGAATTGCTAAGCTAATGCAGGGAGAATTCGAGATGAGCATGATGGGAGAACTAAACTTCTTCCTTGGACTTCAAATCAAACAAGAGAAAGCGGGAATTTTCATTAACCAAACAAAGTATACAAAGGAAATACTCAAGAAATTTGGTATGGAATCTGCTAAACCTCTTGGTACGCCAATGAGTCCCTCATGCAAGCTGGACAAGGATGAAGTAGGTAAGAAAGTAGATCAGAAGCATTACAGAGGTATGATTGGATCACTTCTTTATCTAACTGCAAGTAGGCCAGATATCATGTTTTCTGTCTGCTTATGTGCAAGATATCAATCTAATCCTAAGGAATCACATTTACTTGCTGTTAAAAGAATCTTTAGATACTTAAATGGAACTAAAAATGTAGGATTATGGTATTCTAGAGACTCAACCTTAAAATTGATTGCTTATTCTGATTCTGACTATGCTGGTTGTAAGTTAGATAGAAAGAGTACAAGTGGGGTATGCCAACTTTTAGGAAGTAACTTAATCTCTTGGTTTAGCAAGAAGCAAAATTCGGTTGCATTATCCACTGCTGAGGCAGAGTATGTTGCAGCTGGAAGTTGCTGTGCTCAAATCCTTTGGATTAAGCGACAACTTGAAGATTATGGTATCACACTTGATAAAATACCTATTAAATGTGATAATACTAGTGCTATCAATCTAACTAAAAATCCAATTCAACATTCAAGAACTAAACACATTGAAATTAGACATCACTTTATTAGAGAACATGTAACTAACAAAGATGTTTGTCTTGAATATGTTAATACTAATGATCAATTAGCTGATATCTTTACCAAACCTTTGAGTGAGGAGAGATTTTGCTATCTTAGAGGAGAATTAGGAGTTTGTGATCCTTTAGAATAATTTTCTGAAACTCCTAAGGACAACAACTATCTAGACTTCTATAATTTCTTGAAAATCCTCTATGTTCAATAAGGAAATTTATCTAGAAAGTTGATTTATTGTTTCCCCAATTGTTAAGGAACACTTATCTAGAGTTTGATGATTAATTTGATCAGTTTCAGATCCTTGAAATTCTTTTTCTGAAACTATTGTGGAGTCGACACCTTCAGTTTGTGGAGTCGACACCTTCTTATTTTGATGTTCTGTCTGGGCAATTAGAGCCGACTCTGGCTTCTGTAGAGCCGACTCTAATTCGGGCGCTGACAGATTCTCTGGTTCGGAGCCGACACCTCGTTTTCGGGAGTCGACTCTAAGTGGAACTAGGTCAAAATAAAAAGGGCGGAGTCGACCCCAAACGATTTCTATCGTCTCCTAAACTATTTTCAAGCCGTTCCAAACTGATTCCAAACCCTCCAAATCCCTCAAAACCCTTGATTACTCATTCCAATCGAATCCAATGGCTCCCAAAAGGCGTGCTATCATTGGTGGTTCGACTGTTCCGACGAAGCGCCGTTCAAATCGGAGGCAACCTTCGTCATCTTCTTCATCTGCCACTCAAGATGACTCTCCACCCTCACCATCTTCTCCAAAAGTCGACCAATTAGCTGGTAAGGCCATTACAACCGGAAGGAAAGTTGATTTCAACTTCTTTATTTCGAGGGCTTTGCTATTGGGCGATTGTTGCAAGAAATGGGATGGGAGAAGGTCTGCTCTTTGGATATTCCTACCTACCCCGCCCTAGTAAGAGAGTTTTATAATGATTTAAGTAGAGGAGAGGGAGGATTAGTAAGTGTTGTAAGAGGAACAAAGGTAGTCATCACAGCCGAATCTCTTGGTAATTTATTGGAAATGCCTACTGTTGGACTTATTGAATATCATCATGAAGATAGAGGAGGAGCACTATCAAGGATGTTAGGAAGAGAAGTTTCTGAGTTTGAGGAAATTTTAGCAAATCAACTTAATTTGGAACTCAGACTACTTCACAATATCTGTGGAAGGATTCTTTTTCCTAAAATTGAATATGTCTCGGAGCGAGACGTTTTATTAATGGACTGCATACTCACTGGTAGACCTTAAATCTTGCTGAGATGATGATAGGCTATATGGCGGAGGCAGCTACTAAGAAGAGATCTACATTGCCATATGGTATGGTTTTAACTTTAGTTTTCAGAAGCCAAGGTGTTCTTATAATGGACAATGAGCCACTAAGAAAGTTAAGACATACAGATTACTATAGTGTCTCTACAATTCACCGAATGGGCTTTAGAAAAGAAAATGGAAACTGGATTAAAAGAGGACATGAGGCCAGAGCTGAGGAGGTTAGAGTTGAGGAAGTCAGAGGAGAAGACATTCCTGAACCATCTGCTGGACCATCTTCTGCTGGACCTTCTACTGGACCACCTGCTGGACCCTCAGAAGCTGGACCAAGCTCTCAACTTCCACATCAGTCAGCAATGGCATCAGAAAGATTTTCTGAGGAGCAAATTGGTCAGCTCAGGGCTTTACTTGCTGAGTATGACAGTGTAAGAACAAATGATATGTGTAAATTAAGAGAGGAGTTCAATCAATTAAAAGATGAGATTAATTCAAGACTCGACATGATTTCTTTTTCACTTAGCAATTCCGTCGAATCCTTTAGCGCTGATCTTCATAGTATTTTTGAAAGGATGGAAGGCATTGCTGACGGTTCTGGAAAGTATCTTCATGCTACAAGTCAACTAAAGAAAGATATTGACCTTGCCGTTTCTCAATTGAAGCATGTCTTGAAAGCTTTAAGAAAACCCAAAAAGATGATGTTATGGAGATGATCGGACATCTAAAGAAAATGTGTACAAGCATATTTGATATTCAATCCTAGGTTGTATCTTAGGATTTCTTGTTTTCTTTCTTAGCATGTATATAGGATTTACATACTTAAATCTGTTTTTAGAATACATGTAATAGATCTTGCTTTGGAGTACAAATGGTTGAATGAATATTACACTTTTATTACAAATTTGTCTTTGATTGAATGTCAATGAATGAATTTCCTATCTTTATGACTATTCGAACCAACATCCTCGCTTTGATAACATTCCTTATTTGCCTTTAAAACTCACCTTATTGTTGATAACAAAAAAGGGGGAGAGATGAGTGTATAATGCATAAAAAGGAAAAAGAGAATGAAGAGAAAGAAAATGAAGAACAATTCTGAGAATAGAAAGAATGAGAGATTTTTTTTGAAAAAATTCAGTCTATCTACATAGGGGGAGTTATTCAATGCAGGGGGAGCTTAATAAATTTCTCCATATAAAAGTTGAATCATTTTGATTGATGTCATGTTTTGTTTATCTTTATTCATTTTGAATGTTGGCATCAAATTCTCTATTACAAAGTCTCTAAGCTTTAACAATATCTATAATTCTCAATTCAAATGAATTTCTTTAATGCATATACTCAAAGTTTTTGTCATCATCAAAAAGGGGGAGATTGTTGACCCAATTGAGGATTTTGATGATTAACAAAACTATTTGAGTATAACATTTGATGTTACTAATGATTTTGATTAAGTCTTTCAGTTTATAAGTCTAATTAATGATCAAAATCAAGAAGGAAAATCAAGTTCTGGTTTGAATCTAATGTCAAGGTAAGACTGCAGACATTAGAGTCGACACATGGAATCGCAGAGCCGACTCCGAAAACGGCACAGACTTAGAGTCGACTCCGGGACTGTGAGAGCCGACTCTATCAGAAACAACAGAACGTTGGATTTTCAGGCCACGACTTAGAGTCGACTCCCAGACTGTTAGAGTCGACTCCAGAAGAATTTTGTGTCGACCCCAGAAAAGTCAGAGACGACTCCAGATCGAGCGGATTAAATTATTTCGAGTTAGAGCCGACTCCAGAAAAGCCAGAGCCGACTCCAGAATGTCAGACACGGCTCCAGAACTGTCAGAACGACTCTAAACTTTAACTTTATCGATTTTAATCCCAACGGCTATTGTTATTTATGGATCTAATCCTTTTTCATTTGCTTCTAACGGATAGTTTCGCACTATTTGTGGATTAATCGATCTATAAGAAGAGGGATGATTGCATCCCAAAAAAGAGAGAAAAAAAGAGAAGAAAGAGGCAAAAAGAGAAAGAGAAAATCCTTGAGATCCATCAGAAAAGAAAAGAGGGAAAACCTGTAAGGAAAGATCATACTCATTCCCCAAAAGAAGAGAAAGAGATTCCAAGCCTTGCTGTTCTACTTAGAAGAAATCTCAAAAGAAGGAAGAAGCCCTAGTTTTTCCAATCTTCTGAACCTCAAGAGCATATTCAAAGGAAGATCCATTCAAAGGAAGAGAAGGAAGAAGCCACCAAGATCTTCGAATCAGGCTTTGGTTCCTAATCTCTATTTATTGTTTTATTATTGTATATTTGCTCATTGAAGGAGCAGTTTGCTTTTGTAAAATCAATATACTGTTTGCTGGGTCAATCTGGTGATTGATTCAGTTGAGGCTGTTAGCCTTGTGCAAGCATTTGCTTGTGGTTTTAGGTTTTGTGCTGGTGAGCCTTGAAAACCAGCTGGGTTCGTTGTGCACCCGGGAAAACAACAAGTTTGAGTTGTGAGCTTGCAAAACAACTCTGCTGTAATCAGTTTGATTATAGTGTGGACCCAAGAGGTACTTGGGAGTGGACGTAGGTGTAGGTACACCGAACCACTATAAAATCTATTGTGTTTGCCGTGATTGTCTCTTTATCTTCAACTCTTCATTTATAGTTGCTTTGTTTTAAATCTGTGAATCTAAGTTTTTATTTCCGCTGGGGGTTATCCTTCAAAAGAGTTTAATTTTTAAAAACCCAATTCACCCCCCCCCCTCTTGGGTTGCTATCTGGACAACAGGAGAACCGTCAGAATAGCAGGAGGGAGACCGAGGCCTCTTGGAAGCCTCCCGATGGTGATACCTGGATGAGGCGCGATGGGAGGAGCCTTCCTCCGAGGGGATCTCCCACGGGTGGATTGCTGACTGGGCTGAGTGGCCCCTATGCCCAACGAGGGCGGCCTTGGGTGCTGTCGCGCGGCTGCTGGCTGTTGTTGTAACTCATGAACCACCGCCACAAGTGACTGAACTTGTAGGGTGAGGGTGATGATTTGGTCGTCTTGAGGTGGTGGCGAAAGCAGAGCCAGGAGGTTGGCCTGGGGGGCAGGGCGATTGGTCTCCTACTACTCAGGCCCTTGACGATGCCGCCTAACGTGGCTTGTGGAAATCTCATGAGCGCGTGTCACCTCCATTTTTCTATTTCTAAGGGGAGTTGAGGTCTGCGGTTGGTTGTTTTGAAGTTTTCTATCTCCTCGTTTTCCTTCCCCCTACCTGACACGCCAATCTATTATAGCCAAATCACTTTCCTTGGACATCAGGCAAGAGTGAGGATGCAAAGGACGGTGAGGATGGGTCTAAGAATTTTCAAACGCCTTCTCCCCGAGCAGGAATCCTGCAAGGAAGTCCCCAGAAATCGGTTGCTCCGATGGGGACCCTCCGTCGCTCAAGTGAGTAACTCAAAAAACAGTTAGAAGTAATGGACTAAAACGCTTAGCCAAAACTTGGAGTTCAGATCTCTCCTCTCGTTATGAGCGAAGGTTCTTATACCTCTTCGGAAGTCCCACTCACCTTCTTTTTTGGAAGGTTATTGAATCCAAGACGTCATCGTCTGGCAAGGATAGGCGGTAAGGCTGACAGGGACAGGTTGCAACCGTCCCTAAGTTTGTCAAGAGTGGCCTGGCCTGCCATCTCCCTGTCAAGCGCAGCGCAACAGGTGGTAGATGGGCTTGGTCATGTTGGGCGTGCGCCATAACTGGTAATGGCCACGCGGGGTTGCAGGAGGTTGGTGGACCATGTGGAGGTTGCAGGTATCTGCTGGGCCATGTGGAGGCCATATGCCGAGGCTGAGGGGGACCCTAGAGCCTCTCGGTGCCGAAGCCGAGGGGGACTCTGGAGTCCCTTGGTGCCGACCTGGTCCGTTCGAGTCTGGCTCCGTCAGTTACTTAGTTCGTTAGTCCTAACGTGGCTTGATCAGTCACATCAAGTGGCATGCTATCAAGCTTTTGTATAATAATTAAAAAAACTACTACTTTTTCATCAAACTGCATTAATTTTTTATCAAGAACTATTACCGTAGTAATTACAAGAGATGGCTTCTTAATTGTGAAAAAGGATCTCCTACAACGTAAAAGGCCACCAGAAATTGTAGGATTAATTTCAAGTAAATACATGAGCAAAATAATATAATAAAAAAAAGTATGAAAAAATACAATCAAAATATTTCATGTGCATTATTAACTAATTTAAATATTAATTTATCTTAAATATTTTACTTTTCAACTTTGAAAATATTTTTAAAATATAAAGATTATGTTTCAAATAAAACGAAATAAACGTGAACCATCACATTCCGTCAAAACAAAAGCCAGATGTTTTCGTCTAATTAGTTTTAAAACCTTTTCTACTAGCATGTTTATCCTTGAACATCAATAATAAACTTCTGCCCATAAAGCCTTAGAAGTCAATTTTAGGCGGCAGATCCAACCTTGTCAGCTAAGCATAGACTTGAAGTCAACTTTAGGTGGCAGATCCAACCTCGTCTTTCTTCCTACTGTTTGGCATTCGCAATCTACCAATGGAGTAGAAGGAAATATTAATCCTTGACTGTAGTCAGAATGAAAAAGAGGGACCCGTGGCAAATGAGCTGGTCTGACTTCTTGTCAGGGCCCAGCTTGTTCTTCCCTCTCATAAAAAAAAAGGGGAGAAAAAAAAAAAAAAAAGGCCACCAAGCTTATTCGTAGCACAGCTAGAGCCTCGCGTCAGCCATGAAGCTTTTGTGTGCCAGATTTCTGAGTTCAAACCCATTTCCATGCGTGGAATTAGAGTGCAAGGCTGGGAAGATATAGATTTATATGATGCAACGCCAATAAATATATGTGGGTCATCAAGATGATGAGACGGACCACAACCCCGGGTCCTCAATAATATCATGTTCTTTTATTCTGATCTAAATTTTATGTTTTAAATATTATATTTAACTCGTACTAAATTGATATGATCATTTAATTATAAATAAATAAATAAATAACGCATAATGGCTGGACTAGCATCTGTCAACTTTACCCACACCCTTTCATTGCCTCCAGGAGCCACAGAAAAGCGTCCTCTCCCTCCCTCCTGCCCCCCACCTTCTCTCTTGCACCAAGAGCCACTCCCGTGGACTCTATGCTATAATCCCCACCTCCCTCCTTCCCTCTCCCGAAATCTTCCTTCAAAAAACGGGAGAAAGAACAGAGGGATGGCTGTCCAACGCCAGCCAGGCTACTACCATAGTCTACATGGTCCGAAGAAGAGCTCCACCTCTGTCTACTGCTTGAACTCATCGTTAGGACCACCATCTTTTATTCCAGTCCTACGGTGGAGGAAGAAGAATGACAATAAAATGATCTGGTCACTGTTAGATTAAACAGCAGCAGCAGCAGCAGCACAAAGTTTGTCATTAGGTCCGGTGGCGACCCGGGCAGCGGCAGCCTCAGTTGGTGGAAGCCGCCCGAGAAAGGACTGCCAGTCTCGAGAGTCAGCCTCAGCGACGTTGTCTGGCCTTCAGCTGGTGACCTCTCCTACTCCAGAATACGATTTGTCTTCTGAAATGGATATAATTATGATTGCTATTTAAACAAAGGGTTAGCAGTGTTCTTTATATATTGATGATGGTATATGGGTTTTGGATTGGATGGGGCAGGGGCTTTCGCGTCGATGGCGTTGTTGGGGAGGATTGACCAGATGATGGCTCCGAGGGGCTTGTCCTTCACCATTGCACCTTTGGGGGCTGTATGTGCTGTGTTGCTTGCCACACCAAATTCCCCTGCTGCCCAGGTAAGGGCAATCATCATTCAAACTTAGCAAACTTTTGCTCATCCAATGTGGTCCATGGGTGATGGGGATACTCTCAGTGCGTGCTCATCCCTTTTTCTGACCAATATTGCTTAAAGGAATTGAGTGAAGTTTTGCAGTTGATTTCATTGTGTTTACTGTGAAGTTGAAAGGCCAAAAAGATCACAAGTTCCTTAGCTCTTAGAGAAGACAGGATGAGCAAATACAAACCTGAAATTAACTTGTTTTGCATGCTGACTTTCTTAGTCATCATGAAAGCTCAAAATTTTTATCTTAAAATCTGCTTAAAGAATGTGAGTTATATAAGTAAATTTTTAGGGAGTTCTTGTATTAAAGAGATTCTGAATTAGACCGATCATAGTCAACAGGCAAGATTTAGTTGGAAATTTTTTAAGTAACCTCACCTAAAATTATAGGAGATAAGCCATACTTGCAAGGAAGAATTGAAAAACTGAACGCTCAAATACTAGTTACTTCTTCTCCCCCCCTTTCCCTCCCTTCCCATATGGTTCATCATTGTGCAACCATACCCATTGAGGCTTGCAGAAGGGTTTGAATAGATTACTGTAAATTATATCTAGATGTTAGTTTACTCACTAGAATGAACAATAAAAAGGGTGGAAAATATGTTGACAAGATCTGAATTCTCATCAAATTCCATGCCATGCTGTCGGTTGCACCCTTCGGTAAAAAGTGGGCATTATATCTCTTCATGTTAACAAGTGGGCATTATCAAAATTTATACATTACCTATACAAAATTAAAGTCCATGTGCACATCTAATGCAAGGCATCAATATGGTCATCCATAATTTGTTCCCACTCTCTGATGATGATGGCAAAGGTATGACCTGAAACTGATTAAACTACTTTCCACACATGAAGACTAATATGTAGCATGCAGCACAAAGGGATCTAGTTTAGTAGCTAAATGTATTGTTAAACTAATTTAGCTAGCCAATGGTACTGCTAATTGTTTTATTATATGATGATAATTTGGAGTTGGATTGTGGTGCAGAAATACAATATGTTTGCGGCCCAGATTGGTTGTGCAGCATTTGGGGTATTAGCATTGTCAATATTTGGGCCTGGTTGGCTGGCAAGAGGAACTGCTCTTGCTGCATCCATAGCATTCATGATCATCACAGGGGCAACCCATCCTCCAGGTATGTTTCTCACAATATTTGAATATGTGTGGTTATATACTTAAAGGTTACGCCCACAAGTATGGTTTGAGATTATTGAGGGTTGTTTCAACCCACACACACACAGTACTTGAGGGATCTATTAATTGAAGGCATGTCCAACATAACCTTAATGTGTCCTATGGGAGTTTTTTTATTGCGTGAAATCATATCAATCCAAATATGTCTTGAATCTGGAATTATCTAGACCTAATTGGTCCCCGAATGTAATCAGGATGAACCAAATTTCTGGATTCGAGTTAAATAAAATAAATGAGCTTGATATGTTTCAGGACAAACCATTGTGGATCTTAAACATATTTTAGTATCTTTTGATTCATCAACATAATATCTTATATAACATGGCCATGGAGGCAAATACTTAATTTATGATACAAGGCATTTCAGACTTGGTTCTTATGGTCTGAATTAATTTTACTGGAGGAACAATACATCTATTAGAAAAGATGTTAATAAAAATGATATATATGTGGAAGGCCATGTACTACTTGGTTAATCTTATTTTCAATGAACTAAGGAAACTAAAGACTTTTAGTGCTTGCTGGAACATATCAAAATTCAAATAGTTTTCAATCATAACTATTTATTCATTTGACCCAACCTTTTACAAGTTAAGAAATAATTTGTTTTACATCCCTCTGCTTACCAAGTAGCAACCACAGGTAATTACAGTGCAGCAAGAAAGAAACAGTTTGTTTTACAAATAATGTTTAGCTGCTACTACTGTTTCAGGCAAATCAGATGTGATATAACATGATAAGATTTGTGAGATGTCCACAATATGATAGCGTATTAAATATTATACTACTGGCCCAATGGCCAATGAAGGGCCATGGACACATTATGGGGATACATTATTTTAGTCTGGAGAACTTGTGACCTGAAGAACAGCTACCTGTATTGCAAAGATTTCACCCTTTCATGGCCTCAGAATTTTAAAGATTCTTGATATTTTATGATGTTCCAGAATTAAGAGGGTATATAGCATCTCATGCATGAAGTTAGATGAAAGAGTATTTCTTCATAGAGACCAAAAAACACACCAAATAAAGTTACACATCATGTGTTTAGTGGAAAAGTGTGAATGAGAGTACAAAAGGTACTCATGTAGCAATTTGATTAGGACGGTTTTTATATGGTAGCATTTGTGTACTTGTAGACCAGGCCCTAGAAACTTAAAATTGCCCAGAGCAAAGGATCAAAAGTTAGAAGTTAAAGTGCATGAAAAATTCAAAGTTAAAAATAATCACTTCTTTTCTTAGCCTAACCAATCCTCATTTGAATCTTGGCATTATTGTAACTCAGTAGGGTGGATGAAATTACCACAAACATCAACTGATCAAGGAGAAACCAAACCAGTTGCAACAAAAGTAAGGAAAACAGGTCAAGTGCTCCTGTGGATCTAAATAGCTGCTTTCATAATCATAAATGATTAATTGGCCAACTCAGATGCTTCTTGCATCAAAAATTAATGAATAATAGCTAAATTCTTTGCATAATCACATGTCTTATCTTTTAAGGATCAAGGTAACTTGGTATATGAACTGCTCAATATTTAGTGTTATATTTTCTTTGCTATAAAAAAGACATAACTATCTGAGTAGGATTAGCTTGATCCTGAACAAACTGTTCATATAAAAGCTTGATCCTGAACAAACCGTTCATATAAAGTTATGGATTGCCATGGAGTTAATTGACTGCCTAAGCTTTACATGCCTGAAAAACTAATGTAAATTTCTGAGTCCTAAATCTATTGTCTGCCTTGGCCTAACATTTTTCTCTTGCTTTATATATGCACCTCTTCATTGGATACCTGATTGTGGTTTACCATTCTGTGTTTGGGAAATCGTAGCTGCTAGCTTGCCGATCTTGTTCATTGATGGTGCAAAGTTCCATCAGTTGCATCTTTGGTATGCCTTGTTTCCTGGGGCAACTGGTTGTGTGCTTCTATGCTTGATAGTAAGTACCAGTTCTGCACTTGACCTTCTCAATATAAAAAGGGCTAACTAAAGCGTTCCATCTTCTGGTGACTGCAGCAAGAGATTGTCATTTTTATGAAGAACAGCTGTAAATTTTGACTGGAGGAGCATGGTTCCACTATTTTCATTTTGAACAGTTTCAAGTCAACTTACAGGCTGGAGGGCTTCATTTGGTCTACCACGCAAGCCAACATGTCTTCAAAATTTTGACTGCTATAATCCGGATTTTAAATTCGCAGCTTGCCTTCAACAACATCTGTTCATTGTAAAACACTTGTATTAAGATTTTTAATCTTCTACGTAATCTTCTTTCTTCATTGCCAGTGGAAGATGATTAAAGGAATAAATTGACAGTATATCGAAGTAAATAAGCTTCTTACATGGGCAGAAACACCAACATACTTGTGGAGAAATTGGATGTATTTGTAGGATGTTTCATACTGATTCTTATCAGTTACTTCAGTTTGCTTGCTCGCATAGCTTTTTCACCAACCTTGAATGTTCCAGTTGGTATTTTGTTGGTAGCTAGAATGGGTATGATTGAGCGTCTGGACAAACACATCTTGATACAATGATAATAACGGGGAACCATAGAACATTAAATATGAAAAATAGTTGTACATGATAAATAGTCCCAGCTGTCTATACTCCCCAAAATACAAAAAAACAGAAAATAAAATACAGTTGTAGAAGGCAACTACGGCAACAAGATGGAATGAGCAAATTGTAGCCAGAGCTGCGCCAGAAGTCATGCTACTATACATCCCACCCATCTTTCCGGCCATCAAAACCCCATCTGTTGGCTGCCAAATTCCCATATAACCCTGCAAACTTAACAAGGCACTCACTTCTTACTTGATTGTGAACCTGTGAGTTCCGACTAATGGCTACTCCAGAGAATTTTGATGTGTCTATAGCCCAGGAAGGCTTCACATACTCTACTATCTTCTTTGACTCACTTGCATTCACATATAAGAAGTTCAGAAGCACATCCTCGCAGTTAAATTTCTTATCCACAAACTTCCTTCCCTCCTCAGCCTCATTGCTCCAATATCTTTTAAATGCTATATTATGATCCATGAATGCAGCTCCTGTTAATATCATGTTATACCCTCCTCGCCGCCGAGCATACTTCTCACCTCGATACTCCAGTGGGCTCCCTTCTGCAAGTCGTGGATAGAATCCCACAATTCTATCAGGGTGGTCACGCCAGATCTTGAATCCACGCTCCACATCATCACATGTCATCATGATATCATCATCAAGTTCAAGCACTGCTCGTGTCTTTATCAGTGGGTCTAAATTGAACCTGTTGTTCAAAGAATTAAGTTTTTCTACTCTGATCCTAATCGGCACAGTGGAATCGAAGTCTCTTACATTTGGAGGCTGGCCTTTGTTCCACACCACCACAATCTCCCTTACTGAAGAGCATCTGAGTAATGCTTCACGAACATCTTCAAATTCCACAGGCGAGCATCATACGTCATGGTGAGCAGCGTGAACTGAGAGTAGTGCCCCATAATTGGGTAGGCCTCTTCTGCACCACTGCCTCCATATACATAATGGGTGCCAATGCAGGTTAACGCAACAATGAACAAAAATATAACAGCTAGAACTGACCGGCCTGTGCAGGTATTAGGCTTGATTCTTCTTTGGATTGGGAACCTAGCTTGTTCGCATGAGCAAACAACCATCTAAGCTTAGAATAGATATAACGGCGCTTCTCCGCTGCCTGAAAGGAATCACTGCGCTTTCCTGAGATTGGAAGACAGCGGCTGAGGGGCAAAACGCACTTGATTACACCCAACAACATCCCTGATAAAACTACTACAGCAATAGCTGCTGCAAATGCTGTGTAGCCCTTAACAAGCCGGCGAACAGAGTCACCTGAAGGTACTCGATCACCATCCATGACTCCAACCCATTCACCAGATTGAAGCTTCTGCACATCTAGATGATGATAACGAGCCCCATTCCAAGCATTGCGGCCTTTTTGAGACTCATCATGCCAAGTGGGACTTCAACTTCCTCAAATTCGTCTGTGGTGAGAACCTCAACTCTGAAAACACGTACCTGCCGCCCATATGTGGTACCACAATCTTGCCCCGTCCGATGGAGCTTGCCATTGTAAATGAATGGCCTCCCAGCATTTCTAGCACCCAAGCTCTTGTCAATGTTATGAACTGGGTTCCTCTTGTGGGGTTTCCAAGGACCAAGAGGAGAGCTGCTATAATAGATTTCAAGCTCTCCATTCTTTTTGGCACCAAAAGCACTGAAATCTGATCCAAACAGCCAGTGGTAACCATTATACTCTATAATGAATGAATCAACGAGGGGCTTCTTCAGAATAACTTTTTCCATTTCCCACTTCAAGGGAAAATTCAATGCTCGATAGAGCCGGAGATCTCCTTTCTTGCTGCCTTCAGGCATCATGTAAATCTGAGATTCAAAAGATGGAAAAGAAGAAGCATAATGTTATCAAAAATTGAAAGCTAAAGGAACTAGCTGGCTTCAACAATCAAGAATACAAACAATGACAATTTCACATACAATAAAGAAGAAATTTGATCTTACTTGATCTTGGTAACTGAAAACATATGGATAAGAAAGATGCCATTTCTCATCCAACGCAATACCCAGGTGCTGCCACGTAGCACCCTTGTCCTTGCTCATAGCAACACCAATGTCTCCTTGCAATGTAATAGAGTTCTTGGTCTCAAAAAACAAATAAAAAGTATCTTCCTGAACAAATGCAGCTATCAGAGACGATCAGAAAAGCAACTAGAAAATAACAGAACTGGTCTAAGTACACACTAGTTTTATGTAAGGAATGGAGAATTTTATTTCTTGAGAATAAAGTAATTCATGAAGCAGCTCCATAAAATCAAGTACACCTACTTATGCCCCCCACACCAAAACATGACATTGACCTGGACACTCAAAAAGACAGGTTACCAGAGCAACTTATCAAACCAATTAGAATTCAAATATGCCTAGCATCATGTCCCAGGTTGGGTACATCATATCCAATGCAATCAGCCGATATTCTATAATACGGGCTTATCATAGTCCATGTGGGTCCATTGCAGTATGATCAGAGCCTCCTACAATGAAGGTAATAGGTAGGCTCCAACTAAATATGATGAAAGTTTTGAGGAGATGATGATGAGATGCATGCTCACATAAATATGAAACATAACACTCTCTCTCCAGGTCACCTAAAAGAATATGCATGGCAAGTTACATTACTATTGGGTCATGCAACAAAGCAATTTTGAGGAAGAAAAAATGCTGTAGATTCTTGAATTTTTGTGCAACACAACTTAAAGGATCAGGACAGAAAGCATCCATCTACACAACCAATTATTTTATGCCCACATATCCTAGATATGCACTGCTTAGAGCAGTCACACTATCATGTTGAATTCGGATAACTTTATTGCGACTTCAGTAAGTCCCCTGGATGGAGATAGCATACAATCTTGGAGAATAATGTGAACATAACCGTCCAAAAGAAAATGAAAACTGAGAAACAAAGCATGAAGAATACAATAAAAGAGATTCAGAGCAACACCATGTATTTACAGTCAAAAACTTAAAACATTCTATGAACATGGGAGAGGGATTATTTGTTCTTGGGGATGGATTAAGCACGGCTAAGGCTGGCCCTCACTTTATCACCAATAAATTTATTATCATTCCTTTTCTGCTTTGAGAGAGAGAGAGAGAGATGCTTCACAGTTATCTCCTCCAGCGCTCTTTTCCCGAATCAATCCTTGGGCAATATAAACAAGGACAGCTAGGACAGATCAGAAGCAGAAGAGGATATAACACAGTTTCTTCCACTAAAACCAAACACACACGAAAATCAAAACTCCAGAACCAGGATGAAGAGGGACGAGTCCACGAGATCTGAAGATAATAACGCCGGCACCTTATGATCACATTTCACCGTGTCAGCTGTTACTAAGGGATATGAAATTCTTTACGCCTGTTCCTATGCATTTTATGACAGAAGACCTAAATGATCCTAAGCTCATTTAGACAACAGAACAAACACGTCAAACCCTTAAATTAAAGGGCTTCCTGTTGTCACTAATATTGTAAGTACCGGGAAAATGAGTTCTACTTCCCACAACCAGAACTTAACGGTCAAATAAATCCGATATCCTCCAACCAGGAACGCTACGGAATACGTTTTTCTTACTGCCGCAGCAAGAATCTAAGATCAAATAATGCACTTATAGTTGAATCCTATACTACAGAGCAAACCCAAGCTCTAAATAAATAATTAAAGAACTCAAGTTTTACGAGACTTGCCCAAAGTCCTAATAAAGAAATTTGAATAATTCCTTAAAAAAAAGAGCAATCTTGGCCTCACTGTTTTCACCAAATCCAGCACACACACACACACACACACACACAAATTCAAGCAGAAAATGATTAATCTCAGCTATTAAACCGTCATCACCCCTACATACCAAACCAAGCTTCCACCATAAATAAATAACAAATCAAACTAACTGCTATGTGCTTAAGAAGATCTCCTGTCTTCCGGAAAACAATCAAACAAACACAAGAAGCTCGATAATTCCAGAGCGAAAGCTTATCACGCACCTGGATATGGAGGAAGGGATCGGCGACAAAATTGCTCGGAAATCCAGCATCCGAAGCCGAAGCGCAAGTGAACACGGGATTCGCCACCGGCCACGCCGCGCTTTCATTCTTCCACATGTTGCACTGCCCCACAACCCGAATCCCGGTCAAGATCCATGCCAAGCTAAAAACTTTCGAAAACAGATAAGAAAAGAGGGAGAAGATTCTCACGGATTCGATGGGTTTGAGGGAGAAGGGAGAGTCGCCATAGAAGATGCCGATGGACCAGGACCCCTCGCCGTCGGGGAGGCAGCCGGGAGCGGCGGTGGAGGACGAGGCGGCGATGGGTTTGGGAAAGGGGGAGAAGGTGAGCCAGGCGAAGAGGACGGCGACCGATCCGAGAAGAACAGCGGCGGAGAAGAAGAAGCCGAAAGTAGTCGAGCGGACGCACTGCTCCCACCTCCGCCTTGCGCTCATCCTTCCAGCCATTCACCCCACCATACCTCGCTGCCTCCGCCCACGATTCCGAGATATAAAGCCTGGGGCCTCGAGGTCTAAACTTGTTGGTTTTAGTTTATATTTGTTTATTAATATTTTAAACAGGGGTTTCCTTCGCTTCCGCCTCTTGGACGTGGCCTTGACGTTGAGAACCATCGCGGAACCGCGGGGAAGCCGAAGAAGAGACGGATAACCCACCGCAGCCCCTCTCCCCCCTCTCTTTTTCTCAGTCTTTTTCCCATTTTGAGCTTGCTATGATAAACTTCCAAGCAGTAGCTAGCAGCGACCAAGGGTCCAAGGCCAAGAAAATAGCTTCAGATTTGAAAAAAATAATAATAAATAAATAAATAAAATAAAACACAATAATAAAAAGAGGCCGTTGTGGGATGGTATGGAGAAAGCTGATCTGTATGCCGCCAATGAGACGTTGAATCGAGCGGTGAGCCCCGCGGTAGGAGCCAATTACGAAAAGTCACAGAAGAGGCCACACTGAGCCGGCTTTTGGACTAGACCCGGTCCGCTGAGATATTTTGACGGGAGCCGTCCGCGGCGTGGAATCTTCGAGACGGCAATTCCATCCAAATCCTTTCCCCACGTCTCCGATACAACTACATGGGACCTTCTAAATACACTCCAAAAATTACTCTTCACGCTCACATTTTAATATATATATATATATCTTATTACATAATAAAGATTATGACCTTCATAATTTTTCTCCACGCCTTTTGTCATGAACAAACCCTTCTTTCCGTTCTCTTTCGTTGCTGTGTTCAAAAAATTCGGTATCAGAGGAGGCCGAAAAGGAGAGTCAATGCCATGGGATCAGAGGGTCGATGCCTACGATGCCGAGGATCGAGAGGGCCAAAAGAAACTGAAGGCTAGTAAAGAAGAGAACAGAGCAATCGGGCCAAGCGATCGAAGCCGAAAGAAAAGCCGAGGGCCAAAAAAAGTTTCCGAAGCAAGGCATCTAATTGATGAGAGCCATCGCATCCACTCATCGTACTATCGCCGATGTTGCAAGGAAAAAGAAAGAAGAGAGAAGGGTGTTGATCGGGTGGAGTGAAGGAGAAGGGTGTGAAGAGAAAAAAATGAATGATGAAGGAATTTAAAGGTAGTTTAAGAATTTAATTTTTTTTAAAAGTTTAAGAAGCGTGAAAAGTAATTCTTGTTGTGTATTTAGAAGTTTCTAAGGCAGAGTTATTTTATCTCCACGGAGAGCAAGAGAATAAATTGAACATTAAGTACCCGTCTGCCCCCACCTTCCATGCCACTAATTCCATGCACAACAATGGTTTTATATTTTTCATATATACAAAATATTTATATATATATTCATAATTTTCTTACTTAAGAAATAAATAAAAATTATTAATATATTTTGTAAAAATATTTTATATTATAAGTTGCATAATTTTTATAAAAAATTTATGTACGGGTAATAAGGACGGGCGAAGGCGGATTTATTTATTCCTATTGCTAGGGGTGGCAATCGTGTCGTATTGTGTCGTGTCCGGATCGTATCATATTTTGGTCGGGTTGAAAACACATCAACCCAAATACGACCTGTGAGTTAAACGGGTTAGGTAATTTGGACACGAACACGACCTGACTCAAAACACGATTAACCTGACACGACTTGTGACCCGAGAGGGCGGAAGAAATAAAACCCACATGAGATTTTATAATGGAAAATGAGCCAGCGAAAGGAGGGTAGAGTCGAAGAGAGCAGTAATGCGAGTAAAAAATTATCGTCATTTAAACTCTCTAAAATATCATTAAACAGTATTTTATCATTTATAACGTAATTGCTTAAGAGTGAAGAAGTTTCTTGGGAAAAAAGAGTAACGGCAGTTGCTTTTATTTTTCACTTTCTTTTCGTTAGAGGGGATTGTGATATTTGGACTCAACCGTCACAAAAGTTGCTCCCAAGACGTAGATTAGTCAAATTGGTTGCATTGCTTGTTTGATCAATCTAATCAGATTAAAATATATAATTCATATAATCTAAATTTTGACTATTTAACCAGCTTCGTTTGGTGGAACGTCAGCTTTGTTTGTTTGATCTAGAGGCCTCGGGTAGCGGTGATGGACGGATCATGGCGGCGTACATGCGGGCGAAGTGGGTGATGGGTTCGGGTCAAAATAGGTCAGACAGGTTCGTGTCAACCCGATTAAATATACGGGTCAATTTGGGTCAATTCGGGTTAAGCGGTTGAACCGAACACGATCCATTTAAATTTCATGTTGATGGGTCGTGTCATACATGATTTATACCAAAAAATAATCAATCCAAACCCATTTAATTTATATCAAGTTATTATATCGTATCAAAAATTACCACCCCTCTATTGCCGTCCGAATGATAAAGACGTTGTGGGCCGGCCGACCCTGGTCAGCACCATGTTGTTGGTCCCACGAGAATAACGATGGCGGACAATGCCGGACATTGGATAAGAACAGATACCATTAGCCTGTTAGGGATTCCATGGTCGGAAAAGGGTTCGAAGGCAAGGAGAGGTAGGAGGGGATATTTTATGTAGGCAGATGAGTGGCACACGGCCACACGGCTCCCGGGAGGACCAACGCGACCGTTCCATCCAAAGGCGTGGAATTTTGCTTTTCTTTTTTTTTTTTTGGTGGTTTTAATGATTCTGTGATATCTCATTGGATTGGTTGAATTGGGAATATTGGATTACGAAGAGAGCGAGGGAAAAGGTGTGGAAAGGGAAGGGGAGGGAGAGAGAGTTGGTGTGGTTCGATGAGAGGATAGACTCAACCACTGCAATAATAGAGAGAGAGCAGGGGTCTTTTTTCATCTCTGGTAGGACTGAGTCAAGGGAAGTCCATCGTTGCAGACTCTCTGCTTGATATGAATCGATGCGGAATGTCACTCCCCATCCTAGAGAATAATTCAAAAAGGGCTTTGGATTGTGGTAGTCTATGTTTGCCGGAATATCTGCGCCCAATCCTGTAGAATTATTAGGTAATGTTTTGGAATTGTGGTCATCGACGTCTCTTGAATGGTCTTATTTCCCACATGTTATCGTAGTACTTTAACTATGTTTATTTAAAATTTAAAAATATGGAACCGTGTCATTTACAAAAATGGGGCTTTTTAAGTCACGGTTACTAGAAACTGAAGTCGAAATCATTTTTTATGATGAATAAAAATTCACGCTCTCATCCGAACCGATTTCTTCTTCTTATCTGCAATCACATCTCTTTACCTGTCACTACAAATGAGCAATGAATAAAAAAGATGAAGGATGAACGGTAGAAGATATTTCGGAACTATTCTCTTTTGGAGTCCCACAAAACTTGGATGCATCACTCGTTTTCTTTTTTTTTTTTTTTTTTTTTTTCTCTTTCTACCAGTGCTCAACAACCTTTTAGATTACAGAGATGTATGGTTTAATGTAGTCTTTCTTTGTCTATTAATTTTTAAATTTATTTACTCATAAAAAAATTAAATTGAGTATACATATTAAAAATCTAAAAATAATCAAATCTTAAAGTGTGTTTGAAATAGGGAATAAGAAGGATATCCTCTGAATATCCCTCTTATTCTTCAAAAGCCATAACTACTAAGGATAGCTGAAAAAAAAAAAAAATTCATCAGAGGGGACAACTCATGTTTAACCATGGGTTATCCCCTAAACTTATTCTCTAGGAATCGAAGGAATAGCTATTTTTCCTTGAACTTATCCCTTGAGGCAAAAGTGTTATTATAAAAAGCTAATTATTTTCTCAGCTATCCTCTGAATAAACTCTATCATGTACACTTATCCATAGATACCTATTTTTCGATCAAACACTACCTTAAAGTCTTTAGCTCGAAAGACAAATTAAAAATTTGGATTAATTCAAATTTCAAGATTTAGATGATTCAAACAATAATAATAATATCAATCCGATGTTGGTTCTGATTTCTATATGAACTAAGCAGATGGAGAGAATGAGTAATTTTAATTCTGATTGTAATAAAATTAATTTTTAATTTTAATTTCAATTCTAAAGTGTTGGCCTAGATGGCAATCCAAGAGGAAGGTGAATTAGGTTCTTAAAAAATTTGGTGCTTAAAAATAATTTTACAAAGTGATAGTGTACAAGGATAAATGCAATAAGTGTGGTGCTAAGAATGTAAAATAGAATATAAAAATAGAGTAGAGAAAAAAGAGACAAGCACAACAAATACAAAGATTTATAGTGGTTTAGTGTTAGCTGCACCTACATCCACTCTCAAGCAACTCTTAGGCCCATACTATAATCACCATGATTATAGCTAAGCTGTTTTACAAGCTCACAACTCAAACTTGTTGTTTTACAATAGAATCATAACGAACTCAGCCGATTTTCACATGATCACCAGTATATAACCTACCACAACCTACCTAGCTTGCACAAGGCTAATGTCTTCCCTTAATTCAATCACCTGATTGAATCAGTAACCAAATGTAATAAGAGTAAGGTTACAATAGATATAAAGCTTCTTAAATGAGCAAATAAGCAATATAAATAAGATAAAAATAGAAGAACCTGATTTAAAAGATTTCTGAAGGTGGACTTTTCTTCTTTTCTTTTTTCTCTTTTTTCTTGGATGATCTTCCTCAAGATAGGATTAAAGCTTTAGAAGAAATATTGATGTAGGCTATTGAAGAACTAGAGCTCTTTTTTTCTTCTTTTGATTTGATGAAATCCTTCTAAGTTGACTTTTGAATGCTTTGAATTTTTCTAAACTCTTTTTTTAAAACACTTTGGGATTTCAAATATGAACTTTTTCTTTTTGATTTCTTTCTCTCTTTGTTTTCTATTTTTCGTCCTATCAAAAACGGTCGAATATCTTTTCTTTTATAATTTTCTCTTAATTCACTTTTTGATGAAAACTAGACATTAAATGTACTTGTAGATGTGTTTAGCACGAAAAAGAAAAGAGCCATTGAGGTTTATTAAAGAAAAGATATGTTCTGGAGTCATCTCTGATACATTTGAAATCCACTTCTGACATATTAGAGTCGGCTCTAATCTGGCCTAGAGTCGGCTCTAAGTCGGAATGCTCAAAACTGTAATATTTGTTCATCGTGGAGTCAGCTCTGGCTTTCCATAGGGTCGATATCTTTTTATGCTGGAATTGACTCTAACAAATGCGGGAGTCGGCTCTAATTGTGCCCCCAAAAATTAGTCTCTGTTTTATCATTAGAATCGGCTCTAATTCCGGCCGGCTCTAATTGATGCAGAAATAAGATTCTTTGTCTTTCGATTAGAGTCGGCTCTAATCTATGCAGGAGTCGGCTCTAATCCATGTCGAAAATATCAAATGTTCTGATATGCTCTGGAGTCGGCTCTAATCCATTTAGAGTCGACTCTAATATCTGAAACTTGACACTTGACACTAGACATAATTCAAACTTAATTTTCTTTGGATTTTGATAAATTAAACATTTAAATTCCTAAATACTTAATCAAAATCATTAGTAACATAAGAAATATGCTCATATGGTTTTTGTTATTCATAAAAATCAAAATTGGATCAATAATCTTTTCCTTTTGATGATGATAAAACATTGAGTATATGCATAACCAATTGAAGCATAAGTAGCAATATAAACAACTTCTTTAATCAAAGTGATAATTATAAAAATTTAATATAATTCATCTTGAACTATTACTTCATTTCAACTATTCCAAGAAATCAAGAAAAAAAATTATATCCAATAATTCATACTCTTCAAATCTTAAAACTCAATTCAAATAAGCTCTTACCAACTCATTCAAATAATCTCTTACCAACTCAAATAGGCTCCCCCTGAGTAGATAACTCCCCCTATATATGTGTATACGATTGAAAGTTCATATGCATATACAACTCTCCCCTTTTTTGTCATCAACAAAAAATTATGAAGCATAGGGTGGATCTAGCTCAGGAACAATCAAACCTCACAAAATTTCATAAGAGTGTACACATTTCAAAAAGATCAGAGGAATTTCATTAAATCATGAAAATTTCACATTTCATTGATTACAAAAGATCAAGTACAAGCCAAGTGAAGTATAAGCTAAGTAAAGCAACAACATGACAGCTTTTGGTAATATCCTAAGTACAAGCTAAATGTGAAATAAACATAAACAAGACGACAACATAACTTTCAGTTAAAAATCCTAAGTACAAGCTAGGATTTAGTATTAGATTCTAACTATAAGATCCTAAAATAAGCTAGGATAGTTTGATTTGTTGGATTGGATGAACTAGCTTGGATTGGCATTGACTGGCTGGATCAGCTGAAGAAGCAGAAAGGGCAGGGATCATTTATGTTGAACTGATCCTCAGGATTCGCTTTAATTCAGCTAAAATTTCTCTCATTCCTCCCACTTGAGTCTTACAATAATCCTTTATCAATTTTAATTTGTTCCGATGCATTCTTAATGTTGACTTGAAGTTCTGCAGAAGACTTTGCATAAATATCTGATTCTTCTGCAATCCCTTTAAGTCTGTCCAAAATGTATTGCAACTCAGTCATTAGGCTCCCAGCTGATGAATTGATTGAGCTTTCAATTTTGTCAACTTTTTCTTCCAAGATATAAACCAGCCTCCTAATGCCCAGAAGTTGATTACAAAAATCCTCTTTTATTCTTTCTTCTTGCTCAACCAATGCAGATTTCATTATTTCTTTAATTTGCAATAGCTATTCTAGAGTGAAAACAGAGAAAATAGAGAAAGGTACAATAGGTGTTGCCGATGGAGGTATTGATGAAGAACTCGGTCCAGGTGGAACAAAAGAAGGTCCAAGAGCAGAGGATCTAGCTGTTGAAGGCCTAGGGACCTCCTTAACGATGTCATCATCATCTGCTGCTCTGACTTCTCTCATTGGCACAGACACATCAGACTGTCTTCTCCTTTGCCATTGGCCATTTAATTTTCTAAAGCTCATTCGGTGAAGAGTGGAGACGTTGTAGTAGTCAGTATGCCTTAACTTTTTTGTGGTTCATTATCCAAGATGTTTACTCCTTGGCTTCAAAAAATTAAAGTTAAAACTATCATATACGGTAGGGTGGACCTCTTCTTATTCGTAGTCTCAGCCATGTAATCAATCATCATACCAGCCAAATTTAATGGATGTCCATTAAGCACACAGTCCATGATAACCACATCCCTTTTCAAAACATTCTCAAATCTTCCAGTTTTTGGAAATAAAATCCTACTGTATATGTTGTGTAGCAATCTCAATTCCAAATATAATTGATTGGCCATAATTTTCTCAAAATCAGTGACCTCTCTCCCTAACATTCTTGACATAGGATCACCTTTATCATTGTGTTAATTAGCAGTCATCCCAACAACATATATTTCCAAAATATTACCCAAAATTTCTGAAGTAATATAAACTCGGGTGCCTCTCACATGGCTTACTAATCCGCCATCTCCTTTATTGACATTATTGTGAAACTCTCTCACAAGAGCAGGATAGGTGGGGATATCTAATGAGCAAACTCTCTCCCAACCCATATTTCTTAATAGTCTCCCAATATCAAACCCCTCATAGTCAAAGAAATGAAAATCTACATTTCTTCCCATGATGATAGCCTTCTCAGCTAGAAAATCGACTTAAGGTGAGGGAGGAGTAGGCACAGCACTCAAAGTGGAGGAGGAAGAAGTTGATGGAGTGCTTGGTGAGGGCGGCCTCGTCAGACAATGCATGGACCGTCTTCCGATGGTGACGTTGGCTCCAATGGTGGAAGCTCATCACTTGGGGGCCATTGAGATTAAGGGAGTTGAGAATCAAGGGTTCTAGGAAGCTTGAGAGAAGTGGAGAGAATTTTGAAAGATTTTGGAGACGATTTGGCTTGAAGAAGTGTCGGCTCTACCCTAGATATATCGACTGAGGATCACTTAGAGTCGGCTCTCACAAAGCAAGGTGTCGGCTCTAAATCGATAACATAGTCAGCGTTCGAAATAGAGTTGGCTCCTGCAGTAGCTAGAGTCAGCTCTAATGAGTAGACAAAGAGTCCAAATAATTAGAGTTGACCCCAACTTCAACAGAGTCGGCTTCACGACAGTTTCAGTGAAAAATAAGAGTTTTAAAGAGTCTGAAACTTTTCAATCTAAGCATCAACCTCTAGAAAAATTTTCTTAAAGCATGGAGGATTACAAGATTCAAACATCTAGATGATTTTCTTTAGAAACATAAGAAAATTTTCAAGAAAATTGATTAAGATCTAGATAATACCTGGGATTAGATTAAGTGAGATTCTCTAGGATCATATTGATTTAGCACATAAACATACAACAAACATAATATCAGGTCTACTAGCGGTTAAATAAAGTAGAAAACCAATCATACCTCTATAAAGCTTTTGATCTACTTTCTTACCATCTTCATCTTTATCAAGTTTGCATAAAGGATTCATTGGTGTGCCAAGAGGTTTAATAATTTTCATACCAAACTTCTTAAGGATTTTCTTCATGTATTTTGTTTGATTAATAAAAATTTTCTCTCTTTCTTGTTTGATTTGAAATCCAAAGAAGAAATTCAGTTCTTCCATCATGCTCATTTCAAATTCTCACTGCATTAGCTTTACAAAATCTTGACAAAGAAGATTGTTAGTAGCATCAAATACTATATCATCAACATAATTTTGTACCACTAATAACTCTTTTTTTTGCTTTTCAAAAACAGGGTTTTATCAACATTACCTCTAGAAAAATTCTTTTTAATTAAAAATTTACTAATTCTATCATACCAAGCTCTAGGTGCCCGCTTTAAATCATAAAGTACTTTGTGTAGTTTAAAAATATGATTTAAAAATTCATGATTCTCAAAACCAGGTGGTTGTTCAATATAAGCTTTTGTATTTATAAAACCATTCAAAAATGCACTTTTTACATCCTTCTGAAATAAATTAAAGTTCATGCAACATACAAATGCAAGTAATAACCTTATGGCTTCTAATCTAACAACTGGCGCAAAGGTTTCTTCAAAATCGATACCTTCTTCCTGATTATATCCCTTTGCAACTATTCTAGCCTTATTTCTAATAATTGTGTCATCTTCATCTAACTTATTTCTAAATAAACATTTGGATCCTATAACTTGATAGACTTTGGGTCTATCAACTAAGGTCCATACCTTATTCTTAGTGACTGATTCAATTTCTCTTACATGGCTAACATCCAATAACTGTCATTTTCAGTTTTCTCAATTTTTTTGGGCTCTATATGAGATAAAAATATAAAATAATTATTGATACTTCTCATGAATGATCTAGTTCTTACACCTTGAGATGGATCATCTATGATTAGGTTCTTTGGATGACCAAAAGCATATCTCCAATCTCTAGGTAGATTTGTATCACTACGAGTATTATCAACATCATCAACCTTAGGTGAGTCATCATTTTTAGCTTTAGGTTCATAATCTGAAGATACATCAACATTCAATTTTTCAAAATCTCTTCCAAGTATATTAGTATCTTCCTCATCATCTTTGTTTTCTGAACTTGATGCAAAAGACTCATTAAACACTACATGAATTGACTCTTTTACAATCAAATACTTCTTATTGAACACTCTATATGCTTTGTTAGACATGGAATAACCTAAGAAGATACCTTCATCTGACTTGGCATCAAACTTTCCTAGATTGTCCTTTCCATTGTTATGAATGAAACATTTATAACCAAATGCATGAAAATAACTAATGTTTGGTTTCCTATCATGTCATAGTTCATAGAAAGTTTTCTTAAGGATTGGTCTAATCAAGGCTCTATTTAGGATGTAACATGCTGTGTTTATAACTTTCGTTCAAAAATATTTTGGGAGTTGGCTTTTACATAGCATAGTACAGGCCATGTCTTCTAGAGTCCTATTTTTTCTTTCTACCATCCCATTTTGTTGAGATGTCCTAGGTACTAAAAAATTATAATGGATGCCATTTTCAATACAAAAATCTTTAAATAAATAATTTTTAAATTCAGTTCCATGATCACTTCTAAGAGACACTATGGTAGTATTTTTCTTATTTGTAAATTTCTTAAAGAATTTCAGAAATACCGAGAAAGTCTCATCTTTCTGAGCTAAAAATAATACCCAAGTAAATCTAGAGTAATCATCTACTATCATAAGACCATATTTCTTTTTTCCTAGACTAATGGTTCTAGTAAGTCCAAAAAGGTCCATGTGTAGTAGCTCGAGTGGCCTAATAGTTGAAACAATATTTTTGGATTTAAAAGAATTCTTAATTTATTTTTCAAATTGATATATCATAAACTCTATTGTTTTCAAAATCTAATTTTGGAAGACCTTTAACCAAATCCATCCTAAGCAATTTTGAAATCAAGTGTGTGCTCGCATGACCTAATCTACAATGCCATAGCCACCCAATCTCATTTACCTTAGCATTATCAGCAATTAGGCAATAGTTACTTATAGATAAGTTATCCAAGTCAATTAAATACACATTTCATTTTTATTTCCAACCAAGATAATGCTATTGTCAATGGGATTAGATACCATGCAAATAGATGCTTTAAAGAAAACTTTGAAACCTTTATTGCATAGTTGACTAATGCTAATTAAATTATATTTCAAACCATTAATATATAAAATATTTTTAATAAAAGTAGATGGAGTGATCTGAATTTTACCAACACCCATGATATGACCATGTCCATTATCTCCAAAGG
Source organism: Calamus simplicifolius (assembly GCA_900491605.1). NCBI lineage: Eukaryota > Viridiplantae > Streptophyta > Magnoliopsida > Arecales > Arecaceae > Calamus > Calamus simplicifolius. Next base: position 822,083 of record UESW01004315.1, read on the forward strand.
TTACCACTCCACCTCTTCTATTTTTAAGGGTGATAAATTGATCCTTATCATCCATCATGTATCTTGAGCAACCGCTATTAAGATACTATTTTCTTTTTAATCCTTTGGCTGTAAGGCATGCCTGCAAAGCAATCACATCTTATATTTAGGTACCCAAGTCTTCTTGGATCCTTCATGGTTAGTAGCAGCAAATATAGTTCCTTTTGAAATACAAATCATCTTACTTTTATAACTAACATTTATATAAGAAATCTTATGATTGCAAACATAGGATTTATACCCTTTCTTACTACAAAAAAAATAAAAAATATTATTTTCAACCGATTTCTTTACAAAGAAATGTTTAACAAATTTTTATTTTCTATGTGGTTTGTAATACAAACCAGCCTTATCAAAAATAGCTCTTTGATTATTCAAAAGTAAGTTGAGTCTTTCCGAGCTATAAGTAAATTTATCAACAATACTCTTATATTTTTTAAGTTTATTTTTTAAATTTTGATTTTCAGCAAAAATCATATTTTTCTCTTTTTCTAAAACTTGCTTTTCAGATTTTAGCTTTTAAATTTCAATGCTAAATTTATTTTTCTTTTTAAAAAAATTAGATTTTTAATTTTTAAAATCTTGTTCTTTATTCTTAAAATTTTGAAATCATTCAACAATTCATTAAAAGCATCATAAATGTTGGCCCAGATGACAACCCAAGAGGGAGGGATGAATTGAGTTCTTTAAAAAATTTAGCCTTTTACAAATGTTTGCTTAAGAAGAATGAAGGCAAATGCAATGTAAATACAAGGTGCAGTGAATAAAACAGAGATAGAGAAAGAGTCAATGAAAGCACGGCAAACACAAAGATTTTATAGTGGATCGGTGTATCCAACACCTACGTCCACTCCCAAGATTCACTTGGGTCCACACTATAATCTTCCTTGATTACAGCCGAGTTGTTTTACNATATACTTTCTTTTTCTTTCTAAATTCCTTCTTGAGTTGAGGACATTCAGATTTGTAATGTCCGAGCTTTTTACATTCATAGCATATCACGGGATTTTTCTCTTTCTTCTTATCTTTTTTCTTATCTCCTCTAATTTGACACCAATTTTTCTATTGTGAATGGCTTCCTTCTTTGCATAATTTCTTGAACTTCTTTGCAAGGAGAGCGGTGTCTTCATCTCTTCACTACTGCTCGTTTCCTTTTCAATAGCCTTTAATGTGATTGTCCTTTTTTTCTTTACATCTTTTTCTTGACGTTGCTTCATTGTGAGTTCATGAGTCACGAGTGATCCAAGGAGCTCCTCCAAAGGTAGAATGTTCAAATCTTTGGCTTCTTGGATTGATGTCATTTTGGCTTTTTATGCTCTTGGAAGAGACCTAAGAATTTTTTGAATAAGCTCGGAATTAGTATAGGTCTTTCCAAGACCTTTTAATCCATTCACTATATCAGTAAATCTAGTGTATATGCAAGTGATTGACTCATTTTAATCCATATTAAAGAGTTCATATATTATGTTGATCTTGGACTCTTTAACCTGGTTGGTACCCTCATGGTTAACTTTCAACCGATCCCATATCTCCTTAGCTGAGATGCGAGTAGATATTCTATTGAATTCATTAGCATCTAAAGTAGGGATAGCAATTTTCCTTATTTTTTCGTTTACCTGGTCGGTACCGTTTCTAACGGGTCAGGGAATCCCCAGTTTAAACGGCTTAATGGGTAACGAAGATTTTCGTTAATGTCTAACGAGTAAACGACCCAGGGATGATATTCTCTGCCCCATCCCCGTTTACCCATCTTCGTCCCTATTAGCTTTATATAGTATATTTAAATTTAAATATATATATTAATATATTAAACATAAAAAATAAAAAATAAATAAAATATATATACATTTGAAATGCAATTAGAATTTAATATATTATTTCTATCTAATTTGTTATTGTGTTAAAGATAATGTGTTAGATGTATCAATATCAACGATTGGTTGTTGGCGATTGATCTATCTTATCCTAAAAATTTTATTTTTTTAATTTTTAATAAATTATAAATTTAATAAAATAATTTTATTTTTTTTATAAACGAGCAAACTGGTACCCAGTGGGTATCCGTTTGGCCCGGCCGGGTATCTCCGTCCCCGTCTCGTTAACTATAACGGCTTAACGGAAGAAAAACGGGGATTTTTTCTAATGGGGATGAAAACTGGTATAGACTATCCCGGGCCATTGTCGTCCCTAATCCAATTAGCAGTACAGGATATTCATGGCCTTGGCATTGAGCTGGGCCATTTTTCGATCATTTCATTTCAATCCCTTTCGGGCTTAGGAATAATGGATTCATGTACTATATGTGTGGGAGTGCTAGGACCATTGATATGACACTCTATAAATTATAGTCTAAAGCTTGAATGAATATCCTCATTCTAACTTTTCAATATGAATAGTTAGTACCATTAAATAAAGGTGGACGATTTGGATTATCCCTTAGAAAAAGAAGAACCAGATTGAGCTGTCATTTGGATCTTTAGCTCTTGGTTGTTAGATCAAGAAAGGATGAGCACTAGCTCTGATACCAATTGTTGGCCTAGATGGCAACCCAAGAGGAAGGGTGAATTAGGTTCTTAAAAAATTTGGCGCTTAAAAATATTTTTACAAAGTGGTAGTGCACGAGGATAAATGCAATGAGTGTAGTACTAAGCATGCAAAGCAAAATATAAGAATAGAGTAGAGAGAGAAAGAGATAAGCACGACAAACACAAAGATTTATAGTGGTTGGATGTTAGCTACACCTACATCCACTCCCAAGCAACTCTTGGGCCCACACTATAATCACCATAATTAAAACCGAGTTGTTTTGCAAGCTCACAACTCAAACTTATTGTTTTACAATGGGATCACAAAGAACCCGACCGATTTTCATAGGATCATCAGCACACAACCTACCACAAGTTACCTAGCTTACATAAGGCTAGTTTGCCTTCCCTTGATTCAATCACCTGATTGAATTAGTAACCAAATGTAATAAGAGTAAAGTTACAATATATAGAAAGCTCCTTAAATGAGCAAATAAGCAATAAATAAGATAGAAATAGAAGAGCCTGATTTGAAGATCTTTGAAGGTGGGCTTTTCTTTTTTTTTTTCTTTTTTTTTTTTTTTTGGATGATCTTCCTCAAGATAGGATTGAAGCTTTGGAAGAAACACTAATATAGAGGCTATTAAAGAATTAAAGCTCTTTTTTTCTCCTTTTAATTTGATGGAAATCCTTCTAAGTTGACTTTTGAATGCTTTGGATTTCTTTAAACTCCTTTTTTTTAACACTTGGGATTTCAAATCAAATTTTTTTCTTTTTGATTTCTCTCTCTCTCTTTTCTCTATTTTCTGTCCTATCAAAATAGTTGAATATCTTCCCTTTTATAATTTTCTCTTAATCCACTTTTTGACGAAAACTAGCCGTTAAATGTACTTGTGGATGTGTTTAGCATGGAAGAGAAAAGAGTCGTTGAGATTTGTTGGAGAAAAAAAAGTTTTTGGAGTTATCTCTGATACATCTGAAATCTGCCTCTGATATATTAGAGTCGGATCTAATCTGGCCTGGAGTCGGCTCTAAGTCGGGATGCTCGAAACGGTAACATTTGCTCATCATGGAGTCGGCTCTAGCTTCCGTGGGATCGACATTTTTTCGTGCTGGAGTCGACTCTAACAAATGCGGGAGTCCGCTCTAATTGTGCCCAAAAAATCAGTCTCTATTTTATCATTAGAGTTGGCTCTAACTCCCTGTAGGTGTCGACTCTAATTTAACGCAAAAATGAGGTTCTCTGTCTTTCAATTAGAATCGGCTCTAATTTCTACAGGAGTCGGCTCTAATCCATGTCGAAAGTGCCAAACTCTTAAGATACGCTTTGGAGTCGGCTCTAATCCATTTAGAGTCAGCTCTAATATCTGAAACTTAACACTTGACACTAGACATAAATTCAAACTCAATTTTTCTTTGGATTTTGATAAATTAAATATTTAAATTTATGAAACACTTAATCAAAATTGTTAGTAACATAAGAAATGTACTCATATGATTTTTGTTATTCATCAAAATCAATAATTAAATCAACATAAAGCTAAACCAAATGTGCCATGTAAAAATATTAGTATTTTTTCATTTAACATTTTACTTTTTGTTAATAGGTTTCAATGTTATATTTATTAGGCTCTTTATTGCCTTCTAAAATTTTTCATGTGAATGTAACACAGGTATCATAATCAATATTATTGCTTTGCAATGCAAATGACTTGTTTAAAATATTAAAGCATTTGATAGGCAAATAAGATTATTACTCCTTTTTTTTTGAGTGGACATGATAAAAATCCTTTCTTTATTTTTCAAGCTTAAATAAAAAAATCTCTTCAAATGTGTCACGTTCCATATTTAAATGCAAATTGTGAGATGTAATAATCCATCACATACAAACACACACACACATATATATATATATATAATTAAATTTTATGACATTCAAGACATCATAATTAAAATGAATTCACATAAAAATTGAACTCAACTAGTAAGAATTCCTTGAAACAAACCATAAAATTTAGATACAATATCAATAACCATAACTCATAAAGATAATAAAGAAGTTTCAACATCAGGGCTAGATAATTGAATAGTTCTTAAATAGTCAATGGGATTAATGGATTAGTTTTTACCCAAACCCCTCCCATGTCTTGGTGTGTATACACACATACTTAAAATTGTCATATAATTCAAGTACTTTTCATAAATCAATATTTTATTTGTTTAAGAGAAAATACTTTAGATTCTTTTATAGCAAAGGAAGGATTTTCTCTCACTCTGACCGTCTATCCTACCTTGGGGTCCCTATTTCGGGGCATCGTCCCCGGCAGAGTGATTTTGGGGCTCTTGATCGTCGGATTTCTAATCGGTTGGACAGGTGGCAGATCTCTAGCCTATCGATGATGGTCAGATTATGTTGATTCGGTCCATCCTCACCTCGCTTCCCCTTTATTTGTTATCTAACACCCTGATTCCGGCTACCTGCCTTCGCCAGATTGAGAGACGATTTTGGGATTTTCTCTAGGGCTCAAGACAGGGAGGTCATGGTCTTCATCTCCTCTCATGGGATATTGTTTGTACGCCTATTCGAGAGGGTGGACTAGGGATTCAGTCTTTAGTCCTTCGCCGGGAGGCTCTGCTCGTTAGGCATGCTTCTAGATTTTTGTTGGATCCTCACTGCTTTTGGAGTACTGTTATGAGAGATAGATATGGTGTTTGGTCTCCTGATTCGATATCCTGTATTCCTCGGGGGTGTTCTCCATTATGGCGGGCGATCTGTCAGGCTGCCCCTTCCATTATGGCTGATATTCATTGGATGATTGGGGATGAGAGATCTGTTGATGTCACTCATGATAGTTGGATAGCTACCATTCCTCTATCCCGCTGGCCAACCTTCCTTAGTACTGTTGTTGACCCCTCTATGCCAATGTCTTCTTTGATCTGCCAGGACAGAAATGTTTGGAATGTTTCCATTGTCTCTCGATTTTTTGGGGCTGAGCTTATGCAAAGGATTCTCGCCATTCCCCTGGCTTCCTTAGCTGACTCGGATACCAGGCTTTGGCAGTGTTCCTGCCTCCCTCGTGCTCCTACTAGGGATCTAGTTGACTGCCTTCGTACTCAGAGTTTGGGGTTGAGTGATGTGGCTTGGATCTGGCGTTTACCCATCCACCCCAGGATTCGACTCTTCTTGTGGAAGCTTTGATGGGATCGCCTTCCTACATGTGCTCTGCTGGCTGGCCGTGGTCTCCCCATTTGCCTCTCTACCCAATATGCGGGCTCGAGGATGAGTCGGTTGATCATGTCATTTTTACTTGCTCTCGTGCGAGATGGATCTGGCAGCATATGCGGTTTACCCCGTGGTTGACTGTGGCGGGGCCCATCCAGATTTCTTTCTTGCACGCCATTGGATTAGCTGCTCAGAGCGGACGGGGCACTCAGGGTGCTGTTTCAGCATATTTGGCTTATCATCTTTGGCTTACTAGGAACCAGATGGTTTTCACTGAGGAGGTTGCTCCACCCTAGGCGATCATCAGAACGACTACTCTTCTTGCCAAGGAGTATGGCCGTTCTCTTTTTGCTGTTCACTCTGTCCAACCCGATCTCTAGGATTCCCGTGCTGCTTCGGTAGCGCACCGTTCTACGGTTTTTGTATCTTGGAAACCCCCATCCCGGGTTATGTCAAAGTGAACTTTGACAGTTCTATTTCGGATTATATTGCTGGGTCCGGTTTTGTTATTAGGGGGCCTGACGGTGAGCTTCTTGCAGCCGGTGGCCATGGCTCCCTTGATATATCGGTCCCTATGGCGGAGCTTCAGGCAGCATGGGCTGGTATTACTTATGCGGTTCGTCATTTGGCTTCTAGCAGATTGATTATTGAGGGAGATTCTCTCACAGTTGTTTGTTGGATTCGTCGGGATGGGGATCTTCATTCCACCAACCCCTGCTCCATGCTATATGGGATTCTCTTCGGACTACAGTCGAGCCTCTGATTCACCATGTTTATAGGGAAGTCAATGCTGCGGCTGATTGGGTCGCTAATGTTGCATCTCGCCATCTGGCCCATGGGATTGGAATGTGGGTGATCCTTGCCCTCTTATTTTGTAGTAAATCATGTATTCTGACCTCTCAGGTTTGAGTCACGCCAGACTGGTGTGATCGCCCACTGTTAACAAAAAAATAAAAAAGGAGGAATCACTTAGCTGCAATAAAAACTTTGAATCAATTTTAAAAACCTTTAACATGGACCCATTAGTTTTTAAGACCACGATTACATATAAGCCTCATAACAAGCCAAAATATAAAGCCGTATATAGTCTTTGGGCTAGAAAACAAATGTGGCATATATTTGTACTAATTGGATCTTAATGTCACAATCATTCGTATAAGCTTTAAAAGGTAGGTTTCATATAACAGGCAATAAAGATCTTAACCCGACACATGATATGCACATCATATCTTATTTCATATAAAAACCCTTCAAACTTACTTTATGTCATAAATTCAGAATTAACCATAACATAATTTAATAATCATATCAAGAAATTTTAGAGGTAAATCTCCCAAATAAGCCACATGGGTGACATAAATTCAAAATACCTACTTGACCAAGGAGCCATAAACATCTTATTGAATATATTTAACAATCCTCTCTCTCTCTCTCCCTCTCATACACACATACATACATATATATATATATATATCAAGTTAAATATCAAGCACAGTCAAATAAAAAATAAAAAAGTTTTTGACATAATAATAAATCTATATATACAGATTTTTAAATATAACAATATCTGAATAAGCTTAATTAATTAAAATTTTCATTTAAATATGCATATGAACTATTTAAAAAAATAAAAATCTTATAAGCCATAAATCTAAAATACTTCAATTAGGATAAGATTACTTATTTGCTAATGAGTTAGGCTTGGTCCATATTAAGCTTATAGTCCATCTACACTAATTAAATCAAATTAAATAGTGCAAAGATTGAATTCCGTGTCCGGCAAACTCAGACTCCTGATCGGGATCAACATCTCACATACTCCAATCGAGATTGGATCCTAACCGATAGGAATAAAATAATATAAAAGAGAAGAATAAAATAAGATTAAAGAAATCAAATGGGAGAAGGAGATGGAAGGACGAAGGCAAGAAAGAAAAGGAGGGAAGAAAACTCAGACTCGGTTTGAACATTGATTCGACCAAGGGCTCAAATTATCGAGTCAGTGGTTCAATCGTTGGATCACTAGTTTAATCATTGATTAATTATATTAATATAAAAATATATTTATATTAATAAATTAATTTTTAATAAAAAATTTAAGGTTAACATGATAATAAAACCCGTGGTCTGAATCGGTTCGGATTGGATTGATCGGTTCATGAATGAACCGGATGAATTGATTAAGTTATTTTAGATCATTTACAGATTTTATATTAAAGCCGAACCAGCTTGGTCTTCCGTTTCGGTTCAATCAGTCCAATTGACCGATTCAATCTGACAACTATCTAGAAGGGTCGGTCAAAACCCTTCGATTGGACCGTGACGCTCTCGTCAGCTAATGCCAGTCCCCATGGCAGGCCACTGGACTGCTCTGGCGACCCAAACGCGGTCAAATCCGGCCGGAAATCAAGCCCAAAATAGCGTCAAGCATGGCACAGCCGACCCCCGTCCGCTGTCAACTCTTGACGACCAATCGACGTTCACACCGTCATGAGAAGAGGGACGACAAAAAGGGTGAAGAAGAGAACCACTCAACCGTCTCAAGAGTCAAGACAATGCTTGGCCGGTCCATTGATGCGGCGGTGCACTAGCGGAAGCGGTGGAACCGGCTTCACACCGTTCTCAACTGACGCAAGAGACGCAGGGAGCGAGCGTCATCGGCCAAGATGACGTCCACTCGCCGGTTGTTGTTGGCTCTCTCGTATTCGCCGGCCGATCGGAAGACTACAATATCCCTAGTGGATTCGGCTCCTGATCCGACCGTGACTCCGCTACAAGATTTTTGACTTTTCATAATAAATTTTTTATTATTACTAAAAATATTAAAATTGTTGCAAAAATTTTTAACAATAAATTTAAATTTATAATCATTTATTACAGAAAATTCATTTCTGAAACTCAAATCACTAGAAAATAGTCAAATACATTGCTAATATTTTTCAAAAAAATGCGATAATTCGTTATGAAGTCGAGTTTCCGTAACGAATTTATTTCGGTTGCTGAAATAAAATTCGTTGCTAAATATTTTCTGTAATAAATATTTTATTTAGTCAAATTCGTTATTGAATATGAGTTTCCACAGTAAATTTATTTTCGTTGCTGAAATAAAATGCGTTGCTAAATGTTTTCTGCAACGAATGTTTATTTAGTCAAATTTATTACTAAATATGAGTTTTTGCAGCGAATTTAGTTTCATTGCGAAAAAAAAAATTGTTGCTAAATAATTTTTTCATTGCAAATTTATTTAAAATTATTACAAATATAATTTTTCTAATATTAAATTCGTTGTGGAAAGTCAAGTTTGTTAAGAATGAATCTAAATTAAAATTTATGAAACTAAATAGCATTAATAATATATAACAACGAAGTCCAAAATTAAAAATAAAACCAAAATGTTTTAAACCAAAATAAAGTATCTGATATCAGCTTAAAAAAAAGATGAAAGAGTGAAACATGCATGGACAAATCAAACTCTCTCATCCAAGATGTCAGTGGGAAATAGAGATGGAGGGTTGCTCGATGACGCAACTTGTAAAGTCTCAATCACAGTCATGTGGGCCATAATATTCTCTAGCATTGAGGACATGGTGCCAATCTTTTCGTTGGCTTGCTGAAGCTGCTGAAGAAGCTTATCATAAGAAGGTCGACCGACATTGTTGGTCACAAAAGAGTCAACAAAATGTCCCTCCCCTAATTGACGACTAGTTTGAATATGTGACCATCCTGGTTCTCTGAGCCATTCTTGTATGTCATCATCTAAGCCTATTAAAGAAAAATATGAAATGAAAAAAAAAGACATCATTTTCACAACAACAATATGGACAAAACATCCTAGTTTAGAATTAGATACTTACATATTGATCTCGACATATGTCGGATGCCCACTTGTTCGTCTTCTCATCGTGGTGTAGCTCCTTTCAACTTTTGATATGATCAATAGTGATATCCCTATTACGGCGAACATGATGGTTTTGAAAGGATCCCAAGCGAAGACCATGGCCTACACGGCCACGATGGGGAGGATAAGTTGCGAGATGTGGCCCCAGTGACAGGCGGCAGCGCTACCGTGTAGGGCGGCGGACGGCGGCGAGATCAAGTGCATTATGGAGATATCTTCAGAGATTGATTTCCTTGTGGGGAGTGATTGAATAAATCATATCTTCTAGATTTAGGATGTTTCTCCTAAACTCTAGAAGGTGATTGAATAAATCATATCTTCTAGATTAGGATGTTTCTCCTAAACTCTAGAGGTGATTGAATAATCATATCTTCTAGATTTAGGATGTTTCTCCTAAACTCTAGAAGGTGATTGAATAAATCATATCTTTTAGATTTAGGATGTTTCTCCTAAATTCTAGAAGGTGATTGAATAAATCATATCTTCTAGATTTAGGATGTTTCTCCTAAACTCTAGAAGATTAGTTTCCCTTTCAGTTAAGTTGTTTTAGGCATGTATCGTCAAACCTCCTTGATTCTAGGAATTGTTTCCTTAGAATCTTGAAGATTAGATTTGATTTGATTGGGAAGATTAGTTTCCTTTTCAGTTAAGTTGTTTTAGGCATGTATTGTCAAATCTCCTTGATTCTAGGAATTGTTTCGAATTGTTTCCTTAGAATCTTGAAGATTTGATTTGATTGGGTTGGTAGGATTTTGTAAGCTCCTGAGGATGCTTATATAAGCACTCCTCAGGAGCAATAGGAGGGGGGAGAGAGTTGTGTTTTGTAAGCCTAGAGAGCTTATGAATGTTGGCCAGGCATAGGCACGTTTATGCCAGTAAACTTGGGGGCTGATAACCTCTTAAGTTTGGGCGTGCTTGGGCTAATAACCCTTGTACGAGTGTTCTTGTGTTCTGGTGGTTCGAAGGACTAATAATCCTGAGACCACGTTCTTCGTAATAACAGTGAGGCATTCTTCATTTCTTGTGTGTTAGATCCTAATTACCATGCTCGTGTGTTACTGGAAACGTTCGGGAGGATCGATTGTGGTGTTGGAGCGGATTGCACGGAGGAGTTGGTGAATGTTTTGGAGTCCTTGACCGGGGACCCTAACAAATTGGTGCTTTCATTGAGATTAGTTGCTTGAAGATCTCTACGCTTCAAGCGGGGTAATCACGAGCAAACCTTACTTTGATTCTCTTCATTGAGATTGTTATAATTAGAAGTTGTTTGTTCTTGTTGGAGTTATTATTTGAGGTGGGGTTAGATTGTTATAGCTAGAAGTTGTTTGTTCTTGTTGGAGTTATTATTTGAGGTGGGGGTTCGATTGTTATAGAAGTCGTTTGTCTTATTGGAGTTATTCTTCGTGGGAGGGGGTTCGATCTTCATTTTGGAGAGAACCCAAGGTTGGACTTGTTGTTGCAGCCCATATTCCAATGGAGGCCGGATCAAGTACTTTTCCATCCAACCGAGACCGCTTTGAAGCTTTGGAGTCATCCACTCTTTGGATGAAGGAGCAGATGGCGGAGACTACCACCAACATGACTCACATGCAAGGAGCCATCACTTCCGTCACTAATGCTACGGAGGAGAACATGAAGGCGATGGAAGGCATGAGACGAGACTTGCAAGCAATATTGGCAAGACTTGGAGGAGGAGCGAATGGGGCCAACGCGGACAAACCCCAAGGGTGGAAGAGGAGCAACTCGTTGATGGAAGGGAAACTCACATTTCTAAGTCCACAAGGGGAGAGCCTAGACCAAGGCAACCTCTTAGATTGGTAGGCGTGTGGAGAATGAGCACGAGGTAGTGGAAAGGTGGCTGCGAGAGGAGGAGTCTGACCGTGATGTTGATAACCATGCAAGGACGGAGGAAAGACTCGGTGGGAGTCGGTATGGGGAAGAAATGCCCTATGGCCGGATCCATGAAGATGCTAGAAGACATGAGAGACCGAGAAGAGACCACCACTATCATAATGAAGATGAAGGAAATCGGTTTAACCACCGAGGACCTAGAAGGCCACATTACCGTGGAGGTGACTATGAAGATGATGATGATGAAATCGGTTTAACAACCGAGGACCAAGGAGACCAAAAATTGACTTCCCTAAGTTCAATGGTGGTGACCCTCATGAGTGGCTCGATAAGGCGGACCACTATTTTCATATATATGAAGTACCAAGGACAGAAAGAGTGGCCACAGCATGTTTCTTCCTTGATGGGAAGGCAAGCAAATGGTGGAGATGGATACGGGCCCAATATGAGAAGGAAGGAAGAAGGCTCGGGTGGACGGCATTCGAGAGGGAGCTGCTTATGCAATTTGGGCCTTCGCCCATTATCAACCATCATGGCCAGCTAGCTAAGCTCAAGCAAGATGGCAAGGTGCATGCGTATGTGGAGGAATTTCGATAACTCCAAACCTTGGTGAGGGGTTGGTCTGAGGAGGCACTTATCGGCACTTTCGTGGATGGTCTAAAACCATGGATTGCCAAGGAGCTCAAGTTGAAGCAGCCCACTAGGCTGCAAGAAGCAATGAGGATGGCTGAAATCCTTGAAGAAAGTCATCACTTCGAGAAAAGACACGTCAAGGACCAAGTGGCTAACAAGGTTTATAAACCCTTGTATTCCACGGGGTCTTGGAAAGGAAAGGAGGGGACTACGGGAGATTCAAGGAGCAAAGGGAAGGAAGTCAAGAAGCTTAGTCGTGAGGAGCTTGATGAGTACATAAAGAAGGGCTTATGCTTCAAATGTGGTGAAAAGTGGAGCCGTGATCACCAATGCAAGAAAGCCAAGGTCATGTGTATGATCGAGATAGAGGAGGAGCAATTGGGGGAGACAAGTGAGGAAGAGCACGGGCATGAGGAGTCCTCTAGCGATGAGGAAAGTGAGGAAGCCAAGTTGAGCCTCAATGCCATGTCCGGCGTACAAAAGCCCTCAACCATGCGACTTATGGCTTGGGTTGGCAAGCATGAAATGACATTATTGGTGGATAGTGGGTCTACCCACAACTTCATCAATTCCCGCATCCTTTCTAAGGTGGGATTGCATGGGGAAGAAGTAGAGCCATTCGATGTGAAGGTGGCAAACGGGGAAAAGCTAAGGTGCGAGATGGTAGTGCGAACCGTGAAGATGAATGTCCAAGGTGTCCGTATAGCGGCTGATCTTCATGTACTCTCATTGGTGGGGCTAGATATTGTCTTGGGCAATGCATGGCTAAGAGGCATTGGCAAGGTCGTCACCACTATGAGAAGATAACTATGGAGTTCAAGCTTGGAGGGAAGAAGAGGACGTGGACAGCTCTAGCATCAAAAGAGCCAAGGCCTTGCGAGGCCAATATGTTTGAAAAACTATGCAAGGGTGGGGCTCATTGCTTCGCCATAGTGATGGGCCAAAACCGAGGAGATGAAGGGCAAGAAGAGAAGTATAGTGATAGAAATGAGGAGCTGCCCCAAGGTGTGAAGACAGTTTTAGAAAGACACAAGGAAGTATTGGAGGTACCTACTTCATTACCACCAAGTAGGGAATTTGATCATCGCATTGTGCTGAAAGATGCGAGCAAACCGGTGAATGTGCCACCATACCGGTATGCTCACTTTCAAAAGGGTGAGATCGAAAGACAAGTGGAGGAGATGTTGGCTAGTGGCTTAATTCGACCAAGCACTAGTCCCTTTTCATCACCGGTATTGCTTGTGAGGAAGAAGGATGGAAGTTGGCGTTTTTGCACCGACTACCGAGCATTGAATGAGGCAACAGTGAGGACAGATTTCCCATACCAACAGTGGACGAGATGCTTGATGAGTTGCATGGGGCTCATGTGTTCACCAAGCTGGATTTAAGGACCGGATACCATCAAATCCGATGAAAGAGGAAGATACCCACAAGACGGCATTTAGGACTCATTCTGGCCACTATGAGTACCTAGTGATGCCTTTTGGGCTGTGCAATGCCCCCTCAACTTTCCAAGCGGCTATGAATGCCATATTTAAGCCATTCTTGAGGAAGTTTGTATTAGTATTCTTCGATGACATCTTGGTGTACTCGAAGAATGTGGAGGAACACTTGGAGCAATTGGAGCGAGTATTGATGATCTTGAAGGAGCACCACTTCTTCATCAAGGCTTCCAAATGCGCCTTTATGCAAGAAGAGCTGGAGTACCTTGGCCACATCATATCGGGCCAAGGAGTAAAAGTGGACCAGCGGAAGGTGGAAGCTATGATGGATTGGCCCTTACCCAAGGATGTGTCGGCTCTACGAGGATTCCTTGATTTGACGGGCTACTATCGAAGGTTCGTGCAAGGCTATGGATTGATAGCCAAGCCACTTACCTCCATGCTAAAAAAGGAGGGCTTCGAGTGGACCGAAGATGGAAGGAGAGCTTTTGAGAACTTGAAGAGAGCCATGACCAAGACACCCGTCTTGGCCTTGCCCGACTTCAAGAAACCATTTGAAGTATATACTGATGCAAGTGGAGAAGGGATTGGGGCGGTACTAGCTCAAGAAAGGAGGCCCATAGCTTATATCTCCAAGGCCTTAGGGCCAATGAAGAAAGCATGGAGCACTTATGCAAGAGAAATGTTGGTGGTTGTGCATGCGTGAAGGTGTGGAGACCTTACCTCTTGGGAAGAAAGTTCACTATAGTGACCGATCAACAAGCATTAAGACACTTGCTAGAACAAAAGATCGTGATGCCAGAGCAACAGAAGTTTCTTGTGAAGCTTCTGGGATTCGAGTATGACATTATATATCAGCCGGCAAGGAGAACAAGGTGGCTGATGCGTTGTCAAGGAAGGAGGGAAGTCCAATGATGTGGACTTTGTATGAAGATAAGGCTGAACATATGGCCTTGAGTGGAGCTGAATGGAGGATATGGGACAAGCTTAGAAAGGATGTGGAGTTGGATGCAAGGTCTCAAGAGATCATAGAGAAGCTTGAAAGTCCATGTAATGGGGTGACCGGATTCAAATGGCGTGATGGGCTTATCTACTACAAGTCCTATGTCTATGTGCCCGACGTACCAAACCTGAGGAAGGAGATTCTCACTCACTTCCACCATAGCAAAGAAGGTGGTCATTCGGGATGGCTTAGGACCTATATAAGGATCAAGCATTTCTTCTATTGGGAGGGCCTAAAGAGAAGTGTGAAGAAGTGGGTGGCGGAATGTGACGTGTGTCAAAAGGTCAAACATGATACGAAGGCCCCTACAGGTCTCTTGCGGCCCTTACCCATACCGGAAGCTATATGGGAAGACTTGTCCATGGATTTTGTGGAGGGCTTGCCCGCAAGTCAAGGGTACGAAGTGATCTTGGTGGTCATGGATCGCTTAAGTAAGTATGCTCACTTCATACCCCTTAAGCATCCATTTACAATGAAGAGTGTGGCTAAGGCCTTTGTGGACAACGTGGTAAAGCTCCATGGTTTCCCTAGAACCATTGTTACGGATCGGGATCGGGTGTTCATGAGCTCCTTTTGGAAGGAAGTGTTTGCACTGCAAGGGAGCAAAATGAAGACAAGTTCTTCATACCATCTGCAGACCGATGGCCAAACAGAGGTGGTCAACCGTACATTAGAACAATACTTGAGATGTTATTGCCATGATGAGCAAGCAAGGTGGATGGACTACATGTCATGGGCGGAATATTGGTATAATACAACATACCACTCTTCCATCACACTTAGCCCATTTGAAGTGGTGTATGGAAGGAAGCCTCCTACCTTGGTGGCTTATGAGAGGGGTACGGCTAAGAATGCGGAAGTGGAGGAAGCCTTGATCACTAGAGACGAGATACTAGCCAAGGCAAAGAGGAAGCTTAAGAAGGCCCAATCAAGCATGAAGAAATATTATGATAAAAGGAGAAGGCTAGAAGGGTTTGAGCCCGGGGACTTTGTGTACTTGAAGCTTCAACCCTATGGCCAAAATACAATGAAGAGAAAGGCAAGCTACAAGCTAGAGAAAAGGTACTATGGACCATTTAAAGTGGCTGCCCGTATCAGAGAAGTTGTGTATCGGCTGGAATTACCACCAACCTCAAGACTTCATCCAGTGTTTCATGTGTCTCTCCTCAAGAGACGAGTTGGGGATCCTAGCTTGATTGTAGAGGAATTGCCTTCCTTCAATGAGGAAGATAGAATGCTACTACAGCCCACAACGATTCTTGAATACAAAATGGTGCCACGTGGGAGGATTAGAAGGAAGATCTGGAGAGTATTGGTGCAATAGAGAGGGCTACCTAGAGAGTAAGCAACCTGGGAGGATTATGATGACATAGCCTTAAGGTTCCCACAATTTACCCTTGAGGACAAGGGTACACTTAATGGAAGGAAAATGAAAGGATCCCAAGCGAAGACCATGGCCTACACGGTCATGATGGGGAGGATAAGTTGCGAGATGCGGCCCCAGTGACAGGCGGCAGTGCTACCGTGTAGGGCAACGGACGGCGGCGAGATCAAGTGCATTATGAAGATATCTTCAGAGATTGATTTCCTTGTGGGGAGTGATTGAATAAATCATATCTTCTAGATTTAGGATGTTTCTCCTAAACTCTAGAAGGTGATTGAATAAATCATATCTTCTAGATTTAGGATGTTTCTCCTAAACTCTAGAAGGTGATTGAATAAATCATATCTTCTAGATTTAGGATATTTCTCCTAAACTCTAGAAGATTAGTTTTCCTTTCAGTTAAGTTGTTTTAGGCATGTATCGTCAAACCTCCTTGATTCTAGGAATTGTTTCCTTAGAATCTTGAAGATTAGATTTGATTTGATTGGGAATATTAGTTTCCTTTTTAGTTAAGTTGTTTTAGGCATGTATTGTCAAATCTCCTTGATTCTAGGAATTGTTTCCTTAGAATCTTGAAGATTTGATCTAGATTTGATTTGATTGGGTTGGTAGGATTTTGTAAGCTCCTGAGGATGCCTATATAAGCACTCCTCAAGCAATAGGAGGGGGGAGAGTTGTGTTTTGTAAGCCTAGAGAGCTTATGAATGTTGGCCAGGCATAGGCACGTTTATGCCAGTAAACTTGGGGGCTGATAACCTCTTAAGTTTGGGCGTGCTTGGGCTAATAACCCTTGTACGAGTGTTCTTGTGTTCTGGTGGTTCGAAGGACTAATAATCTGAGACCACGTTCTTCGTAATAACAGTGAGGCATTCTTCATTTCTTGTGTGTTAGATCCTAATTACCACGCTCGTGTGTTACTGAAAACGGTTCGGGAGGATCGATTGTGGTGTTGGAGCGGATTGCACGGAGGAGTTGGTGAATGTTTTGGAGTCCTTGACCGGGGACCCTAACAGGTTTGCCATTGACACTGATCCATTCTTAGTCTTTACCTTTCTATTGCGAAGGTTCTTAATATTCTTCTCTCGCCTTTTCTATAATAAGAAAAGAAATAATTAGTAACTTTGAAGCATGAAAATATAGCAAATGAACACATAAGAAATTCATGACTCAATAAAACAATGTAATCAAATAATCATACCTGCTATTCTTTTGACCTCCAATTTTTGACTAAGAACTTCTAATCTTTAGATTTACAATATGGATGGGGCTTTGCATAAGCATTGCATCTGAGAGCTTGTCCATCTCCTTTTGCAAGTACCAAGCATAAAACTTATGCTTTTGTTGCTTCCATGCCTCATTTAATTGCTTATCAATAATGTCTCTTACCCTTTTATTTGTCAGATAAATATCCCAATCATCCTAAAAGAAAATTAAATCAATGATTACATATCAAGAAATCCCAACACATATTAACAAACATGTATTTCCAACAATAATAACACATTTTCATAACTGTTTAGGATATTATAAGAAACTAAGACTTTTAAATAAAAGGATATATTGCTATCTTTTCCCGTAGTATCTATTTTTCACGCTAAGGAATGTTCCTCTACTCGTGATACTAAAAAGATGTTTCTTATCGAGCAACAATCCCATAATCATTGTTAAATTGGACTGCATTGTCACCAAGCACCTGGCGAATGCCGAACTCAAAGCTAAGAGGCAACTTAGCTTGCTTCGCAACTTCTTGAGCAACTATGACTTTCAAATTTTTACTGTGTTTGTGTCCATTCTTCGAAGGAGCACTATCTACAAAAATATAAGTTGTTAGAATATTGTTTATTTCAAGAAAGAAAGTAATAATATTTATGTACCTTGTGAAGATTCTGAAGGAATAATAGTGCTCCCACTCGACATCCTCTATTGAAGTGAAGAAAAATATGATATGTTAGAAATCATGCATGATTATGGATAATAAGAACTTAAAGAAATATAGCATATTACATAATTACTTATTCATCAAAGAAATCATCTCATCATCAATAAACTCATCATTATTTGAACTATTATCATCATCTTCATTTGTAGGTTTGTTGGCAACATCATCAACAATAATTGGTGGTAGGTCATTCCGAACCAATTCATGACTACTAATTTCATTATCCTCAACCATAAGTGGTATATTGGACACATGTTCCTCTTGCAACACCTCTTCCTCAACCACTTCGTCATCAAAATCGGTTATTTCAGGAATATCCCATATGTGTCCATGTGGAAAGTGTTGGACAACCTGTTAATCTTTTCCATGTTTCAAATCAGGAAGGTAGACCACTTATTTTGCTTGGGTTGCCAAAATGAAATGATCATTTTTATACCACTCTGAGGTTATTCGAATGCAAGTAAAGCCATAAACCTTTTCAGCTTTTTTTGTTCTTCAAGAAGTATTA
Organism: Calamus simplicifolius; assembly: GCA_900491605.1. Classification (NCBI taxonomy): domain Eukaryota; kingdom Viridiplantae; phylum Streptophyta; class Magnoliopsida; order Arecales; family Arecaceae; genus Calamus; species Calamus simplicifolius. Next base: position 840,528 of record UESW01004315.1, read on the forward strand.
GTATAATACCATGCACATTTGAAAAGGTATACTTTATTATCATATAAATAATCAAGTTTAAAATTTTGAACAAACACTCATGGAAATCAACTTCTAAACCATTATGAAAAGACTTAGTAGTGATCCCATAATTTTGTATCGTCCTTTTTTCGTCATGATCCTTGCAATGGAATCGGACTTCATTGACTACACAACTACTCCAAGACTTATAAACATCCTTTGGGTCCAATGCCAATGAGTAAAGCTCATCAGTTGCTCGAGGTGATCTAGATGATCTCAAGATTTCCATTTGTAATTTTATTATATTAACCATATATTTGATTTAGAAAGTGATTAATGGAGAAAAATGTTAAATCATCACCTTAGATCTAAATTAATCAGGGAACGTTCTTTATTGTAATTCCATTGAGAGATCGGCATGACCTTCATTATGGAGAATCCATAGATGCTCACTACAATAACAAGTACAATATTAGTATACATGTTGAGATAAGCAACTCTAATAGATAGAAGTAGTAATCAATTTATTGTACTTACTCAAAAATTCTTGAATATTAGCATTGTTGAGTATATACCAATGAAGCTGAAGTTTAGTTTCAGCAATATCGATATACTTTTTGCCTCTAAAGCATCGAACTGGTTGTTTAAAATTCCTAACCTTTGATTCTTGAGGTACCTTTGACACATCGACATTGCATTTAGGCCTGCTAACTTAGTTTCTATCTCTGACATATATATTGAGCAATATGATAACTCTTCGTCGACCATATAAGCTTGAGCAATAGAACCTTCAGGTCGTGACTTATTCCTTACATATTGTTTGTAAGTACCCAAGCATCTCTCCACCCCATACATCCATCTATCACCAACTGGTCCACCAAGTAAGGCTTGTTGAGGCAAATGTATGCAAAGATGCACCATAACATCAAAAAAGATAGGAGGAAAAATTCTCTCAAACTTGCACAAAATTATAACAATCCCTTTTTCAAACTCCTTTAATTCAGTCTTCACTAACTTTTTAAAACATATTTTTTGAAAGAATAAACATAAACCAATCAATGCGGCTCGAATGTCCTTTGTAAAAAAATTCAACAATCCAACTGGTAGCAACTTTTGTAAGACAACATGATAATCGTGCGTCTTCATGCCAAATATCTTCTTATCTCTAGTAAAATAATGCTTGACATTGGAAGCATACTCATCAGGAAGTTTGACGTCCCTTATGTACTCAAAGAACTTGTCTTTCTTGGACTTAGTCAAAACAAATAAAGCTTGTGGCAATGCATTAGGTCTTGAAGGTCATCGCACCAACCATTTGCGTATGCCCATATTTTTCAGGTTTTTACGAGCATTCTCATTATCTTTTGTCTTTTCAGGAATGTTAAGAATTGTTGCAAGGATGTTATTACATGTTTTTTCAATATGCATGACATCCAAGTTGTGTCGTAATAGTAGCTTGGACCAATATGCTAGCTCAAATAATATACTCTTCTTTGCCCAGTTGGACTCTGCCTTTGTTCGCTTTCTCTTCCTATCTGGATTGTTTGGGTGGTTCCCTGGGCAACAAGGATGTAAGTTGTTTAATCGAGAAACAATCTCTCCCCGGAGAGTTCAACTGGTAGACCACAAGTTTCTGGAAACCTATCAAACTCTTTGCTATTGCACCACCTATGATTTGGTCCTAACCAACGACAAGCACCAATGTAGCATTGTTTGCAAGTAATTCCAACAGACGGTGTGTCATCGCCACAAATAAGACAAGCTTTGTATCCACTAGTTGACCACCCTGCAAATAAGCTAGAGCAGGAAAAACACTAATAATCCATATAACCATAGCATGAAGGTTGAAGGCCTCTTTTTTATATGCATCATAAGTCGTTACTCCAACATCCCATGACTCCTTCAACTCCTTAATCAAAGGACGCATAAAAAAATCAAATTCCTTTCTTGGAGATTTAGGTCCAAGAATTAGCAAACTTAGAAACATGAAAGATTGTTTCATAAGCTTCCATATTGGTATATTGTATGGTGTTAGAATGACTGGCCAAACACTATATTTACTACTCATCTGACCAAACGGATTAAAACTATTAGAAGCAAGAGCTAGTCCTACATTCTGGCAATCAACTACAAAGTCAGGATACAAGTTATCAACATGCTTCCATGCTTGAGTATCGGATGGATAAGACAAGTCTCCATCATCATCATGACATTCATGATGCCAACACATGTGTGATGCCCCTCCCAATAGTCCCAGATCAGAAAATTAGGAATTGGTTGTATGGTTTATAACCAGTTAAGAAAGATGGCAAGTACCAATTGGATCCCCTTTGGGCTATGATGGCCCAAGTTGGTATGGACCTTATCCATCTTGCTTTTCTGTAATGAAACAGGTTCATGGGTGCTATGGGCCCGGGACTCGGATCGTTACAATATGGTATCAAAGCCACGCACCAGCCGAAAGTGCAGGAGCTAAGTGTCACACAGGACAAAGTGCTACATCCATAGAGGATGAAAGCCACCTCTTGAACCTGTGGGGGCCATCTCTAGAATCTTGCCTGCCTGGTGGTTGCGATCATGTGCCCTTGGTGATGAGAACGTCGCCTTTGTAAGGAGAGTAGATTGTGATACCCCTCCCAATAGTCCCACATTGAAAAATTGGGAGTTGGTTGAGTGGTTTATATGTAGTAAAGTAAGAAGGACAAGGTACCAATTGGATTCCATTTGGGCTATGGTGGCCCAAGTTGGTGTGGACCTTGTTCGTCTTACTTTCTTGTAACAAAACGAGTCCGTGGGTATTGCGGGCCTGGGGCCCAGATCGTTATAATTGTGATGCCTCTCCCAATAGTCCCACATCAAAAAATTGAGAGTTTGTTGTATGGTTTATAACCAATTAAGAAAGATGAACAAGTACCAATTGGATCCCTTTTGGGCTATGGTGGCCCAAGTTGGTATGGACTTTGTCCGTCTTGCTTTCTTGTAATGAAATGGGTTCATAGGTGTTGCGGACCCAGAGCTCGGATCGTTACAATATGGTATCAGCGTCAGGCATCAGTCGAAAGTGCAGGAGCTAAGTGCCACATAGGACGAAGTGCTACATCGATGGGAGCCACCTTTTGAACTGTGGGGGCCACAGGGCAAAGTGCTACATCGATGGGAGTCACCTCTTAAACCTATAGGAGCCACCTCTAGAATCCACTTGCCTGGTGGTTATGATCATGTGCCCCTAGCGATGAGGATGTCACTTTTGTAAGGGGGATAGATTGTGATGCCCCTCCCAATAGTCCCACATCAGAAAATTGGGAGTTAGTTGTATGGTTTATAACTAGTTAAGGAAGATGGACAAATACCAATTGAATCCCTTTTGGGCTATGGTGGCCCAAGTTGGTATGCACTTTGTCTGTCTTGCTTTTTTGTAACGAAATGGGTTCGTGGGTGTGCGGCCCAAGCCCGGGTTGTTACAATATGTTTTTTGCAGTCTTTCGTGAAGCAAACAACCTCTTCAATTTAGGAGCAATTGGAAAGTGAAATAGTCTTTTGTGAGGCACCTTCGTTTTCTCGTTCTTACGTACATAACGAGGTTCATGACACACAGGATATTCTTCTTTTTCAGCATCTTCACCCATGAATAAAACAATCATATTTGCACACATCATAAGTTTGATAACCCAAGCCTACATTAACCATTAAACGCTTCACTTCCCCTAACTTTCTCAGCAACCGATTATTTGTAGGAAATGCATCCGCTAATAGTTCCGGAAGCATATTAAACGAGTGTTGGACCACTTGTTTAAGACTTTTATACGCATGAGGAGAATTTTGCGCACCCTTCATACAATCCACAATTAAGTTCTTTGAATCTTATCATACCTTCTTGATCACCATCATTCATCTCCTCAAAAGCAACATTGGTTGCATTCTCCACATGGACATAGTTTGGCCCAACTGCATCATGGATCGCTGCTTCAATGCCTTCAGATTCTGAGGATGAGTCAAAATATTTCACTGCTACATGGTCAAGCTCACCATGTTTATTCTAAATGATATAAGTTGAGAGGAAACCATAAGTACAAATGTAAGCTTGAATGGCAGGCAAGGTTTGCATGAGTATATTTGCACATTTGCGGCAAGGACATAATGTTTACCATTTGAATTCAAGCTGTTACTTGCTACGTCTAGGAATTGGATAACTCATCCTTGAAACATTGTGATATGATTTGTTTCATGAATCCAGCTGCGATCCATTTCTGCAGGATAACAATCCAACTGAATAATTCAATTGCCACTTTCATATTTACATGTCATCATGTCATCGTATCATATTATGACATTATGTCATATCATATCAAAACATGTCATATCATGTCAAAACATATCATATCATGCCATATCATGTCAGAACTTAGCAGACTGTAGGTGGCACAATTTCATATTAAAACAATAAACTTGATTTTCTTAGCACAATCAAGCAATACATAGTAATGTATTAAAATATCATTACTAAGCATATAAAGAGGTAGTAAAAAATTGAATATTACATACTTTCAACCATAAGTTCTCAAAAGTCATATTTAATAATTATTTTTAATCAATGATAATTAGCTTACTTACCTCTTGTCATTAATCCACATGTTCAGATGAATTATTTAGACTCCTAACACCTACAACATAATACTAAAAATTTTAATTCCCAAAATTATAACGCTAAGTTGAATTTTATTAAACTATTAAGTCTAGTCCTGGATCTAACTTGGGGCTCGAATATATTTACTTATTAGCCCAAATGAAAAAATAAAAATTCTTTAACAAACTAGGATCAATGTGGATCCTAACCCATATCTTCTCATGTTGGGCGAAGTCTAATTTAGGCTCCATAAATTAGGCCCAATCGGGCTCAATGGGCTGAATCAAGGCCAATTCAACCCATGCCCTTCTGTTCTCTTTCTTCCTCCCTTTTTTCTTCCCTTCACCATGCCCGCTGCACGATGGCTTGGCTGGCCCTCCTCGGTCGACCAAACACCGCCGAAGTCCCCCCCCCCCCCCCCATCGCTGCCCTTGCCATATCTTGAGTCCCGACGGATTGGTGGCACCCACCATGGCCCCATGGCCAAGAACGGGAGCCACGATCGTGCGGATCCCTATTTCAAATCTAACCTCCCTTTTTTGGCCGACCAGTCACCGCCGGAGTCCCCCCCCGCCGGCCCTTGGGTCCTGACAGGTTGGTGGCGCTTGCCGTGGCCCCACACCAAGAATTGCGGCTCCCTAGTTCAAATCTAAGGGTTGCCCCGGCGACCCTCTCCTTTCTCAGTCGGCCAGCCATCACCAGAGTCCCCTCCATTGTCGGCCCTTGCTGGCCCTTAGGTCCTAGCTAGTTGGTGGCGCCTACCGTGGCCCCACTGCCAGGAATGGGAGCCACGACCGTGTGGCTCCCTGTTTCAAATCTGAGGGTCACCAAAGGTGACCTTCCCCTTTCTCGATCGGCCAGCGATTGTCGGAGTCCCCCCCATCATCGACCCTTGGGTCCCTACGGGTTGGTGGCCCCCGTGGCCCCACGGCCAGGAATGAGAGCCGCGACCGTGCGCTCCCTCTTTCAAATTTGAGGGTCGCCCCCCTTTCTTGACCAGTTAGCCAATGTGGAGTCCCCCCCCCCCCATTGCCGGCCCTTGCCAGCCTTTAAGTCCCGACTGGTTGGTGCCGATCGCCAGCCCCATGGCCAAAAACTGGAGCCGCACGTTATGGCTCCCTGTTTTCAATCTGATCGGCGACCCTCCCCTCCCTCTCTCTCTTTCTCTAGGGAAGATGTGTACCTAGAGTCGACGATGATGGCAATGATGGCGACGAAGTCCCCCTTCCAGGCAGCTTCGAAATAGGGTTTAACCTGGAGCTTATTTGCACCATAAAAATTGCTTGTACACCCCCAATTTTTTTAAAAAAATAATTTTCTAAACTACCCTTAAAACCCCCCTTCGGAGGGGGGGAAGGGGTCCGCTGAAGTGAACGGGAGAGGGGGTGAGGGTTTTAGGGTAGTTTAGAAAATTAATTTTTTTTAAAAAAATGGGGGGGGGGGGGGGGGTGTGTAGAGAGCAATTTTTGTTGTGCAAATAGAAGCTTCCATTTAACCCTTATTTCTCATGCAAAGGCGTATATAGAAAGAAGAAGCAGTTATTGTGGTTAAAGATATTAAAATAAAATATTTATTGGTGAATATATTTTAAAAAAAAACTTTTGCAACAATTAAATTTATTGCCAAAATTATAATTTGTTGCTAAAAGTTTTTGGTGTCAAATTTTTTTTTGCAAAAGTGAATATTATGTGGTTTTAAAACATTCTGCAACATATTTTTTTAACCATGAAAAAAATTTGTTATGAAAATCCATAATTATTTATGAATTTTAATCATAAATTTTTATATTCATTGCAAATATCCATTTTTAGCAACGAATTTTAAAATTTATTGCAAAAAAAGTTAGTGCTAAAAGCCAAAAATCTTGTAGTACTCTTGGTTGGAAAAAGATTTGGTAGCCCAAATTGTTGGAAAAAGTTTTAAAGGAAAAAAAATAAATGGAACGCGATGTTCGCGAGTTCGCGAACGTTGGGTGAGCGTTTGCACGCCAACGTTCATGAACGTCCAAAATGGCTTAAACAATTTAATTTTTGAGTCATTTTCAACGTGATTTTGGGCTGATGGCTATCAGGCCTTTAAGGCCATTATGGACCGAGCCGTTGGAGTTTTTATGGGCTAAACCTATAAATAGACATAAAGATTTAGATTGAGGGATAAATCAATCAAAGAATTCTTTATCTTTTATTATATCATTTTTATTTTTACTATTGATCTTTTCGATCTTTTTTTGGGCATATAAAGGTTTCATTGGGTTGCACCTCCATGCAATCGTACTCGTGGTAGGAGGATCGGGTCGAGCCGAATCGTTGTACCTTAGGGATAGATCGCCAAACCTGTACGAATGGACAAAATCTGATCCTTATGGCAGTATCTAATATGCCTCGGTTCTAGCTTGATTCATATATTCGTTTATTTTTTACTTTATTTATGTATATAAATTTCTATATTATATTTCTAGCAATTTCTAGGAAAGGATTTTTTGTAAAAATCAAAATTATTTTCTAACAGCTAAGGATCAAATTTTTTTCTATCACTAGAAATTACTAGATTTTTATTATAAATTATTTAAAAAAATACTTTTGAATCAGTCCAGATTTTCTGTAAAGAGGACTACTTAACATGAAAAAGTATATTATTTTTTTTGCATAGCATAATCATAAATTATTGTTTAAATATTAACTAATTTATTAGTTCCGTGGATGCTACAATTTCTAAAGTTTTATTTCTTCTTTTAGAATGTGTCGTGTGCATTTTATACTTTTTCTAGCTTCCATATATCTCTATTAATCTTATGCCTATTTATGTTTTATTTATTTTATTGATTTAATTGAAATATACTTAGGAAGGCACTTTATTCAAAATTTTTTAATCTTAAAAAAAGAAGTAAGCGGTGCAATTTATATGTTTGCGATAGTTGTCGTAAACATGATCGGTGTCTTGCACGCGTCCAAGTCAACGGATGAATAAAGAATGGTGAGAGGTTTATGGGCTGGCATAAGTTTCGTTGAGCTTTTTTCAAGGAAGGCAAGCATGGAACGAAACCTGATCAAATATATTTTTCCAGCTTTGGTGGTGGATTTGGTAAATATATTATAGTGATGAGTATGAATTTTGAATGTGTATATAATTATATATACACGATGGGTATATTCATTCTTCAACACTTAATATTATTCTTCTTATGATGCTTATATGCAATAGATAGATTTATAATATTCTATAATATTTAATATTATCGATATTCTCCAATGATGCCAAGTTTTTAGTTAAGTCTATTATTTAGTCATGGTTTTAGAGAGACTTCTTCTTGTGCATATTTTCTTCAAATTTATATTTGAAGCAATTCTGTGTTATGATTTGTTTTTAGCAATTGGCACCGGTATTTTCTGCATTGAAGAGAATGTATTTTTCATTCTTGTTCACTGATTGTAAATTGTGGGAATCCACTTTAGGAAGAAATTCATGTTCTACTTGTTGGAGTCAACCAGCTGTGAACTTAATTATCTAATTAGAAATTATTGAAGAAAACATATTTTATGCTATCTTGCTTTAAAAATATTGTTATGCATATGATTAACTTATATATAATATTATTTGCATTTGATCATAATTATCATACTTCCTTCTTATTATTTGCAAAAATCCTATGGAACCTTCAAATGGTATTATTGCTGGTCTTTTGGTTCTTAGTTATAGCTCATTTATCCTCACTCATGAGTTATTATATTGCTTTGTCAATATCACAGGACATTTTGGTTATAGAAAACCAAGGAGTGTGATGCATTAATTATTGGCCAATATTTAGTTAGGCTAACCCATCAAGAAAGATATTATTATGGGTAATTTAAATGAACATGAGAAAAGACCAACTTATTTCTCCATGAAATATATATATATCACTATCTATAGATGTTTACCATGTTAAGGATTTGAGTCTTCAATTGACTTTATTAATTATATGTATTTTATGCTACTATGATTATTTAATAGTTTGAATAAGGATTGTTCTTTTTTGCTATGATGGTCCATTTTTAAGCAAGCACATTACTGTTTAAAATGCATATTTATTTAATTCTCTTATTTGAGGTCTAGTCCAAAAAAATAATGTTATCTCTTTGGAATTTGCTAAGTCTAGAAGAATTAGGCAAATCAATTAACCAAGGAGTTATCTAAGCAGTGGAGTCCTAGATTCCATCGAGGGGGATGGGCTTAAGCCCATTATTTGATCACCAGCAGTGGATACCCAACCTCTGTGATTGAAGATCCCATGAAGGAGGTTCAATTTGGTAGAAACGAAGCTGATTGAATGATCATGTTAGAGTACAAATTTTAAAAAAAATTCATTCAATTCCTATGATGAGTGCTCTTATAAAGTGACAAAGTAAATTTATGTAAGGTTGAGTCATACTCTTAATGGATCCAAGGTAATTATTTGCATGGTATTGTCACAAATACCCTTAGAGGATTCACTTATATGAGAATCATCATATAGGTTTCGACTAAAGGTTTGGGCTAACCTTAAAGAATTCTTATGAAAAATCAAGGTACTAAGCGCAAGGCCTTTAATATGCGTTGACCACTTAAATTCAATTATTCATACTGTATGTATGATTAGTAGAAGTTTGAGTCAATGATCTAGTTCAAGGTCTAATCCACTATGGTTCCTTCATATGTATACAATCAACACTAAGTGAGGTTCAAGTCCATATGATACCTCACCTATTGCGTAGTATAAGATGCTCTAAAATTTGTTGTATTGATTTTATTTTTTTAAATTTAAAACTTTTGTGAGGATTGTTGGAAAAAGTTTTAAAGAAAAAAATAAATAAATAAACAAAATGCTCGTGATGTTCACGAGTTCGGGAACCTTGGGCAAGTGTTTGCTTGCTAACGTTTGTGAACGTTTTTGAGCCATTTTCAATATGATTTGGGGCTAACGTTTATCAAGCCTTTAAGGTCATTATGGGCTAAGCCGAGAGCTTTTATGGGCTTAGGAATTTAGATTGAGGATGAATCAATCAAAGAATTCTTTATTTTTTAGTATATCATTTTTATTTTTACTATTGATCTTTTCTTGGGCATCTGAAGGTTTCATTGGGTTGCACCTCCACATGATCGTACTCATGGTAGGAGGATCGGATCGAGCCGGATCATTGTACTTTAGGGATAGATCGCCAACAAATGCAGGATCGGGTCGAGCTGGATCATTGTACTTTAGGGACAGATCGCCAACAAATGCACGAAATGGCAAAAATCTGATTCTTAGGGCAGTATCAATACGTCTCGTCCTGGCTTGATTCGTATATTCTTTTATTTTTTATGTTATTTATATATTTAAATTTATATATTATATTTTTAGTAATTTGTAGGAAATTTTTTTTTGCAAAAATTTATTATTTTAACACAAATAGTGTGCCAATGTTCATAAGGGTGGGGAGAAAGGAGGAAACAGAAGAGAAGAGAAAGAGAGGAGGAAGAGAGCTTACTGCTGGCGATGGAAGGAGGCCAACTCGACAGTACTCCAAGGCGAGTGCTTGTCGGCGGTTTGAGGCGGTCAAAGAGGGGAGATGATGATTAAATGGAAGAAGAGGGCCTCGCAGGTCTGATAAGAATTCGGAGTCTGGTTTCCCATCGAAGCTTGGCTTCTCCTGCTGCCGCCTGCAGAGCTAGATTGCACTAGAATGCCCATGTAATGATGCAGCTATGATAGCTGCAAGTTATATATGTATGCCTGCATGCATTGGCATGCATATCCAATTAAGAAAAGTATAATTAAAAGATAATGCAAATAAGCTAACGGAAATCACTTTATAATCTGTTAAGCTGAAAGTTTATATTACTGTAATCTTATGCTTATGGAACTACGTACATGTAATGTATGTAATGAATGGTATAGATTATCTAACCTATCATCACTATAACTTTTGGTGGGAAGTTTAACGATAAGGAGCCCAAGATAATGAGGGTTTTAGGGTTCAAATAAGGCCTACACAAAATCTTCTTTTCCTTGTTTAGACGCAAAATCCTTGCCTTAACTTTTGTATCGTGTAGTGTATACTAACTAGTATAATTTGTAAGGTTGTTGGGCTATGGTACTTGATATTCTATTTGATGCTGCCAGATCACCCCCCTCAAATGTCCGCAAGCGTCTGGTCGCCTTCTCCAGCGAGCCCGAAATCTTCGGCGAGCTTCTTGCGTCTGGGAGCCTGCAAAAAGTCCCGGGGGCCGAGATTCCGACGGGACCCTCCGATGCTCAAGTCAGTGCTCTGGGCAACAGCCGTGAGCTTGAGAAAGCTCGAAAGAGAAAGAGAGGCTCGGAGAAGAGCTCTCTGTGAGCAAAAATAAGCATTTAAGAGTATTGTTGTGGTTATCAGTTCTTAGTTACCTGGTCGGGGGTCCCTCTTACCCATTTTATAGGTGCTTAGAGTTTGTCTAGCTTGAGTGGTTGAGGCCTCGTAATGATGACTTTGATGGGTGAAGTGTCAGAGCTGATGTCGTTTGTGAGGCTTGGGGTGCCGCCACTTGTAAGAGCATTTAAGGTGATGGCAGTAATGGCAGAGCTTGCTTTTTCTTTGATATGTCAGGACTGCAGGTCAAGTCCCGTTAGAGTGGGTGGCTGCAGCTGGTTGGTGGGTCAAGTTCCGTCAGAGTGGATGGCCACTTGATTTGACCGCTTCAGGGAAGAGAGATAAAAGGTGGAAGTCCATCACCATCACGAGCCACACATCCGTCTAGGATAGAAGAGTTGGGAGTTGAAGCCAGTTGTCCCTTGTAAAGCATTGATTATAGAGTGCTTGCATAACACTGTTCATGGCTGGGGCCAAGGTGGCCGAGAACCTGACCTTTATGAGGTTATAAATGCCTTTGTGCGAGAGACATGATGTGGTGTAGAAGCCGAGACGGGACGATGCCGAGGTGGGGCCGACTTGGAAGAGGCCATTAAATGTGCCGAGGCGGGGCCGACTTGAATGAGGTGGGGCCGACTTGAATGAAGGAGGCGGGACGGGACGATGCCGAGGCTGGTCCGACTTGAATGAGAGGGTCGACTTAAATGAGGCGGGGCCGATTTGGAAGAGGCCGACTTGAATGAGGCCGGGCCAACTTGGAAGAGGCCAGGACGAGACGATGCCGAAGCCAGGCCGACTTGAATGAGAGGGCCGACTAAATGAGGCGGGTCGATTTGGAAGAGGCCAACTTGAATGAGGCGGGGCCGACTTGAATGAGAGGGCCAACATGAATGAGGCGGGGCCGACTTGAATGAGAGCGGGGCGGAAGAGGTCGGGACGGGACGATGCCGAGGCGGGGCCGACTTGAATGAGAGGGCCGACTTGAATGAGGCGGGGCCAACTTGGAAGAGGTCGGGACGGGACGGTCGACTTAAATGAGGCGGGGCCGACTTGGACTTCTCCCTTCCTTCGCCTTTGTGACACTCCACTCCATTAGATGCTGGCCTACGTGGCAGCCATAAATGCCAGGGTCGAGATGAAGTGCCGGGGTGGGGCCGACTTGGACTTCTCCCTCCCTTTTTGTCTGTGACGCTCCATTCCATTAGATGCTGGCCTAAATGGCAGCCATAAATGTCGGGGCCGAGATGGAGTGACGGGACGGGGCCGACTTGGACTTCTCCCTCCCTTTGCGTCAGTGACCCTCCATTCCATTAGATGCTGACCTACGTGGCAGCCATAAATGCCAGGGCCGAGATGGAGTGCCAAGGCAGGGCCGACTTGGACTTTTCCTCTCTTTGCCTACGTGACGCTCCATTCCAATAAATGCTCATTATGACTGTTTCTGCACCATTAAATGCTGGCCAGCGTCATTCTCCACCATTAAATGCTTCAGCCTTTTGATTTGACTACCGGCCATTAATGATTGAAGGTGGCCTTCGGAGAACGCCCACGTGACATGACCCTTTTTTTCCTTTTTCTCTTTTATTATGACAAGATACTTGTTGCAGCTGGGAAATATTTAATACCCATCATGCCCTTTGAAAAGAAATCCAAGTAGAATAGTGAGGTCGCCTAGGAATTAAGCGTCCAGGAAGGCCGTGGACCGCTTAGGAAAAATCGTCTAGAAATTGCTATCTTGAGAGGATGCCATCCAAAAATTATTGCCTTTATTGCCCATGGGGTCAACTGACCCATCAAATGCCCCCCACATTCCTTGAGCTTGTATGCTGCGCATCAGCTAAGCGAAAGGAGTGTAGAACTTTAAGAAATTTTGGAGGTAAATTAATTACCTTATGCCCGCCACTTAAAGCAGCGTACGCCAATTTCTGGGGGTATGCTCGTCAATCAGCCACTGAGGCAAAGATAAAGCCATTGAGACCGCAAAAATGCGCTGAGGCAAGATAAAACTGCCGAAACAGAAATAGAGCCATGGAGGCTGCAATGATGCCGCTGAGGCTGAGATAAAATTGCTGAAGCAGAAATAGAGCCGTGGAGGCTACAATGATGCCGCTGAGGTAGAGATAAAATTGCTGAAGCAGAATAGAGCCGTGGAGGCTGTAATGATGCCGCTGAGGCAGAGATAAAATTGCTGAAGCAGAAATAGAGCCGTGGAGGCTGCAATGATGCCGCTGAGGCAGAGATGACGCTGCTGAAGCAGAGATAAAGCCGTTGATGCTGCAATAATGCCGCTGAGGCAGAGATAAAGCCGTTGAGGCTGCAATGATGCCGCTGAGGCAGAGATAAGTCGATGAGGCTGAGATAAAATTGTCCGAAGCAGAAATAGAGCCGCGGGGGCTAAAATAAAATTACCTCGAGTGTTTATGTGCTGGTTCAGGAGGTGACTCAAGCAGGTACAGGCTGTTAGGGACTTGAACTGACTCGGGGGCGTATGCTAGCCAGACCGAGTGGTGTCTCGTTAGCCGCAATGCCGTCGAGCTCCTTCGGAACCGCCTTGGGTGTTTGCATGCTGGTCCGAGAGGTGACTCAAGCGGGTACGAGCTGTTAGGGACTTGAACCGACTCAGGGGCATATGCTAGCCAGACTGAGTGGTGTCCCATTAGCCGCGATACCGTCGAGCTCCTTCGGAACCGCCTTGGGTGTTTGCGTGCTGGTCGGAAGGTGACTCGAGCGGGTATGGGCTGTTAGGGATTTGAACCAACTCGGGGCGTATGCTAGCCAAGCCGAGTGGTATCCGTTAGCCGCGATGCCACTGAGCTCCTCCGAAACTGCCTTAAGTGCTTGTGCTCGTCCGAGAGGTGACTCGAGGTCACTAGAACCATAGGTCTTGAACCGCCGTGGGGATTTCGCGGCCGGCCCGGGGGTGACCTTATGATCGTAGGACCATTGAGAGCCTTTTTTGAGAGGTTAATTTTGTCGGGTTTCCTGTAATGCATTCATACACTAATGAAAAGAAACTTTTTTCTCAAAGTATTGTATACTAAGCTTTTTCGTAGCTGTTGCCTTTGCATCGTGTTCGGTGTCGACGTCGATTACAGGCTTGAGAGTTTTTTCTTTAAAGAAATTGGTCTCCTTCTGCTGAGTTGATGACCTACCCCCCAGAAAACTATGTGATTGAAGGTGGGGGGCACTGAAATCCAAGGGCAACTGGAATGGAATCCACAGGAGGTCTTGGGCTCGGATTGGCTCTGGGTGCAGCAAAGAGGAAGAGAAAGGGAGAGAGAGGGAAAGGGTGGAGTCAATAGTCAAAGCCCTTTGTCTTTATTTCCCACCTTACATTAATAGTATAAGCACACCTCGACTTATAACCATCAAGAATTAAAATGCACATAAATACTTAAGGTGACTAGGAGTTAGGATTTGGGTGGCAAGTTCTGACGCTCTTGCTGAGCCTTAAATTGCCGATGAGCTTGAGTTTGAAGTTGCTCTGATGCCGCTGAGCTCCAGAGAAATATGACAGTGGTGATTCTCTCGCTAGGGAGATCTCTCACCGGATGGATGGTGGATGGCTTGAGCGACAACTAAAGAAGCAGCATGAGCTCTTGTTTTGCTGTGAGGCCACGAAATATTGCTCCCGTAGCTTTTGGGCAGCTGCCATTGATGTTTGGACTTGCAAAGTAAGGGTGGCACATGCTCTGCCTGAATGGCCCAAGATAGTGGTGACGATGGGGCAGAGAGCCGACCTCTTGTCGGTCAGCTCGTTGAGGGTGCCCCCCAGCGTTACTGGCGGAAGCTCCATGGGTCTTTGTCATCACCATATTTTTATCCACCATTGTTGTTGTAGAGGGAGTGAGAGCTTGTAGCTTAATGTCACAGAACTCTGCTTTCTTCCCCTACCTGGCGCGCCAATCTGATGCTGCCAGATCACCCCCCTCTAACGTCCGCGAGCATCCGGTCGCGTTCTCCAACGAGCCTGGGATCTTTCGGCGAGCTTCTCGCATCTGGGAGCCTACAAAAAGTCTCGAGGGCCGAAGATGCCGATGGGGACCCTCCGACGCTCAAGTCAGTGCTATGGGAAACAACCGTGAGCTTGAGGAAGCTCGAAAGAGAAAGAGAGAGGCTCAGAGAAGAGCTCTCTGTGAGCAAAAATGAGCGTTTAAGAGTATTGTTGTGGTTATCAGTTCTTAGTTACATGGTCGGGGGTCCCTCTTACCCATTTTATAGGTGTTTCGAGTTTGTCTGGCTTGAGTAGTTGAGGCCTCGTAATGATGACTTTGATGGGTGAAGTGTCAGAGCTGATGTCGTCTGTGAGGCTTGGGGTGCCGCCACTTGTAAGAGCATTTAAGGTGATGGCAGCAATGGCAGAGCTTGCTTCCTTCTTTGATATGTTAGGACTGCAGGTCAAGTCCCGTCAGAGTGGGTGGCTACAGCTGGTTGGTGGGTCAATTTAGTGGATGGCCACTTGATTTGACCGCTGTAGGGAAGATAGATAAAAGGTGGTGGAGTCTCATCACTATCACGAGCCACACATCCATCTAGGATAGAAGAGTTGGGAGTTGAAGCCAAAGCGTTGATTATAGAGTGCTTGCATGGCACTGTTCATGGCCGGAGCCGAGGTGGCCGAGAAAGTAACATTTATGAGGCCATAAATGCCTTTGTGCGAGAGACATGATGTGGCTGTGGAAGTCAAGACGGGACACGATGCCCGACTTGGAAGAGGCCATTAAATGTGCCGAGGTGGGGCCGACTTGGAAGAGCCCGAGACGGGATGATGCCGAGGCGGGGCCGACTTGAAAGAGGCCATTAAATGTGCTGAGGTGGGGCCGACTTGAATGAGGTGGGACAAGACGATGCCGAGGCCGGGCCGACTTGAATGAGAGGGTCGACTTAAATGAGGCGGGGCCGATTTGGAAGAGGCCGACTTGAATGAGGCGGGGCCGACTTGGAAGAGGCCAAGACGAGACGATGCCGAGGCCGAGCCGACTTGAATGAGAGGGCCGACTTAAATGAGGCGGGGCCGATTTGGAAGGCCAACTTGAATGAGGCGGGCCGACTTGAATGAGAGGGCCAACATGAATGAGGCGAGGCCGACTTGAATGAGAGGGCCGACTTGAATGAGACGGGGCCGACTTGGAAGAGGCGGGACGGGACGATGCCGAGGCAGGGCCGACTTGAATGAGAGGGTCGACTTGAATGAGGTGGGGCCGACTTGGAAGAGGTTGGGACAGGACGATGCTGGCCGACTTGAATGAGAGGGCCGACTTAAATGAGGCGGGGCCGATTTGGAAGAGGCCGACTTGAATGAGAGGGCCGACTTAAATGAGGCGGGCCAACTTGGACTTCTCCTTCCTTCGCCTCTGTGATGCTCCACTCTATTAGATGCTGGCCTACGTGGCAGCCATAAATGTCGAGGCCGAGATGGAGTGCCGGGGCGGGGCCAACTTGGACTTCTCCCTCTCTTCGCGTCCGTGACGCTCCACTCCATTAGATTCTGGCCTATGTGGCGCCATAAATGACGGGGCCGAGATGGAGTGTCAGGGCAGGGCCGACTTGGACTTCTCCCACCCTTTGCGTCCGTGACGCTCCATTCCATTAGATGCTGGCCTACGTGGTAGCCATAAATGCCGGGGCCGAGATGGAGTGTCGAGGCGGGGCCGACTTGGACTTCTCCCTTCCTTTGCGTCGTGACGCTCCATTCCATTAGATGTTGGCCTACGTGGCAGCCATAAATACCGAAGCCGAGATGGAGTGCCGGGGCGGGGCCGACTTGGACTTTTCCTCTCTTTGCCTATGTGGCGTTCCATTCCAATAAATGTTGGCCAAGTCATTATGACTGTTTCTGTACCATTAAATGCCGGCCAACGTCATTCTCCACCATTAAATGATTTAGTCTTTTGATTTAACTACCGGCCATTAATGATTGAAGGTGGCCTTTCGGAGGATGCCCACGTGACGTGGCTCTTTTTCCTTTTTGTTCTCTTTCATTATGACGAGATATTTGTTGCAGTTGGGAGCAATATCTTGGATGAAATATTTAATACACCAAGTAGAATAGTGAGGCGCCTAAGAATTAAGCGTCCAAGAAGGCCGTCGCGGCCGCTTAGAAAAATCGTCGAGGATGCCATCCAAAAATTGTTGCCTTTATTGCCCATGGGGTCAACTGGCCCCATCACTATTGGTAATCCCTCTCTCTCCCTGAAATCTCTAATAGTGATTGGTAATTAAAAAGGATTATTATGATGATTTTAGATCACCAATGATAAAGATCACCAATGATCCTTGGATGATCTTATACATGATGATATAAAATTGCCATGTTTGATATATTATGTTACAATAATTAAAGATCCTAAATTTTTATGATTAAACTATTTGGTATGTCATATAAATTCAAAATCAAAATAATTGACTATGTATTTCTAAAACTATTCCTAAAATGTTTTCAATTATTATAAAAATTTATTATTATTTCATGATATTTATTATTAATATATTAATTAAATTATAATATAATATTATAATTAAAATTACAATATAATGATAAATATTATATCATACTATCATAATGTAATCTTATGATATTAAATTATATTATATTAATGTGAAAGTGATATCAAAATATTTTTTATATGGACGAATGGTATTTTAGTCCTTCGATTTCAAGTCAGGATCATTGCTTGAGGGTAGCTATAGCATCACTAGGTTACGTAATAATTTTAGAGGTGATGATGATTTAGAATTACTATTATGTATAATCATTGAGGTGCGATCAAATATAATGATTCTATCACCTTTATTCGGATCACTTATATTCTGAAGGGCTTACTTTGTATCAAATTCCCCCTGCATTATGCATGAAACCCCGTTCTTGTTTTTGAAAAACCTCTTCATCACTTTTCCAAATGGTGCATGGGAGGGAATAAAGAGAAGGGGGGAGTGGACCTTCTTATACCTAGGAGTTGGTATAATTTCAGTTAAATCAAAAAAATAAAACTGAACCAATATAATTTGATCAATTCAATTTGGCTTTTTTGATGACTCAGTTCAGTTTTTTTTTTTTTTTTTAAACATTGGTTATTTATTTTTGGTTCAATTTTTTCAAGATTAAAACCAAACAAACAAAAAATTATTATTTTTTATATACCAGCTTTAGTGAAATATAGTGTATTTTTAAAATTAAAAAGGAGGGGTAAAATAAAAATTATAGCATTCGGATGGTGATGAACATCTAATCCTTTCTAGCTTCCTTCTGTCATTAACCTGTGGTCTTTTTTTTTTCTTTTTTATGACTAAGTTTAACCAATGGTCCTTCATATGGTTCACTGGACCTTGGTTAGACCATAAAAGGAAACAAATTAAGTGGGAAAAAAAAGAAAAACCCCTAACCCTCACCTAGATGGGTGGTGGATTAGCAAACTTATGCATTCGACAAAGTGATCATAACTTTCCTTGATCTAATGTTGTTGATGGTACCACCATCAACCAGTGTTCCCAAAGAGGAGACAATGAAGGAAACAAGTAGCAAAGCAGAGGCCGCAACCCTTCCAGCAACTCTAACGATATTGCCAATCAATATCCTCGGGGAGGAGACCAAGAAGAAAATAAGTGGCAAAGCATGTAACACATGTAACGAGAAGTCATCAATTAATTACAAGAATCCCATAACATTCCCACCATGAAACCCTCTATAGCTCCCACCACCACAACTAGCCTTCTTGGCCTCCATGCTCAGCCCTAACTCCAGCAACTCTTCCACCTCCTCCTCATCCTCCTCGACTCTATTGCCATTACTTTTTTTCATGGAAAACACTTTGTACACCGCCCCCGATGCAGCAAGGCCTACGTGGGCTGCACCGCGTCTTCTGATTAGTCCACGTGGCTCCTACGTGGATGACCTGCCGGGAGGTATGGCTTCGCTTTGATGTTAGGTTCTGAACGTGACGACCATTAAATGCAGTTCACTTTTTTTTTAAATTCGCATACGGATGAAAATGCCCTTTCCCTCCATCGTAGCTCCATTTTACGTTGGATTTCATCTGTGCCAGAAGAACTCTCCTTCTTCCTCGGTCGAACGAAATATTTCAGCCTCGAGGCTGGAAAACCCGTGCTCCAAACGAAAGCTCATACGAGACACCCGTGCTTAGAACTGACCGCGCGGAGAATCCCCGCGACACCTCAGGGAGAATTGGATTTCGGCCGAAACTCCTATGAGACACCCCTGTTGAAAGCTCACGACACCCTACCTTTAAGGCGACGACACCCGTGCTAAGAACTGATCACGGTGAAAATACCCGCGACACCCCTTGTCGAATTCAGCCTAAACACCTTCGCGACATCCCAGTTGAAATCTAATGACACCCTAGCACCAATGCTACGACACCCGTGCGTAGAAATGACCACGCGGAGAATCCCCGCGACACCCCAGGAAGAATTGGATTTCGGCCGAAACTCCTACGAGACACCCCTATTGAAAGCTCACGACACCCTAGCTTTAAGGCGACGACACCCGTGCTAAGAACTGATCACGGTGAAAATACCCCGACACCCCTTGTCGAATTCAGCCTAAACACCTTCGCGACACCCCAGTTGAAATCTAATGACACCCTAGCACCAATGCTACGACACCCGCAGCACAAAGTAAAAAGTCTTTCCTCCAACTTCTTTCTAAAGCTCCTTTATTACACCAACAGTTTTTTCTGGTAAGAGTTAGTTAATGCGTGACCAAACCGTTTAATGCGCGGGTAACTACCTTAGAACAAAATAGTTATGACATTCTGGGAGTCATAACTATTTTGTAAGCATGAATGTCATACTCTTTCTTCCCCTCCCTCGCTCTGAGAGTCCGGATGCTAAGTTTGAGCACGAACCTATGCCCTCGCTTTGAAAGTCTGGTCGACAGGAAATATTTCAGCTTCGAGGCTGAAAAACCTTGCTACTGGAGTCTACTGGAGTCTTCAAATAGAAAAGTTTATCCAATGAGTTTTTCCTTGCCAAAACCTCACGTAGACGTTCGCTTCTCTCTTTGAATTCGGCCAGGTCTGTAAGATGGTCATCAGCTGCCTTCGTTATCTCTTCGTCAATTGCTTTTAAAAGGCTTTAATGACAGGAAAACAGAGAGAAAGCAGATGGAGGAAAAAAGGAGCCTTTTAAAAGCAATTGACGAAGAGATAACGAAGGCAGACCTGGCCGAATTCAGAGAGAGAAGCAAACGTCTACGTGAGGTTTTGGCAAGGAAAAAACTCATTGGATAAACTTTTATATTTGAAGACTCCAGTAGAGTCCAGTAGCCAGGTTTTTCAGCCTCGAAGCTGAAATATTTCCTGTCGACCGGACTTTCAGAGCGAGGGCGTAGGTTCGTGCTCAACTGAATTTCATCTGTGCAAGAAGAACTCTCTTTCTTCCCCACCCCTTGCTCTGAGAGTTCGAATGCTGCCCTTTCCCTCCATCCTAGCGCTAATTTTATGATGGATTTCATCTCTGCAAGAAGAACTCTTTCTTCCCCTCCCTCGCTCTGAGAGTCCGGATGGTAATGAATTCCCACGACACCCTACTTCAAAATCGGCCCTAAATCCTTCGCGACACCCCAGTGGAAAGTTAACGACACCGTAGCTTTAAGGTGACGACACCCTTCGTTAGAACTAACAACGGAGAGAACCTCCGCGACACCCGAGTTTAAATTCGGCCGAAAATCAATCGCGACACCCCAGTTGAAATCTCACGACACCGTTGCTCTAAGTAGACGACACCCGTGCTTAAAACTAACCACGGAGAGAATCCCAGCGACATCCTAGTTCGATTGGCCGTAAATCCTTCGCGACACCCCAGTTGAAATCCCACGACACCCTAGCTTTAGGGCGACGACACCCGTGCTTACAAATGACCACATAGAGAGTCCCCGGTGACACCTAGTCGAATTCGGCCGTAAATCCTTCGCGACACCCCAGTGGAAAGTTCACGACACCCTAGCTTTAAGGTGACAACACCCATCGTTAAAACTGACCATGGAGAGAATCCCCGTGACACCGTAGTTCTAATTCGACCGAAAATCAATCGCGACACCCCAGTTGAAATCTCACGACACCCTAGCTTTAACGAGACGACACCGTGCTTTAAACAGACCACGGAGATAATCCCAGCGACACCCTAGTTCGAATTCGGCCGTAAATCCTTCGCGACACCCCAGTTGAAATCTCACGACACCCTAGCTTTAGGGCGACGACACCCGTCTTATAAATGACCACATAGAGAGTACCCGGCGACACCCTAATTGAATTCGGCCGTAAATCCTTCGCGACACCCCAGTTGAAATTGGACGACACCCTAGCTTTAAGGCGACGACACCCATGCTTGAACAAGGCGGAATTTGACGTCACCCTAGTACTAATTCGACGACACCCTAGTAACTGAGCCATGCCATATTTCCGAGAAAAGTTGCTAAACGTGGGCAGTTCCTATGGGTTCGCGGGTCTCTGTGATGTGATCGTGGCGATCCGGGTGTCCTTTTGTATTTCTCTTAGGTCGGCATAAACCCTAGAAAAAGCACTCAATCGTCTGTTGCTCGAGAAGCCATCCTTTTGCTCAAGAAGCCATCCTTCGTCTCTTGCTCGAGAAGCCACTGGTCTCCTTTTCCCTCCTAAACTTGTACCATAGTTCATTCTTCCGTATACTTCATTCATGGAGATGAGTGCTTTCGTTTGTGCACGAAGACCGCGAACAAAGAAGAAGCAGACGGAGAAAATGGTGGAACAATGCAAGGACCTGGTTCTTCGTTCGAATGAGGATGCGGCTCCTTCAGGTATGTTTATCACTATATTAAATATTATGACATTCTCTCTTAAAATTTCATGACAAGTATGTCTTCTGTCTTACCCCCTGTTTCAGTTGACAATAAAATTGTTCCAGTCCCCCCAGTGAAGGCTTCCCAGCTGTTTAAGAATAGCTGCAGGCCGGCAGTATACGTTCAGAAGGTTTGGAGGATGGGGTTCTCTAGACGGCATACAAAACTGATTCGAAGGACCCCATTTGGTGCCTTCGTCGACATGCAGACGTTCACAGTCGACGGGCGACTGCTAGCAGACATCATAAGATGTCACAATGGAGGCGACGAGTTCATGTTTTGCGGAAAGCCAGTTCTATTCAGTGCCGACGAAGTCGCACTCATTCTGGGACTTCAGCTCATGGGAAGAAGATCGACACGTCCAGCCAAATGTTCAACGGAAGGTTGTTCAGACGGTTTGGCCAGGGTTTAGATCTTCGCCAAGAAGGTTTGGAGAAGTTGATATTTCAACTCCGATCATCTAAAGTACAGGAGGATGTCGAGGACACCGTCCGACTTTGGATCGCATACATGTTGGCCATGTTTTTGGCTCCAAAGTCTAATCAGAGATGTCCACGGTATCTCATCCAGCACTTGGATGACTTAAGTCAACTGGGTAGCATCGACTGGGCTTCGGCACTGAAGGAGTTGATTGTTCTGGCTCTCCCAGAAATAGCTGCTTGCTTGCGTTCCGAGGAGCCGGTGCACTCAAAGAATGCAAAAAAAGTTAGGAGGCAGCCTACCTTGTTCGGATGCTCGGCAGCACTGGTGGTAAGGATTATTGAGACACATAATTAGTGTTGAGAGTAAATTTTTTTTGTAATATTACTTATTTAATATCCAAAAAAATATCATGTTCAGGCGTGGTTCCTCGAGCATACATCAATGCGAGAGCCAGCATACCCTGATAAACGGCCCCGGCTGTTGAAGTGGTATGACCACCAAATGAAGATCCAATCGGTTCGGGTTGCCGACTTGCAGCCTCAGGACTTGGTAATCTAGTTCATTGCTCCATTGCTCTGACCATTTTTTTCAACTTAATGCGTCAATATGTTCACTTAATATTAATTTGTTATCATCTTGTTGCAGATGGAGGGAGCTACTGTACCATTGCCAGAAGAGCGCTGGCTTCTCCCTCAGCAGAATGTTGCATCCCCCCTCAACCAACAGATACCTGCGCCCCTCAACCAACGGATAGCTGCGCAGGATGCGCCGAGTTGAGGAATGAATTGGAGTGCGTTAAGGATCAACTCGAAGATGTCAGGCACAGGCTGTCCATTGCTGAGAGCCTCCTCAATTCACTGGTCAGAAAGGAAAGTAATGCAATAAATGAGGAGGACAAGGGAGACGAGAAAACAGAGAAGGTGCATTCCCTGGAGTTGGTCCTCCGCGAGCCTGGTAACGTAAATAGTGAGGAGAAGAAGATGGAGGAGGACCATTCATCCGAGTTTCCAATTGAGACAGGGAATGCAAAATCAGAGGAGAAGATATTGGAGGGGGATTCATTGGCTGATAAAACAGAGCAGGGGAATGAAAATAAAGAAGAGTCCATATCCGATAATAAACTTGGCACCCCTGCGCCAAAGGATGACAATATGGACTTAGAAATAATTGGAGTGCCTTCGCTTGTTAGGAGGATTAAAAAAGAGCCGAGGAAGCGTAAGGCATCCACGGTCGTCGGCGAATGTTATGAGACAACCCGACCTAAAAAGTCGGTGAAGACAGTGGGCATGTCAAAGCCCAACACAACGGTCGAAGATGACCAAATAATTATTCAAAATTTTTTGAGCGAGCGACAACAAACCGACGAGATCGTCTACACAAATATGTTTAATGGCGTTGCAACAAGAAAAAATCTTCAAGATCTCATTAACAATGAAATGATAATAGATGATGTAAGTATATCAAGGAACATGTTCTAGTTGTTGATTTTAGAATTATATTAATCGTTTTACATTCCATTGGCAGATAATTGATTGCGGCCAGGAGTTTCTGATGCGCAACTGGGCAGAGCATCCTGACCGATACCATAAGTGCATAATTGCATCAGTTTTCGTATCTGCTCTATGTCTGACTTCCTCATCACCTGCTCATGAACTTGCTGGATCATCTGGGGCTGCGATATTTGACAATGTATCGGATGAAGATAAGGCCCAATTCCGGTTTCTTTTCACCATTGTAAACTCTGATAACTCGCACTGGCATTTGGTTGCTGTCGACATGGAAAGAAAGGTGTTCATGCACCTGAATTCAATGAAACGCAACCCGAAGTACAAGGCCAATGCAAGGAAATGGCATACAATTCTAGGCCACATATTCCATATCTACTGCGATAAGAAGGAAGCGATGGATTGGCCGATGGAAGATATTTCGGATTGCCCAAGCCAACCGACCGGATCGCTGGATTGCGGCCTATACTGTCTGAGATACATGGAATGTCTTGCTCGACGGGACAATCCTGATATGAAGATGGATTTCATGGATGAGGAAGTCAGAGATTACCGGCGACACTTAGCTGCGACGATATTGAGAGAGGGCCTGAACAAAAAGATTAGCGACATTGTCGAAAAATGTTCTTAATTTTTGTATTCTTCTTTGAATGAAAATTGAATGTAATTTATTCATATTAACACTGATTAATATTTAATGCAAATGCACAAATTTTATATTGCGAGCAGGAGTGTCCTCGATGTATTCATATGTTTGCCTTCGTATGTTTCCGCCTTTCGGGTGTAGCCGCGCAAGAGCTAGGTGTCGTTTGCCAAGAGCTAGTGTCGTTTGACATGAGCTGGGGTGTCGTTGCGCTAAAATTGTCGGGTCGCGAGTACTGGGATGTCTCGTAGGTTTCACCTTTCGGGTGTCGCCGCGCAAGGCTAGGGTGTCGTTTGCCAAGAGCTGGGGTGTCGTCGCACTAAAATCTTTGGTGTCGGTTCGCGAGCACTGGGATGTCTCGTAGTTTCCGCCTTTCGGGTGTCGCACAAGAGATAGGGTGTCGTTAGCCAAGAGATGGGGTGTCGTCGCGCTAAAATCTTCGGTGTCGGTTCGCGAGCACTGGGATGTCGTATGTTTTCGCCTTTCGGGTGTCGCCGCGCAAGAGCCAAGAGCTGGGGTGTCGTCGCGCTAAAATCTTCGGTGTCGGTCGCGAGTACTGGGATGTCTCGTAGGTTTCCGCCTTTCGGGTGTCGCCGCGCAAGAGCTAGGGTGTCGTTTGCCAAGAGCTGGGGTGTCGTCGCGCTAAAATCTTCGGTGTCGGTTCGCGAGTACTGGGATGTCTCGTAGGTTTCCGCCTTTCGGGTGTCGCGCGCAAGGCTAGGGTGTCGTTAGCCAAGAGATGGGGTGTCGTCGCGCTAAAATCTTCGTGTCGGTTCGCGAGTACTGGGATGTCTCATAGGTTTCTGCCTTTCGGGTGTCGCCGCGCAAGGCTAGGGTGTCGTTTGCCAAGAGCTGGGGTGTCGTCGCGTTAAAATCTTCGGTGTCGGTTCGCGAGCACTGGGATGTCTCGTATGTTTCCGCCTTTCGGGTGTCGCCGCGCAAGAGCTAGGGTGTCGTTTGCCAAGAGCTGGGGTGTCGTCGCGCTAAAATCTTCGGTGTCGACTCGCGAGTACTGGGATGTCTCGTAGGTTTCCGCCTTTCGGGTGTCGCCGCGCAAGAGCTAGGGTGTCGTTTGCCAAGAGCTGGGGTGTCGTCGCGCTAAAATCTTCGGTGTCGGTTCGCGAGTACTGGGATGTCTCGTAGGTTTCCGCCTTTCGGGTGTCGCGCGCAAGGCTAGGGTGTCGTTAGCCAAGAGCTGGGGTGTCGTCGCGCTAAAATCTTCGGTGTCGATTCGCGAGTACTGGGATGTCTCGTAGGTTTCCGCCTTTCGGGTGTCGCCGCGCAAGGCTAGGGTGTCGTTTGCCAAGAGCTGGGGTGTCGTCGCGCTAAAATCTTCGGTGTCGGTTCGCGAGCACTGGGATGTCTCGTATGTTTCCGCCTTTCGGGTGTCGCCGCGCAAGAGCTAGGGTGTCGTTAGCCAAGAGCTGGGGTGTCATCGCGCTAAAATCTTCGGTGTCGGTTCGCGAGCACTGGGATGTCTCGTATGTTTCCGCCTTTCGGGTGTCGCCGCGCAAGAGATAGGGTGTCGTTAGCCAAGAGATGGGGTGTCATCGCGCTAAATTCTCGGTGTCGGTTCGCGAGCACTGGGATGTCTCGTATGTTTCCGCCTTTTGGTGTCGCCGCGCAAGAGCTAGGGTGTCGTTAGCCAAGAGATGGGGTGTCGTCGTACTAAAAGCACTTCATTTTACTGAAAAGCGACACCCTATTTTGAAAGCATTTCATTTTCGACCAAGCAACCATAATTCAAAAGTTACGACACCCGTGTTTTATATATGCTCTTGTGTAAGTTGACTCAATACATAAGCATCAAATTCGTCCATCAAAGTTTCGGACGGCGGAACAATTCTCTCCAGGTCCTCTTCAGTATTAATAGACTGCAAACAAGTCTGCCTGATGCTTGAAGCAGCTCTTTCCTTGACCTGATTTTTCTTGATCTTTTTGACTTCTTCTCGACTCCACTCTTTAATCTGTTCTCTCTCGGCGACCTTTCGTCCTAATTTGTTCAGGATCTTGAATTACAAGCTCTGAACGTGGTTTAGCTGCGCAGTTGGCATCCACGGCAGTTTTGAATATAGGTGTTAGACCATCCATCACTACATTAAATGCATCTTCAGACATGGAGGCTATCTCTGCGAGCTTCGTCATCCGATGACTCAGCAAACTATATCTACAATCATTAACATAATATTAACGATAACAAATATTAAGACATTTCAATTAAAAAATTATCACTGCGTACCGTGAGTTTCGTGTGCTTTTGTCATAACCCTCAGTATTGCAGTCGAATTCGTCGAATTGGTATTTCATGTCCTTGCACCATCTCTTCAAGAAGTATTTATCTGGTAAACGAAATACGTCACTTTGATGAAGAACCAACAGGGCATGCCTACACAGGTACCCCTTGAACTGAAAGGATCGGCACTGGCATTGGACATCCTCAATATTTCTATCGTATGACACGATATAATCTTTGATCATCTCCTTGCCAATTCCATCGACTTCAATCCTTTCATACGACTTTACGGAATATAAACACGTGTTGCCAGCTTCCTTGATCAATTTTGTATTTGATGCAGCCATTTCAAGGATCTCATTCTGAAATTTTTTGAAA
Organism: Calamus simplicifolius; assembly: GCA_900491605.1. Taxonomy (NCBI): domain Eukaryota; kingdom Viridiplantae; phylum Streptophyta; class Magnoliopsida; order Arecales; family Arecaceae; genus Calamus; species Calamus simplicifolius. Next base: position 867,515 of record UESW01004315.1, read on the forward strand.
ATGCTCCTTGTATACCTTCCTGCAGCTTGTCTCTCAAAAGGTGATGATGTCTTTAGGAAAGCAATCGTTTGCAACGTCCTATTATCTTCCTCATTTTCGGCCTCGTATCGTTTTTCCAAGGCATCTTCGTACTTACTTATGAACTCCGTTAGTGTTGTCTTCGAATTTATAAACCCATCGAAGAAGTGATTAATGCCCTCGCTCCTTTGTGAAGATGACATCCCTGTTAAAAATTTTGTCAACAAAAAAAAAAACGTTTAACGCGAACATGAACCAAAGACAATGACATACAAACCTGCGAAGAATGTATCCTTTAGGTAAACTGGGACCCATTTTTCCCGACATTCGTAAAGGACATTGAACCAATCTATAGACTTGCATTCTTTATATTTCTCCATAACATGTGCCCACCTTTCCTCGAATGACTTTATGGTCAATGAATCATATATTGCCTCATCGAAATCAACCATAAACTTGGGATTTGCCGTGCAAATGTGGCCAATCTTTTCCGGTATCTTCTTCAATATATGCCAAAGACAAAATCGATGTCGTGTGTTAGGAAAAACTTCTTTGACAGCAGCCTCGATTGCCTTATCTTGGTCAGTAATCATGGCAATAGGTGCTTGACCACCATTTGCATCCAGCCAAGTCTGAAAAACCCATTTATATGTCTCAGTACTCTCATCAGACAACAATGCGCATCCAAGCAAGGTTGACTGTCCATGATGGTTGACCCCAACGAATGGACAAAAAGGCATTTGATATCTGTTTGTCAAGTAAGTTGAGTCAAAGCTTAGAACATCACCGAAGTATGTGCATGCCAATCTTGACCTTGGATGAATCCAGAAGACAGACCTCAGATGACCATTATCATTGAGGTCTAAGGAATAGAAGAAATTGGGATTTCTGAGTTGCATTTCGGCGAAATGAATTACCATCGACTGAGCATCTCCTTCTTTCAGCTTAGACTGACGTTCGCGACAAATGAAGTTACGAGCATCCTTCTCGGTGAAATCCAATTGTCCTCTGCCCCCTTTTCTCCTTGCTATGGCAGAGTATATCTGAGTCGTCGGAACATTCACGGCATGTAAATTGCTGATCTCTGCCTTCTCTGGTGTGCTGATCCTCCTATGCGACCGTAGATAACCAGTTGATGTTATGGACATCCCATGGTTATGTTCTAGAGAAACCTCATCCAAAATCCACTTACCACTTGTAGCATTCAGTCTTGCTTTTATGGATGCCATACAACCAACTTTCCCAGTATCCCTATGATTCATACTCTTCTCTGATTTTCTAGATTTTCCTTGCCTCCAACACGCCAGGTGCTTGAAGCAAAGTTGTTTTTTGTTGGCCCTGCTACACACTGTTGTGATTCCAAAACCAACTCGTTTCGCGTATCCATTGTAGAACGTATATACATCATCTGCTGAATTGAATTCCATCCCAGTTTGAGGAACTACAATATCATCCACTGCATTTGGAGCGACGGGTGAAGGTGCACAGCCGGGAGTGTTATCGATTTCTTTCCGATCTACAATTTCAGCATCAACTGTGAAAATATAGGCACGCAGTCATGAACAATGATATCCATAGATTTAGTTGTCAATATATGCTGACAAAGGATTAGGATTTAGGACACGAAGGTTAAAACAATACGACACCCCATTTATCATCTCACGACACACTAGTGATAAGGCGAGGCCGTGCACCTTCACCCGTCGTGCACATGTGGCCATTTGAAATGATCGCGGTGATAATACCCGCGACACCCCTTGTCGAATTCAGCGGAAAATCAATCGCGACATCCCAGTTGAAATCTAATGACACCCTAGCACAAATGCTACGACACCCGCGGCTTACAACTGACCGCGCGGAGAATCCCTGCGACACCCCAGAAGAATTGGATTTCGGCCGAAACTCCTTCGAGACACCCACGTTGAAAGCTCACGACACCCTAGCTTTAAGGCAACGACACCCGTGCTTAGAACTGACCACGGAGAGAATCCCCGCGACATCCCAGGGAGAATTGGATTTTGGCCGAAACTCCTTAGAGACACCCCTGTTGAAAGCTCACGACACCCTAGCTTAAGGCGAAGACACCCGTGCTTAGAACTGACGGCGAGAAGGCCCGCGACAACCAAGTTACTAAAATTTATTTTTATTTATCAAATTAAAAAAAAAAGTACATTAGCCCTCACTGGGGCTTCTCATCTCCTTTGGTCGCTGCGTCGGCGATCTGGCGCTGGAGGGACGCTACTTGCCCCTCCAACTGCTGATGGCCCGACGCAGGACCTCTATCTTTCTCGTTGAAACGGCCAGGTATTCCTCGGCCGCCTTGCTGAGTCGCTCGCTGATTGCGCGCGACTCCGCATATACCTCCGCGTCGATGGTGACCGTTGCGCGCGGCTGCCATGGCTGCCAGCAGATCTCCCCTCGCCTCTGGAAGCCATCTCAGTGGTCAGTTCAAGCTGGATAGGTGATTAACGATGGCATTCCCCATCCATATTTAAGGTACTCCTGGCGGGTGTTTCGATTGCTATGCGCCACCATCTCAGTGGGTGGTTCACAGGAATCGAATCAGTGTTTCGGGAAGCCAACCGTAGTAAGTTTAAGGTCGTCCCAAGAGAAAATTCATGACACCCAAGGATGATTTGGATTTCGGCCGAAACTCCTTCGCGACACCCCACTTGAAACCTCGCGACACCCTAGCATCAATGCTACGACACCCATACTTAGAACTGACCACGGAGAGAATCCCCGCGACACCCCAGGGAGAATTGGATTTCAGCTCACGACACCCTAGCTTTAAGGCGACGACACCCGTGCATTAACAGTGAGAACCCACGTTAATAACCTTTTCAGGGGTGTCGTCCCCTTAAAGCTAGGGTGTCGTGAGATTTCAACTGGGGTGTCACGAAGGAGTTTCGGCCGAATTCGACAAGGGGTGTCGCGGGGGTTCTCTTCGTGATCAGTTCTAAGCACGGGTGTCGTCGCCTTAAAGCTAGGGTGTCGTGAGCTTTCAACAGGGGTGTCGCGAAGGAGTTTCGGCCGAAATCCAAATCATCCTTGGGTGTCGTGAATTTTCTCTTGGGACGACGTTAAACTTACGACGGGTGTCGTCCCCTTAAAGCTAGGGTGTTGTGAGATTTCCACTGGGGTGTCACGAAGGAGTTTCGGCCGAATTCGACAAGGGGTGTTGCGGGGGTTCTCTCCATGATCAGTTCTAAGCACGGGTGTCGTCGCCTTAAAGCTAGGGTGTCGTGAGCTTTCAACAAGGGTGTCGCGAAGGAGTTTTGGCCGAAATCCAAATCATCCTTGGGTGTCGTGATTTTTCTCTTGGGACGACGTTAAACTTACGACGGGTGTCTTCCCGAAACTCTGTTCTGTTCCCCATCCCTCGAAACTCAACGTGGGGGGGGGGGGTGGCGCACCGATTCGATTCCTGTGTACCGCCCACTGAGATGGTGGCGCGTGGCAATCGAAACACCCGCCAGGAGTACCTTAAATATGGATGGGGGAATGCCATCATTAATCACCTTTCCAGCTTGAATTGTCCACTGAGATGGCTTCCAGAGGGAGGGGAGATTTGCTGGCAGCCATGGCAGCCGCCGCGCAACCGTCACCATCGATGCGGAGGTTTATGCTGAGTCGCTCGCAATCAACGAGCGACTCAGCAAGGCGGCCGAGCAATACCTGGCCGTTTCCACAAAAGAGATAGACGTCCTGCGTCGGGCCATCAGCCACCTAGAGCGGCAAGTAGCGTCCCTCCAGCGCCAGATCGCCGACGTAGCGACCGAAGGAGACAAGCCCTAGTGAGGGCTAATGTACTTTTTTTTTTTTGATAAATAAAATTATATTTTAGTAACTTGGTTGTCGCGGGCCTTCTCGCCGTGGTCAGTTCTAAGCACGGGTGTCGTCAGATGAGAGCTAGGGTGTCGTCAATTTTTAACTGGGGTGTCGTGAATGACGACAGCACCGACTCAGACTGTTAACGACACCCCAGTTCTCATCTTACGACACCCTAGCTTTTAGGCGACGACACCGATGACGTGACTGTTAAAGCGGGGTGTCGCAGGAATTGTTCTCAATACGGGGTGTCGCGGGCCTGCTCTCCAGCATCGTTTATCAGCACGACACACCCTTTATAGCATTTAAAGACACCCCATAGAACAAACTACGACACCCCGGAAAGCAACATACGAAGATCGCAAAGGTTATAAGCATGGGTGTTGTACCGTTGTAACTACGGTGTCGCGAGGCTTTTCTCCAGCTTTCGTTTGGAGCACGGGTGTCCTAGGCCTGTAACTACGGTGTTTCAGGGGTTTCATGAGGTATAACATACTAGTTAAAAGAGTATGACATTCGTGCTTACAAAATAGTTATGACTCTCAGAATGTCATAACTATTTTGTTCTAAGGAAGTTACTCGCGCATTAAACGGTTTGGTCAACGCATTAACTAACTCTAACCAGAAAAAAACTGTTGGTGTAATAAAGGAGCTTTACAAAGAAGTGGGAAGAAAGACTTTTACTTTGTGCTGCGGATGACATTTCCTCCAGAAGTTTTTGTACACAGACTCCAGTAGCACGGGTTTTCTAGCCTCGAGGCTGAAATATTTTCGTTCGACCGAGGAAGAAGGAGAGTTCTTTTGGCACAGATGAAATCCAACGTAAAATGGAGCTACGATGGAGGGAAAGGGCATTTTCGTCCGTATGCTAATTTTAAAAAAAAGCGAACTGTATTTAATGGTCGTCACGTTCAGAACGTAACATCAAAGCAAAGCCATACCATCCGGCAGGTCATCCACGTAGGAGCCACGTGGATCAATCAGAAGATGCGGTGCAGCCCACGTAGACCTTGCTGCACCGGGGACAGTGTACAAAGTGTTTTTCTTTTTTCATAGGGTAGCATGAGGAGCTTTCATTTGACGGCCCACATTGTAGTCTTTTTCCACCATATCCTTCACCTTCGATGCTGTGTTAGCCCCTTCGATATTATCAACATTTAGTTAAAGAAGGATTTGCCAGCCCCTTCCTTGCTTTGTTTAGTGAAAATGATTGATGACGAGAGGGATGAACGCAACTGCAATTAAACTAAAATTTGGGCTAAATTGAATTAACCAACCTTGGTTTGGTAGGTTTGATTTTTTAAAACAATTTTGTTTGATTCAATTTTATATTTCAAAAAATTTAGCCTGAATGTTTTTGTATAATTTTGAATTAAATTGAGTGCATGCTTAACCATACTTGTACCCTATATTAACCTCATCTTTATTAACCTCATTTTTTATATTAAAATATTTTTTTTATTCATTATATTTTAAAAATAAAAAAGTATTAAGTTATATATAATAAATAAAATAGATTTAAATTAATTTTATTATAATTTTAAATTGTATAAGTTAATTTGTAAGAAATATATTAAATCATAATCACAAAAGTAGGCTAGAATAAGTTTACAAGCATGAGTTACTTTATAAGAAATAAATATATCCAATAATAAGTTTTAATAATTTTAAAAAGTTAAGCGCATAAATTTTAAAGTATTTTAGAGTTATATAAAACTTGCATTTAAGATATTAAATAATATAATAATATTTAAAAAAAAAAATATATGAGAATCTCGTATGATGGGGATTGGGGACTCCATGGGATGGGAGTACCATCCCATTATCGGCTCATCCCTATTTATTGAAATAATTTTTTTTCTATTTCTATTCTCATATAGAGGTGGGCATTAGGCTGTACTAGGTCTATCGTGCCTCTAAAATTACCATGTCGTATCTGGCACGGTCCAATAACAAATGGGCCGTGCTAGGCACAACATGGTAAAAAAATTCAGATCCGGCACGATCCGTGGGCTATTTTGGATCATGACCGTGCTGGGCCTGAGCCGTGCCTAGGCACGACCCTCCAAGCATGGCTTGAGCCGTGCCTGAGGCACGCCTCAGATCGTGCCAGCACGGCGGTGCGTGCCATGCACTGCCTGGCGTGGCTTAGGCTGTACTGGGCCGTTCCAAAAGCTGGACCAGAAATTTTTTTTTAAATCTGGTACAATATAGTTTGCTAAGCTGTATTATAAGCGGTATAGTCCAGTGCCTACCTCTAAATCTCATGGCAAAAAAAATTCACTCGTCTCTATTCAATTTGTCCCCCTAGAATAGGAAGAAATTGCCACCCTCGCTCATCGTAGCGGCCAAAACCCTGGGGCACGTGAGGAGCACGCGACCTTTCCCCACTTTCATTTCCCGCCCATCGTCTTCCCTCACAGTCCCACTATGATTTTTTGGGGCAAGCAACGAGGCGAGCGAAAGGGAAACCGGGGAAAATCGAAGGATTCGATCGATCGGGGTTCGGCGAGAAGAGAGACCGATCGAACGGTTGATCGAGGAGGAGTGGGGAATGGGGATCCAGGGGCTTCTTCCCCAGCTGAAGTCGATCATGGCGCCCATCAGCGTGGAGGAGCTCCGAGGGCAGACCGTGGCCGTTGACACCTATTCCTGGCTTCACAAAGGCGCCCTCTCTTGCAGCACCCAGCTCTGCAAGGGCCTTCCCACCTCCAAGTTCCGTAGCACTGATCCCTTTCCTTTCTTCCGGTTCTTGTTTCATTCTCGAGAGAAAATTTCGTGATTCTTTTTCACATTCCACGGATTGATACGAGATGAAGAAGGATTCTTGCGTTCTTTTGCAAGTTTTTCCTTTTTCTGATCCTGGGTCTCCATTCTTGATTCCTTTTTCCTCAAATTTCGCCTCATTTGGTAGTGAGTTTTCGTTTTCAATTTTTTGAAAATTTGATGCACTGAGGTTCTTGCTAAATAAATCTCAAACGGAAAGAAATAACAAAAAGGTGGAAATTGGGTCTGTGTTATTTCCTTATTTCTGGTATGAGTTTTAATCTTTTCGCCTTTTGCTATGCTTTAACAATATGTAGGAAGAAAAAAAAGGGTTTTTTGATCGTCCAAACAGAGATCGACCCAGGTCTGCCTATCTTTATTAATGCTGTGTTAAATTCGTTTTGAATATTTATTCTTTTTTCTGTTATTTTCTTTTTAAACAAAACCGTATGGAAAAAAAAAAGAGAAGAAAAGGAAGAGTTTGTGGTCGTGAAAAAGAGAGAGAGAGGATGATTTCACTTTTTTTTTTTTTTAAATTCTTCTTCTTCTACCTTTCTGGTATGAGTTTTTAATCTTTTCTGGTATGAGTTTCTAATCTTTTCGCCTTTTGCTATGCTTTAACAAACCCATACGTAAGAAGAAAAAAAGGGTTTTTTGATCGTCCAAACAGAGATCGACCCAGGTCTGCCTACCTTTATTAATGCTGTGTTAAATTCGTTTTGGATATTTATTATTTTTTCTATTATTTTCTTTTTAAACAAAACCGTATGGGAAAAAAAAAAGAGAAGAAAAGGAAGAACTTTGTGGTCGTGTGAAAAAAAAAAAGAGAGGATGCTTTCACTTTTTTTTTTATTCTTCTTCTTCGACCTTTCCTTCTTTTTTTTTTTTTTTTTCCTTTTATTGGGTATAACTTCTCAGTTCCTTTTTCCCTATATTGTTGTACTTTTGATGAGAAAAAAAGAATCCATTTTAACAAAATAACATGAAAAAGGAAGGAATATGCATCTTTAATCACAAAAGCTAATACAACAAGCATCCATTTTTTTTGTCTAATTACTCAAACTTTTTCTTTTTTCCCTTATGCCTGCTTATACTGATACCAACGCAAACCTGCACAAAAGGAAGAAGAATAAGGAGGGAACTTGTAATTGTGCTAAGATAATTAATTTTACACTGCTTCCTTGCCACTTGCTGTTAGATGTTGAACCTTATTTCATACCTGCTCGCCTTATGAATGGAAACATGCTCATGTGAAATAAACTTACATGTTTATGTGGACTATTTATGTTATTTTGTTTTCAAATGCTGCGAATTTTCTTGTTTGATAATTATCATGATTTATGAATGATTAAAAATGTATAAGAATCCCTCTAGAATACAGAACAGAAATTTATATTCTGATTATGTCAATTTCATGTGTGCAAACTTGTTCGTGTGACTGGATTTACAAGGTTATGATGGATAAGCTGCACTTCTCTGGCCTCTTTTTGTACATTAACACTGCATTTTCCTGACCAATGATATCATGCATGATGATAAAGTATAAAGAAGTCCTGAAAATATGGAACAGAGGTTTCTAACTTAACTTGTTAGTTTTATGATCATCTGGTGACTTAGATGGCTCTGTTTCAACTACTAGAAATTAAAAATACCCTAAGGTGTCAATTTTTGCAATTATGATATCACCTTTATTTAAATAAATAGCCATCAAATAATCTCTGCTTCATAGTAGCTTAAACGCTTTATTTTTCTTTCCTTTCAAAATTCTTCTTAGATTTCCTTTTATATTCCTGGCAAAGATCACCCAAGTTTATGACATTTTTCTTTCTCTACTTTCACCACCACAAGTTTCCACTTTTGATCTCATCATTTAGTAATTCTGCTTTTTGCCTTAGCCATACCTAAGCCAGCAAGTCTGTAGCAAAGGCTTCAATAGTTAGGGATGTGTCTTTCATACTTTCTTCTCTTCATAGTGGTGCTTAAGTGTAATTTTGTTATTCATGCTTTGTCATTAATGGAGTAATCTGAAGTATACATGCTTCCTTAAAGGTTGAAATGCAGCAACACTTTAGAATATGGCTATCTATATCAGTTATTTGGGAAACAAATTTATATATTTACATATAAGCACTATATTTCAAATTCCATTTATGCAAATATAATATGAATTTAACTTTGATCTTGAATTTCCAGGCATATTGTTTATTGCATGCATAGAGTAAAGATGTTACAGCATCATGGTGTCAGGCCTATTCTTGTCTTTGATGGAGGGCTTCTACCAATGAAGAATGACCAAGAAATGAAACGAGCAAGGTATTAATCAAAATTAGACATGTTGCTTTGGTTTATAAGAACAGAAGAAGGAACTTTGGAGGATGATGTTGCAACACCATGCTTTCATTTTAGTTGCTTGCATTGGAGTACAACAATAAAGACTACCATCCTGCTGTTGAAAATTTTGTTAAATTTTAGAAGTCCATTATGTACCAAAAGAAAGGTGTAAGTTATACAATGTTTTCAGTGTATTAACTCTGACGTAACTGATGGTAAGTTATGTTTGCATTTTCAGTTGCCAAGGGAAGAAATCCTAACTCATGCTATAAACTCATATTATAATGCAGGGTAAGGAAAGAAAATCTTGAGCGTGCAATGGAACATGAGGCAACTGGAAATTCTTCTGCTGCCTATGAATGCTACCAAAAAGCCGTTGATATTTCACCTTCTATTGCCTTTGAATTAATACAGGTACAATAAAATGTTATTCTAGAATCTTGAAATACGACTATTAGAACAAGATTGTTCACTTTGGTTCTGTAAATTACATTTCTTGTCTCTAAAACTAACCATTTTATGCTTTTCGCAACTGACTCTCTGTCTGTACCTTCATTCACAAACAATTTCATGCAATATCTGTAGTAATTTACAAATGCATTATTGCAGGTCTTGAAGCGGGAAAAGGTTGATTACATCGTTGCACCTTATGAAGCTGATGCTCAAATGACATTTTTGTCTATGAACAAGCTTGTCGATGCAGTCATTACTGAGGATTCAGACCTAATACCATTTGGCTGTTCCAGGGTATCTGTTAGATGCCTGCTAATTCATATAGATGCACTTTGGGCACTGCTCCCCCTCTTGCCCTTTTCTCTTTCTGTGCTCCCCTTTTCTATGTGAATATGCGTGTTTTGTTATCACTGCCTTGTTTTCTGAGATGCTAACTGTTTTCTGAGATGCTAATGCTTCAAATGCTTCTTCTAGGTTGTCTTCAAAATGGACAAATTTGGGCAGGGAGTTGAATTTCAGAGTTCAAAATTAGGCCAGAATAAGGAGTTGGACCTTACTGGATTCACTAAACAAATGTTACTTGAGATGTGCATTTTCAGTGGATGCGACTACCTACCATCATTGCCTGGTATGGGTGTCAAACGGGCTCATGCACTTGTCCAGAAGCTAAAAGGCTATGAGAAGGTAATGGAAAAATTTATATGCACGTCTTTTCATTTTTTATGACATCATATGTATCTGAAAGAGTAACTCAGCATTGAATTGTTGATACATTCAAAAGAGTGAAATATTCTACTGATGAATTCTTTATTGTTGAATGAAGGCGGTTATATAACTTTTAATGTTCACATAAACCTAGTATAGGCTGTGATGTATTAGCACTCAAATGCATGTTCTCTTGGGAGCGGGTTTGGTATGTGTCGCCATGTGCAAATCTTGAGTACATTTGTGTTTGAGGGAGTGGATTTGCATGCACGTTTGTTTTTGTTCATCTTCATTGCCCATTGTGTCATAATTGCCCTCTTAGTTGAATTTGATGATTTTATCTTCATTGCCCATTTATAATAAATACTTGCCGTCGTAGGATAGTGTTACTTCAGTTTGAAAGAACCAAACTGTAATAGTTTTCATGCTTATGTCATTTGTTTTTGTTTTTTCCAATAGTTCAGCTGTTTCAGAACCAAAATACAATGTTTGTTTGATTTCTGTTGTCATTGCTAGTTTTTTTTTTCCAGTTGCATGGCTGTTTTTCACGTGCTAGATTATAAATTTATGTGTTTAATTGGTTAGCTATTGTATGGAAAACAGGAGTAAAGAGAGTGACAATGTACTGAAGATGGAAGCCAAGTCCAAGTTGCTTGGACTGGGAGTTGTTTGGGAAGGGGATGTGGTGCTATGGAAAAAGTTGATACGTGAGAATAATTGGGAAAATTTTTATATGATAATTTGATAACATCGTTGATGGGGATAGTTAATGAAGAGACAGGGAGAGTGTGCGGCCCATGAGCCCTAGGCGGCCCATAAGCTCTGGGCGGTCCCGAGCTCTAGGCGGCCCCCGTGCTCTAGGCGGCCCCCGAGCTCTAGGCGGCTAGGCGGCCCCTATGCTCTAGGCGGCCCCCGAGCTCTAGGCGGCCTCTAGTGCTCTAGCGGCCCCCAGCTCCAGGCGGCCCCCGTGCTCCAGGCGGCCCCTGAGTCCCGGTCTTATATCTAAAGCTCTCTAGCTGCTTTCATATTAGAAACACCTAATACGACAAACTGTCATGTCTGGATAAGGCTCGAAAATCATCGACCATTATGACGCCTTAATGGCTTAGATAAGACAAACTCTGAAAAGTCACCGTTCGCCAAAAAACTCAGATAAAGGAGGTGTCAATCACCTACTTTAGAGCCAGATAACTTTCCACGAATTCTGACATTCCCTTGGAAAGACCGAAATCCATGATGAAGATTCCAAGCTTCTTGAACAAGCAAGCTCTTCAAAAACCCCAGGTGTAACTCATCAAGAACGACCACGTGGCTATCGCTAAGACTAAAAACGTGGCTCGCCAGAAAGAGAGGGGGGAGATATAAGGCAAGTAACAACAACATTTAGGGGGGACGAGAAAAAAAGAGAAAAAACAAAACAATATCCCCATTTTTTCATCTTCAACTCGAGCTCCAGAAGCTCACGGCTGTGTTCCTGATCATTGATCCTCAGAAGGTCCTCACCATACTTTGCGCCGTGAGGTCTTCTTGGTGATCAGGCCGATCAGGCATCAACAGATTGGCGCGCCAGGTAGGGGGATGCACTGAAGGAAAGAAAGCTCTGTCTCCCTGAGCTATAAGTCTTCATCCCCTCTAAGATAGCCATGGTGGTGATGCGCATGCCGAAGGTCCTCACCAATCACGCCGGGGGCGTCCACATCACACTAAGCAGCAAAGGACCACTCTCTTGCTCCTCCTTCACCACCAGCCTCAGCTGCTCTAATTAACCAACTGGCCATCCTCAATCAACAAGTTCAAGCCTTGAATGCAGCAGTTCATAAGCTGCAGAAGCAACGCTCGGTGGCCACTCAGCAGCAGCCCAAGCTTCTCACATCGCTCATGATAGCTGCACCAGTTAGTCAGAGATTCACCTGCGGGAAATCTCCTCATAGAGAAGCTTATCGCCATCAAGCTTCACCTAAGCACCGCCACTTCGAAGCTTTCAAGGGACTGCGGTCTCCTTCTCATCTTCTGAGTCATCTGGGGAGGACCTTAATCATGAGATGAGGCATCTGGATGAACAACACGGCGGCTGGAAGAGCTCAGTCAAAGGCTCAACAATCAGCTATAGGTGGATTGCAACATGGGTAGCAAAATAATTTCAAAAAGGGATGAATTGAGACATTATCCATCACCTCAAGCATTTATGGGCATTTTAATTTCTGGTGGTAGTAAGCCGAGAGGTGTTAGTGCAATTAATGCAAGGTGGAAGATGAGGACAAAAGGCTTTGACTATTGACTTCACCTTTCCCCTCTCTCCCCTTCTCTCTTTCTCTCGACTGCACCCAAGAGCCAAACCGAGCCCAGGACCTCTAGCTGCTCTCAGACTTCAGCACTAAGGACGACCAATCTCTTTAAAGAAAGAGCTATGAAGCCAAAAAGCTCTCAAGCCTCAAATCGATGATGACATCAAACACGACACGAAGACAAAAAGCTACGAAAGCTAAGTATACTGCACTAAAAAAAGAAAAAGAAAAAAAGAAGTTTTTCATTCAATTTCTCAAAAACCACTCGGGCCGGCCAAGCGATTGCCGAGGTAGTTTTCCGGTGGCCCCGCGATCATAAGGACACCCCCGGACCGGCACGAGAAACCTCCGAAGTGGTTCAAGTCCTATGCTCTCGGCGGCTCCGAGTCAAACTCCCGACGGCCGAGTGACCCCCGAGGTATTTTCAAAATGACTTTAGTGGTCCCGAGATATAGACACCCCGGATCGGTGCGAGAAACCTCGGTGGTTCAAGCCCTGTGGTCTCGGTGGCCCCAAGTCAACGCCGGGCCGGCCGCGGAACCCCCGAGACGGTTTTATTTTGGCCCCATCAATAAAGGCTCCCGAGCATGGTTCCATCACAGCGACTCTCGGTCACCCTCCGGGGTTCAAAAGGAACCTGAGCTGGTCCAAGCACCCTCAGGTCACCTTTCGGGGTTAAAGCTCCCGAGCATGGTCCCATCACAGCTCTCGGGTCACCCTCCGGGGTTCAAAAGGAATCTGAGCCTGGTCCAAGCATCCTCAGGTCACCCTCCGGGGTTAAAGGCTCCGAGCATGGTCCCATCACAGCGACTCTCGGGTCACCCTCCGGGGTTCAAAAGGAACCTGAGCCTGATCCAAGCACCCTCAGGTTATCCTCCGGGGTTAAAGGCTCCCGAGTATGGTCCCATCACAACGACTCTTGGGTCACCCTTCGGGGTTCAAAAGGAACCTGAGCCTGATCCAAGCAACCTCAGGTCACCCTCCGGGGTTAAAGGCTCCCAGCATAGTCCATCACAGCGACTCTCGGGTCACCCTTCGGGGTTCAAAAGGCTCTCAACGGTCTCAACTCAGCCTCATCGGCTCTAGCAGCCTCAGTGGCTATCAGCCTTAGTGGCTCTATCCCTCTACCCCAGCGGCATCATTATGACCTCAGCGGCATTATTATAGCCTTAGCGGCTCTATCGCTCTGCCTCATCGGCTCTATCAACCTCAACGTTTCGTTTCAGCCCTAGCAGCTCTATCAGCCTCAACGACATTATTACAGCTTAGCGGCTCTATCGCTCTGCCTCATCGGCTCTATCACCTCAACGGTTTTATTGCAGCCTCGTTGGCTCTATCTCTCAGCCTCAGCGGCGTTAGTACAGCTCCATCAGCTCTATTTTTGCCTTGCCAACTAGTTGATGAACGTCCCCCCAAAAAATTGGGTGTACGCTGCTTTAAGTGGCGGGCACAAGGTAATAAACTTACCCCCCAATGTTACTTAAAAATTCTTTACACCTTCAGCTTGGTTAGTGCAGGACCTACAAGCCCAAGGAGTGTAGGGGGCATCTGATAGGACCAGTTAACAGGCCAATGGCAATAAAAACAGAAATTTTCAAATAATTTTTCTAGGCGGCCATCTTCGGCAGCCTTCCTAAGCGCTTAGTTCCTAGGCGGCCTCGCTGGCCTACTGGTTTTCTCTTCAAGGACGCAGTAAGCGTTTAATTCCGTCCGTAGCTTTGCTCCTTGTTGCAACAAGCGTCCGTCATAATGAAGAGAGAGAACAAAAGGGAAAAAGAGCTATGTGACGTGCGTGGGTTCTCCTAAAGACCGCTTTTTGTCATTAATCTCCCATAGGCAAATCAATGGACAACATTTAATGGTGCAGACACCAAGGAAATCCTAGGCGGCAATGGCCATCCTAGGCGGCCTGTTCCTCGACGGCCTTTCTTCTTAAGCGGCAATCCTAGGCAGCAATCCTAGGTGGCCTCTTTCTCGACGGCCTTCTCAACAGCAATCCTAGGCGGCAATGACCTGGGAGCATTTAAGGGGCTGGAGCCTTTAATGTTGCGAGATATTATGATACTCACGTCCGCCCGAAAAGCTTCCGCCGGGGAGACTTGGTCCTTAGAAGAGCTAAAATATCCAAACCAGCGGAAGGGGGCAAATTGGCCCCGAATTGGGAAGGGCCTTACCGGGTCACGGAGGTCCTCCACCGTGGAGCATACCGACTTGAAGATTTAAATGGACGGCCGATTCCTTGGACTTGGAACGCAGATAACCTCCGGCAATATCACCAGTAATGAATGTATTTATTCAAGAAATTAATGAATGTGCACGTTTGAAATTTCCTGCATGCAAAGTTTTTAAAGGACCTCGGCGGCCCCACGATCCTAAAGACACCCCCGGGTTGGTGTTGCTTACCCCTGAGGCGGTTCAAGTCTGGGATCTTAGGCGGCCTCGAGTCAGGCTCCCGGGCCGGTATCCGACTACCCCCGCGCCAGTTTTCAAAGGACCTCGCGGCCCACGATCCTAAAGACACCCTCGGGTTGGTGTTGCTTAACCCTAAGGCGGTTCAAGTCTGGGATCTTAGGCGGCCTCGAGTCAGGCTCCCGGGCCGATATCCGACTACCCCCGAGGTAGTTTTCAAAGGACCTCGGCGGCCCCACGATCCTAAAGACACCCCTGGGTTGGTGTTGCTTACCCCTAAGGCGGTTCAAGTCTGGGATCTTAGGCGGCCGCGAGTCAGGCTCCCGGGCCGTATCCGACTACCCCCGAGGCAGTTTTCAAAGGACTCGGCGGCCCCACGATCCTAAAGACACCCTCGGGTTGGTGTTGCTTACCCCTGAGGCGGTTCAAGTCTGGGATCTTAGGCGGCCGCGAGTCAGGCTCCTAGGCCGTATCCGATTACCCCCGGAGCAGTTTTCAAAGGGCCTCGGCGGCCCCACGGTCCTAAGGACATCCCTAGGCTAGTATAGTTTACCCCTGAAGCATGTCAAGCCTTAAAGGTCTTTCGGCAGTAATTTCTAAAAAGACATGGGCGGCCTCAAGTTGGGCTTCTAAAACTAAACAATCCTATAGATTTCCTCAAGCCGCAGTTGTTAGAATTATGGAATCCACGTTCCACGGCCATTCCTTAAATCTAAAGATGGGGTGCTTACGATACGACCTTTGAAACCCGTGCTTAACGCTAACAGTACGGAATCAGCCTTAAGAAGCGGGAGAATGGATGAACCCCCCCTTCTTGTGCAATGATTGAAAATTGATAGGCGATTGACTGAGATATCAGACAAATAAAAGGGAAAAGATAGACAATCATTCATTAAAAAGTTAAGCCATCGTGAGGTTATACTCTACGAAGCGCTATCCAAAAGCCGATAGTAATCAGCCTACGAAAAGTTCACTAAGGACAAAATTAAAAATCAAATCCTGCCCGGATCCTGCGCGCTCCTACTGGTCCCGGGATGCCCCTTCCTCGCAGATGGTTCGGTGCTCGGCTCTCCCAATATAACTGGTCCGGTGGCGGGGTCCTCGACTATCAACAGTTCATCTCCCGCGCTTTCGACTCTTAGCTCATCCTCGACCTCAGCGTTGGGGATCTCCTCATCGTCTGCGGGTCGAAGGTGTCCGAGGTCACCTAGCTTGAAAAGCCGAGTCAGTCTCCTCTTGCACCTTTCGAAACCCTGGACGAAGGCATCCATAACGGCCTTACGACACTCCGCGGAAGTCGGGGAAACATTTGTTTTTCTCGACGGCCTCCCGAGCTTGAGCCTCGGCCGCGGCCACCCTCTCTTGAGCCTCACCTCCGCCGCCGCCATTCTGTCCAAAGCCTCCTTTGCCTCTTTCTTGACCAGGACCAACTTTTCTGCAGCGTCACGGGCCGCATTTCTGCATTGTCGGCCCGGTTTTCAGTATGCTCTAACTGGAGATAGGCCTCTCTTAGTTTCTCCTCAGTTGGTAATAACCTCGCCATAACTTCCGACAATTTGGCGTCCAAGGTCTGCAACTCCTTCCCGGCCCTCTCCCGCCATGCACGGTTATCCTCCTGGGCGGCTTGAAGGTCATCTAACGCCTTCAACTCCCGGGCCTTCGCTTCCGACAGCTCTTTGCCCAAGCCCTCGATGCGGGACTTGGCACTGACCAGGCCCTCTTGAATCACGAAGAGGCCGTTAGACATCTGCATCAGTCAGTTAACGAGCGTAAAAGTTTTGTACCTACAGAAGAGGGCAAGAGAGAAAGACCACGATCTTACCTGGAGCGCGGCTGTAAAGAGCGTGTCAAAGGACTCTTCCAATGGCAAAGTCCTCATTAAGGTCTGAAATTTAGGCAGAATGGCCAGCCTTAGAACCGTTTCTGACAAACGGCTCTTATATGGCGTGCCTCGGCGAGGCATCTGTGAGGATTGAGATGGACTCCTTGAAACGTCCGAGGGGCCGAAGCACTTACCCCCCTCGGTGATTGCGGGCCCGAAGGGGATGTTTGAGGAATTCTGGGGGCGTCGCGACCCCCGCTCCGGCAATCTCTTCGTCCCTAGACGGCCCCCAGCGCCTCAGCAGGAGGGGGAATTGTTGCTGGTGGACTCGCGGGGGAGGCCCCCCAATCGGTATCCCGGCAGGAGGGCTTTCCCCTCCTTCATCCTCCTCCACCAATATAGCCTCAAGGAGGGCGGCTGGAGTGTGGGTTGAGTGACCCGGTTCTCTTCGGCGGGGCCTCTTGGGCCTGCTCCTGTGGTATCGGGGGCATCTCTCTCTCTCTTTCGGAGGCCCGCTATTATCAAATCCTGGGAAAACCTCATTGCTGCAAAATAGAGGACCCAAAGCAGATGAAAGGGGGGCCCAGAGTATACAAAATGTGAGAGGAAAACATATATTAAAATATGTATTCATGCATGTATATAAATACAAAATGACTGAATAAAAAAGAAAGAGAAGAGTGAAAAATAAAAGAAAATTTTTTAAAATTCAAGGCTCACCGGGCGCCGTAGGCAACGACACCGGCGTGAATATGATCCCTCGAAGGTTATCCTCTGACAATAAATCCTTACTAGATGGGACGATGGTAGACACCAAAACTTTAACTAGTTCTTGATCTCCCTCTTCGATAGTAGAGTTTTGGTTAGAACTAGTATCGGGAATGCCCCAGTTCGCACTCACCCCCTCTATATGCGCATAGAAGAACCGAGACTTCCACCCTTTGATTTTGGAAGGGAGATTGAGCCTAAGGGTTCTCCTAGGCCTAGAAGCAAAACTCCACCATCCAGCCCTTTTTGGGTTTCGAATCCTATACAAAGCCCTAAATAAAGAGAGCCGAGCAGAGACCCGTGGAAATGGCAAAGTACTAAAATGAATAGATAATGCGAATGGAGTTAGGGGTTAGCTGCGTCGGGATAAGGCGATACCTATTTAACAAGTTCACGAAGAAAGGATGGAAAGGCAACCGTAGACCACACTTGAAGAATTCCTCGTATAATGCAACCCTCCCCGGTTGCATTGAGATAACCGTATCCTCGAGGAGGGCGTAGAAAGTCGGATACTGTCAGGAATCCCAAACTGGGCCCTAAGATTCCTAAGATCCTGAGAGGTCGTGGTCGAAGCAATCTCCATCGGACCAGCAGATTTGGGGATAGCGACTGAAAATGCTACCTCATGGCTGGTGGACGAGGATGAAACCTAGGGGATTGGGTCGACGGCCCAGGTAATGGTTGTGAGGCCCCAGCAGCTCCCGGACTGCAGCGGCTGACCCTTGCGGATGGCTACACCCCCGAGAGCCTGACGGCGCGCCAAGATGATCTCTTCCCTAGAGGGTTCAATCATAGGACCTTTACCTTTCCTATCTTGGTTGGGATCCATGGAGAAAGGAAAAGAGAAAGAAGAGGAAGCTAACTTGAACCTGGAGAAATGGAGACGCAGAAGAAGCGGCGAAAATAAAAAGCAAAGAATTGAAAGGACGGGCTCTTTACAATATATTTAAATAACGCCTCGAGCACCACAAGGCCACGCGGCAACGCATGGGTGGGCCAGGTAGATGAAAAGATGCTATCTTCCTTGGGATATGCACTTCCTTTTTCAAAATATAACTTTTCGAATATAAAAACAATCGAGACTTTTTCGCCCTCCCCCTTGGCAAGTGCTATGTGCCGAGCACAAGGGGCAGGGGCGAGGGGGCATATGATGGGGATAGTTAATGAAGAGATAGGGAGAGTGTGCGGCCCATGAGCCCTAGGCGGCCCATGAGCTCTGGGCGGCCCCTGAGCTTTAGGCGGCCCCCGTGCTCCAGGCAGCCCCCAAGCTCTAGGCGGCCCCCAGTGCTCCAGGCGGCCCCGAGCTCTAGGCGGCCCCTGAGGCGGCCCCTGAGTCCCGGTCTTATATCTAAAGCTCTCTAGCTGCTCTCATATTAGAAACACTAATACGACAAACTATCATGTCTGGATAAGGCTCGAAAATCATCGACCATCATGACGCCTTAATGGCTCAGATAAGACAAACTCTGGAAAGTCACCGTTCGCCAAAAAACTCAGATAAAGGAGGTGTCAATCACCTACTTTAGAGCTAGATAACTTTTCATGAATTCTGACATTCCCTTGGAAAGACCGAAATCCATGATGAAGATTTCAAGCTTCTTGAACAAGCAAGCTCTTCAAAAACCCCAGGTGTAACTCATCGAGAACGACCATGTGGCTATCGCTAAGACTAGAAACGTGGCTCGCCAGAAAGAGAGGGGGGAGATATAAGGCAAGTAACAACAACATTCAAGGGGGACATGAGAAAAAAAAGAGAAAAAACAAAACAATATCCCCATTTTTCATCTTCAACTCGAGCTCCAGAAGCTCACGGCTGTGTTCCTGATCATTGATCCTCAGAGGGTCCTCACCATACTTTGCGCCGTGAGGTCTTCTTGGTGATCAGGCCGATCAGGCATCAACAATCGTATATTGTGATTTTTTTTTGACAATGCAAGAGCCTTATTCTGCATCCTCAAATATCCTTGTATCATTATGTTAATGCTTTTATTCATTTCCATCCCTACCTAAGTAGGATGTGATCACTAAAGATGGTTGAGCTGGTGCAGCTGTTGATTGGTGTGCTGCTGACTAAACATTACAATCTTAAGGACTAACATATTCTAAAAGAGAAATAAGCAAAACAATATCTGGATTCAAGGTGGTGGCTGTTGCTACTTGACTTTTAACCTAAAAAACTGAAATATTATTTGCCTCTCTCATCTTTTGAACTTAGGTGATGTTTGGTTCGAGGTAATGTAATATTATTAGGAAGCTTACAGTTCTGGTAATCTTATGCTTGGTAATCAAATTCTTAGGAATAAAAGATCATTATATTTAGTTTATAATAACAAAATACGGTAATTAGCTCACCATGTTTTTGAATTTTATTTGAATTTTTTATAAATTTTGATAAAAGTCAAAATTCTTTATAAATTGATTTTATAAATATTATATTTAAATATGATAAATATTTAATATATATTATACAATATAATATTTATCATAATATTATTAAATATACCATTATATAATATATATTAGTATATAATATAAAATATAGTAATATATTATATAATAATGTAATATGCAAGAAGGTCATAAATATTAGTAATTTAAAATCTAATACATATATTATTATATAAATATAATAGTTAAATATTATATTATTGAATTTAATATTAATAAAATATTATATTATATTTAATATTAAATAAATATAATATTAAATATTTAAAAATTATCTAATGCAAATTCAATATATATTAGATTAAGTATTATTAAATATTTATATGGAGGTCAAGAGTGTAATTTAAGGTTATCAGACTTTGATAATTTAGATACCTACCTTTTTTATGAGAATCTAATTACCATAATTTATAGTAATCTTAGATTACTCGAAGTCAAATATTACTACTTAGATTACCATGTCTAATTGGATATATACAATGAAGACCTTTAAATGCTTTTGTTAGAAAAGTGATCTTTTAACAGTCCATGGTATTGATAGAGGTAAAGGTAGTCCTAAACTAATATGGATAAAATAATTAAGAAAGATATAACTATTTAGAATTTGAGTGTCGACTTAGTCCTGAATAAAGCAGAGTAAAGGAAGCAAATTCATGTAGCTGATCCCATGTAGTTGGAAAAGGCTTAGATGAGTTGAGTTGAGTTGAGATTACCATGTCTAATTGCTAACATGGTAATTTGCATGATAATCTCAAATTACCAGGGTAGATATCATGAACCAAACGGCCCCTTAACGTATTGCACTATCTGGTTATGGACTAAAATGGTTGACCATCTAGTTAGTTTGTTGGGCAGCTTATAGATTATTGACAAACCTTGCAACAATTCTTGTTTCCAGTTTCAGAACTTTTATTTTGCATCATAATTATTTAAATTTTAATAATAAATCTATAGAAATATTATTGTCTGATTCATGTTATAATTTTTAAATCTAAGCTAGATTCTTAGATCAGCAGTGGATAACTGAGGACAAATATATGCTATTTATCCCTGTTAGTTGTCACAACTCTTCCCATTGAAGCCACGTCTTTAATTTCAACCTTCAGTGGGTTCAGACGAGTGATGAGTTTGATAGATTATTTATTTCAGGTAATTAAGCACTTAAAGTATAGCGGTGTCTCTGTCCCACCTCTTTATGAAGAAACTTTCAAGAAAGCAATTTGGGCTTTTCAGCATCAGAGAGTGTATGATGCTGCAAAAGAAGACATCGTGCATCTATCAGATGTTCCTCATGGCCTTGGTGAAGACTTGGATTTTTTGGGCCCATATCCTCGACATCATATTTAATTTAATCTTTATATATGTATCACTTTCATATATCTCCTTTTTCATTGTGATAATATCTTTCCTTAACTGATCATACATGGTTACCACAAAATGTAGCTAAAGGCATAGCTCAAGGAGATCTTGATCCATTAACAAAGATGCCATTCCAGGTATAGTAAATCAATTGGATTATTTTTTTTAAAAATTTATGATGATGGATCACACATATATTTTAGTGCTTATTGTGAACTTTCCTACATAAAGTTTTTTTATATTTAATCCAACACCCAGTTCAGGCATTCAATATAGTTGTCATCATCTAATTTTTTGATGTTAGTCTGCATGCATCCTCATGCACAGATATGAACAAACCGACAACTGCCTTCCCTTGTCAAGGGAAGCATTGCGTACTTGATGGTCTCATTCTTTATTTTTAACATCTTTGACCTATTTTTTCATATATCAATACCATTCTTTTATAGGATTATTTTTTCCTGCTTCCTTATAAAGCTTTTGCAATAGGCCTACCACTCTTTTTTAATGTGCTATTTAATAAAAATAGCTATGGAATGTAAGATATTGCACTTATGCCATAGTTTCTCAATAAGGCATCCCACATCTGCTTTGTGGAAGTTTATTGGTGATTGAGACTTTTTTTTTAATATCATTCCTTGTGCCCGGTGATAGGTTGTCATACTGAGCTACATGAGCAGAGTGGCCTGTTTAATTTGAGTAGTTATCATATGCAAACAGTCTGCATAATAAATTCACTGCTTCACACTGACTCATACTTAAATGTGGGAAGAATTTGGCACCGTGCAGGAGCTGTGGGTTAAGTGACAAGGGCAGACAACCGATGTGGAAAGGGTAAATAACTAATCTTAGGTACTCACCAAGATTTCATCACGTGCCATTTGGATAGGATAATTATGAGTTTTTGCTTGCTGGGTATATTGGCAATTTTGATTTTGATTTTTTTTTTTTCATCCTTTGATAACCTATCATCATAAACTAGTTCACTAGGAGCAATAACTTAACCAACCATTTAGGTTACATGATAGTCTTTGTGGTTGTGTTATGTTGTCACAGTCACTTGTTCTATGCTGTGCTTTGTTTTTTTTCCCTAAAGCAAAATATCTTCTGCTCCAGCACCATCAACGATGGTCCAAGCTTGCACAAAAAAAATGGGGTCGGCATTAGATTGATGGTTATAAGAAATATGTCAAAAACAATGAAATAAATCCAAAATTCAACATTTGCGAATTCTGGGGAACTCCCTTATTTTAGATGACGCTACATCCTAGCCTAATTGTGGTGGAAGGCTGACAAGGGTTGTCTAGGTTGTCTCTTGTGAAAGCACTGAAGTAGCCCTAAATAGGAATTCCTAGCTTATGAGGATAAACAAACCTGACTCAAATAGACAAGGCTAGTTGTTTATGGTTTGTGCTTTGTCTCTTTCTCCTTTACGCATTTAGCGTTAAGTTTCATACTGGTGATATATAAGGATGGAATCTTGGGTATCCTTAGAAGATTTTGCAGTGACCATATGTTGCACTATACGAGAAATGTTGTCATTATATTAATAATATCATTGCATCCTCGGAGGAAGAGATGAGACTACAGGCATTTTGGAAAACCAGCTTTTCAAAATTATTCTATGGAGAATTTGTTACGGTGAACTTAATAAGGCAAACCGATCTTGATGGAATTGAAGGTTTGGCTAGCTGGTTCTAAAATACAGATATGTCATATGTTAACTGACAAGGCATAACGAACATGAGATCCATGTTTGTGCAAGCCATAGCAACTTTTAATTTGTTTTTGAGATGTCTTTCATAGCTTTACTAGCAGTACAAGTACTATAAAATTCTGGTAGCCCACTCAATGAATGCAGTTCTCTGAATTCTTGTGATATTCTTGTGATTCTATCCTTAAGAAGGCAATACAAAACTTTGAAAAACCAAGTTTTAAAAATTTTGATCAGATGGTTTTGTAGGTTTTACCTTGCTGAATTTATGCAGCTTTCATCCTCTCCTTTCTGATCCAGTCTTTGTTTTGCTAATTATGTATAAATATAGATAGCACGCTATCCAATATCTTTTTGGTTCACCAGTTCCTTAATGAGGGTCAAACTATTCAATACAACGATGTCCATAAAGTCGCAAGTATGGTCCATGAGGACCATCAAATATGATAATGCTGATTGGCTTCTGATTCATGCTAACAGACTAGTTGTTCTGACCAATAAAATTGTAACTTGCAGCTAGTAGCAAGCATTACAAATGTTACTTCAATTTATTCATGCCTTCAGCTCTTGCAGGACTTGAACTTATCTGGTTGTGACAAGGAGATCAAATCTTGCACAATATCAATAATGAAACATACTGGATTTAAAGGTTCCTTAACAGAATAATAGGCTAATAGCATATCAACATGATTGATCAACAATGAGAACTTCTAGTAAGTAGTCTAACCATGGTCTCAAAGAAAATTATTTTGTTGAATAAGAGTTATTGTTGGTGGAGTTTTAGGTTCCAACATGTGAGCCTCCGAGATAGGTTGGCACTATCAGGATGAGACCATCCTGCCATCATTCCAATGGCCCAATTGGGATGTCTTAGGACACCAGAACATCCCGTTCTGTGAAAAAACCGGGATGACCCCATCACATGAGGTTTAAAACCTTGATTGTTGGCCTGTATTTTCTGAATACACATATCTATCTTATTACTCCAGAATTCTGTTGCAATGCATTCATGTTCAGTTTCCTTCAAGCAGTTTCATATGCAATTTTTTCTATTCTTGTTCCTCTCATAGATTGCTTCTCTATATTGCCATGATTACCAAGCACAATTATGTTACAAGTATCTTGATGACTCAATCAATGTAGGGACTTTTTTCTAGATCATTTATCCCCTGATTCTACTACATACACTTTCATTTACAGGGGATGGTAGCATGCACTCAATTTATGCTTGATGGGAAATACTCAAGGAAAGAATCTGCTCCTGCAAATGGAAGGAAAAGGCTAGATTTGCCTGTGCAGAAGAATTTGTTGACTAATTATTTCTGTATCCCTTCAATAACTTACTTTTTAACTTCATTCATGCGGATCATAATTAAGTGGTTTTGAACCTCTGTGATCAATTGTTGAAGCTCATAGTATGGATGTGCCAGCTGCATAAGCATGCTGCTAGTTCTTCTGTAGCCATGAAAATAACCAGTCACACTTCTAGATTCCATCTTTGATTTTTGATGTTTGTCACAAATCTCTCCCTCCTTTTTCTTTCTTTATTTTTTTCCTTGGTGATATGACCACTCCCCAACTTGTCATCTGTTTGGCGACTCTTCTGAACTTCAGAGGCCAAATTCTTAAGTCTATGCATAAGTGACATCATAATATTGTAACTAGAAATTGCAGTATTGATATTTCCCCAACCAAATTTTCTTCCATACTTAATAATTTGATTTTTTTAACAAATACAGGATCTAATAATGTCAGATCAACAATCAGAAGTTTGACATCTGTAATTCATGATGTACAAATATGATAAATAATACAAGTATGATAAATAAGCAATCGATTTTTTAGCTGATGCAGTTTCATTATATTTAGTTAGAACAATTTTTACAGTCCTTCAAGAAAATAAAGAGCTCCTACCTGTTGATCTGTTGTTCATCTGTAACATTGTTTTTGTACAGCAAGTGATATTGCTACCTCATGCCACTCAATCTGCATAACGTAAGTACAATTATAAGATAGTAAGTGAATACAATTTAGCTATGTTCAGAATTACTTTTCAATTAAAATTATGTGGAGAAAAGTCAATGATGAGGTAGAGAGTCGTGCTGATAATATATTATATAATTAAAGAGTAACAATAGAACAAAGAGACTAAGAAAAGAGTATTGAATATGTTCTCTTATTTCATCTTTTCTTATTTCATCCGTATCTTATTTCATCAATCCTTATCAAATACAATTCCATGCCATCTATTAACAACTGTTTTTCATATTTGGTTTCTTTATTTTTGCCTTTTCTTTACTATAAATGTATGATTATTTGAATTCGGAATGTTGTTAAGAAAATTGTTCATCATGTCTATAACAGTAACTTGCTACACCTGAGAAATATTACTAAACTGCTTGAGCTTGTCCTTCCATTTTCTTCTGACAACAGCTTTTTCGATGCGTTACTGTTTGTTGCGTAGGCTCATCAGTTTGTGACTCTGTGCTTATATGTGCTCTGTTCACATAATGATATTCTTTAACATTGAAAGGTCTAGCATCACTGGAAGCAAAGCGGAAATTCAGGGCCCCAAAGGTCATGCCTAAGCAATTGTTGACAACAGATTCATCTTCTCCAAGCTCTGAAAATCATGAGTCTGGTTCACCTATTTCAGCCGAAGAGAATGCTACATATGTCATGAACCTAACAGAAAGTTCTTTGCCTAATCCTGGGAACTTTGACTTTGAACCTCCTTCAGAGGATTCTGTCAGTAATGCTATCAATTCGGTATACATGCTTTTATGAATAGTTCATAGTTAAATTGTTTTCAGGATCTGAATTGAGTTATTTTTCTTTGTGCTATCAGATGGAAGTCAACTTTTCCAATAAAAGTGAGAAGCTTATGGGGTTACCTCTAAATGGTAAGTCTGAGTATTTCTGCTTTGGCTTTAATTCTAGGTATTGACTTGCAATTACTTATTGTTTGTTTAAATGACATCTGTGCCAGGTGATCTTTTCAGTTTAGAACATCTTTCACCAACAGAGCCAAAGCTTGGAACACTAAAACCATTTTTAGCATCACACAAGGAACAAAGCTGTAACTCTGCATCGGATGATGTTGAAAAAAATTAAATCGGGTAACAGAAAAGTCATAGTAAGAAGTAAGTACTTCAGGAATAAGTTATCGGATACCAATGATTGCAAAAGTCAAAATGAAGAGCCCTGCATAAATAAAGAAAATGCTTGCGAGATCCCTGAAGCTTATCCTGTGTCTGAAATGACATCGCCTGCCAAGAGAAGAAAGTTAATTGATCTCCCTGATGTGCAGAGTGTATGTTTCTGAGATTTCTTACTTTGTTGAGATTACTGATTCTTGTTTTCTCACCCAATAATGCTCATGCACTCTCTTTAATGCAACATTCAGGGACCTCCATCATTGAAGCATGCATGGAAAGCTAGTAATGGTATGTAATGGTTTTAGTAATGAATGAATCAAATTGTTCTTTTATTTCATTCTTCTAAGTTATTTTTTTAATACTCGGCCGAATTTATTTTGCACCTGTCTTCATTGGGTATAATATGCTTTGGTAAACGACAAAGTAATCCTACCATTATCTTTTATTATTTGACTTTTGATGTCTTCTAAAAATGTGTTTCCTAATTAGATGGCTTGAATATTTGTTTTGACGCACTTATATTTGACCGATGTCAACAACATGCCTAGATCTTACCATCCTCATAGATTCTTATCCCTAAATTATTTGAAGCTAAAGCTATATCATTGCAATACTTTGGTGTTCCACCTCGAACTTGTCAAGTAACTTAACCTTTGTTTCACCAAAAAGAGTGATGTAGGAGCAGGAGTCAGCATTTTTCATAATGCACAAAATAGAGGATAGCTGGACAAACACATGCATGGATGTTCTTGAGGCGATCAATAACGTTGTACTAGCTTGTTGAGTAATCATGCTTATGAATTTATGCATGTTAGAGACATGTATTTCTAATACATCTTCGTTTACTACAAACTGAGAGGCAAGTGTCCATTGTGAGTGCACAAGTATGGCATTTGCCCCCTAACAGAGGATTCTCATGGTTAGTTTGGTTTTGATTATAACATTCTCACATTTGACAAGGCACAGATGCCCGTGTGCAAGCGTCTCATATAGTTTTTGTATACTCAATGAATTAAGAACTGCATTTATCTTTTTCTTTGAGTAGAACAGGACAAGAGAGCACTATAGAATTTGCTAAAGAAGAGAAAAAAGTATTACAAGAGAGGAAAGATGAATGCCAACAATAAGATTATGGAGTCTCACACGCTTAACAGTGGACTCCCAACATGACCTTGTAAAGCATCAAATTTCTCTTGCTGTCTAGAATTACCCAAGTTAACCCACTCCTTGAACAAGAGTAGGATGGATCTAATGGCACCAGAAAAAGACATTCTTCCCTGGGAAGATCCTTGCATTTTGCTCCTTCACACACTCCAACAGACAGCCATTGTCAGTTGATCCCACACGCTTTGAGTTCTGGTGAATACTTGCTTCCTTTTACACCGATAATGGATAAAAACAGGGCTGCTAGATAAACAAAGGCCAATTCTCAACAGCTGCCAGACACTAAACAAATGAGCAGTTAAAAAAGAACTATATTTGTCTTGCATACAAATTTATATATTGCGACTCGAAATGATGCAGAACCCCATGCATCTTGCTTGCAGATTTGACCATTGGGTCTTGATCTTTATGACTACCATCTATGGTTTGCATTCATTTTTGCACGTAATTTCCAATATTTCTATCCTTTTGGTTATGTTTATGTTAGAAGCTTTTATCTTTTAGAGCCAGCTTTCTTCTGTCCTAGTTTTCAAAAAAAAAAAAAAAAAAAAAATGCTGCTATTTCATTAAAGAAATTGCTACAGGCATATGTGCTCGTGTCTTGCAGGTAGTCACATTGCTAAATTAGACCATCAAGACGCAGATACTAAAGCAGAAGGAACTTTTGGATGTGACATTTCCCATTTGAACAAATATACTGGTATAGCAGAAAAATCAGTAGAAAAATTTGCAGCACTAATGTCTTCCTTCAGATACACTTCACCTGGTTCTCGTGCAAGCGGCCTCCGTCCCCCTCTAAAAGACGTGCAAAATACATCCTCAATAAGGTACGAACTTTGTGTTTTTCCCTCAGTTAGTCGCAGATGGTTTAAAAGCTAATCAACACATAACACCATTCTTTTTTGTCAGAAGGACGGCTATTGCACCCATTGAAATCAGCAAATCTGCATGTAAACCAAGGCAATATGATGTCTGAAGATCTCTTGTGAATCCAGGATGTGATGATTCTCTTTAGCTGAGCTGTGCATTTTGGAGTACACATTTCATATGAATGGAAAGTGTTCATGTTCATTTATCCATTTCTTGGAAGTAGGCTTTGTACAGCCTCTTTTTATCCTTTTGTTGTTCTGATAGAGTGCACTGGTGCAAGTAGAAAACCAGTTAGGATTTCAGAGTTAATTATGGAAATAAAATATCAAGGACTTGCACTCCTAAATATTTCCATTGCATGTATTGACATGTCTGATTACTGGCTTTTCTGAGCTTTTGTTTCTCGCAAGGCTTGCGTTGCATGGCTTCTTTTAGCTGCCGTTTGTTGATTCAATGCATCAAAGCATGTCAAACACCTTGCTGTTTTGCAGAACACGGCAGATAGTGGGTGATTACTGCAGGAATTTGAAGGAATAGCTGTCTGCTGATCCTATTAGAGGATGTTTTGACAAGGAGTGATGCATTCTTTTTTTTGGTTCTTTTTTTTTTTTGGGTTGATGTGCTTGGTGAAAGTTTAATTTGTAATGGAGGTCTGGGCAACGAAAAACGATACATGCATGCTGGTTGTGGATACGGACCCCATGCCAGGACTATTCCCGACGCTAATCAGGCCAGGGATCAATGCTGGACCAACTGCTAGGTACCACGTCTCTTTAATGAGAACGCTTGCAATCAGCATGTAAAAGAAAATACTAGAGGTCAACCGTTCCAATCTCCTGTCATTAAGAAATAGGATCCTGGCTAATTCAACCTGGTCAATGCCAATTCCAGTGTTTAAGGGTTTTAAATTGAAAAGAATACTGTAATAATTGGCCATTGTTTGAAATGCATGTAGTAGGAAAAATCCTGTAGGCAGGTGCTTCACTCTAAGCTTCCTTGAAGCTGCCAAGTTTGATAAACGATACACCAAGAACTCAGGCCCTTAATCAATGCCTGTAGCAATTACCTTAAAATTATGAAGCTCTACTTGCCTCTTAAAAGACCTCTTAGGGACAGCCTAAACAAAGCAGGTGTTAGTTGTATTGAATTGTATTGCAACTCTTTGAGGCATTATTCAAGAAGGATAGAAAGATGAATTCTTGAAGATAATAAAAGTTGAAAGGTCATTATCCCAGCAGGATATGGAAAGAAGAAACCAGAAATGTCATTCAACTGAAGGTACATAGAACAATTTATAAGTCTCGATGACTTCCAAATGCCACATTGCTTCCCTGTCGGGGTATGATGAGAGATCAACCATCTTGTGGACCTGCATTTTGAAAACTGTTAACAGAACATCATATAGTTGATTTGGTTGAACAACGATATAATCATTCCTTTTATCTTTTCAGTTCCATGAAAGTCATAGAAATAAATAATTAGAGCTTGTCTATTACATGTCTATATTGGGTGGGATAGACTGTTAGAGTGGACCATATCAGGCTTCAGTTCAGCGGTCTATGCATATTTCAATGTTAAAACTTTACCAAAATAAAGTAAACATAGAAAACATTGGAATTATAATTGCACATGCAATTCAAACTTGTCTTTAATCTATACCAGTTATTCATTACATCAACTAGATCTTCTTTTAATGAGAAAAGAAGGTTGTTCAGATTCTCACATGAAAACAAAGTTTGGTCCATCTGAAACATTCTATTATACACTATTATCCCTCCCTCTTTCCCGAGGAACTAAATCATGTAATCTTATAATTTAGCACTAGATGGAGATAAAAGAGAATTAGTCTAACAAAAAGAAAAGTCCATTAGTATAGAAACTGTCAATGCTTTGACATGAAACCAACTATTAGGATAACTAAAATATCCTACAAAGAAAAATCAGATTCATTTATTCCTCACTTATTCTAACAGTTTCTTCATGAGGTTGAAGAATCTCTCATAATTGATCAAGAAATTGACTTCGAAGGCTGTGTTCCTCAAATGTGAAACTTAATTTCAGGTTTGAACCGACTCCTCTCAAAATGATGATCATTATTAGATCAAAGCACATTGCAAAGATGACTCTCTGCAATCAAAATTTCAATAAGAACGTTGGCAAAGTTCACAACCAAATAGTCTACTTTCCCATTTTACAAATAGTACTCCCTTTCCACCAAGACCATCTACATCTGCTATGCTTCTTCCACATATTAATGGGCCTTATTTGATGGTAAAGCCCTAGCTGCATAACTGAATTTTGATATCAAATGAATTTCACAAGGACAATGATAGGATAACCATCAGTTTTACTCAGAACCCAGATTTTGACTCCTCAGAAATTAAAGAGGGATATCAAAAGAATTATCTATTGACCCCTAATCATCAAATTGAAGATCTTGGTCTCATCAAAAGGGAATGAATTATATTTGTAAAATTACAAATAGGTAATAAATGAAGCACCAATTTTTAATGCCCTTTTTTTTTTAAGGAAAAGAGACCCCAGTTCACAAGGATTGTGAACTAAGATCTGGTTAGGTTTCCTAACATGGGAAGATGCCTTCTTAGGCATGTAATATTGGTGTCATTGTGCCTCGATCTGCAATCGTGGCACCCCACAATTTCCATGTGATGCACTCCTCTCTCTCTCTCTCTCTCCCCTTCTGATTTCCTCCCTTTCTCTCTCTTATTTTCTTTCTTTCACTCTCTCATTTGTTAAACCCAGACTAAGTCCTAAACTTTAGCCCTAAACCCAGCAAATTGACTTGGCCTCATGTGATTAACTTGTTCATGCCCCCCCCCTCTCTCTCTCTCTTGTCTCTTTTGCTTTCTTTCTCTCTCATGCGATGCCTATAACCCTTTACTCGTCCTTTGGCAAAAAAACTCTCCCCTCCTGTTTGGTATTGTCTTCTGTCTCTCTCCCCTGTTCTCACATTTGATAAGTTTAGTTTGCACTTTTTCCTCTACACTTTTTTTCCTCCCTAAAATTTTGTCGATTCAACCATTTCTCATCTCCAACATTATTTCTATGCTCTAGCTTATCTCCTTTCTTCTCTTTTTCCCGCTGGGAGAAGAAGCAACGGGCTCACTTAGTGAGAAAGTAAAGGAGTATTGAAGGCTTGAGGCACTTGGTAATCACATCTAGGTAAGAACCTAAATCCATTGCTCACAGGATTTTTTATGTTTTTTCTCGAATGAATTAGCCAAGTGTACATGCCGAGTAGAATGTTGTATGTTAGAAATTTATATGGATAGGTGAAAGTCAGTCTTTTTGTACATATATTGCAAGCACCTCTTGATGCATATCTTAGTTGTATTATATTTGATAAGGAATATGGGGAGGCTTAGACTTCAACAATAGAATAATAGGAAATAGCTTTTCCCACCCGATGCCACCATTTCATGGTTGATTTAATAAATTTTAGTCCTTAGTTATAGTGTCTATGACTCTTACTTGATTATTATGTCGTATTAACTAGGATTTTAATAGTGTAACCTTGGCATCTTGTTGATTATTCTTTCGATTAGGTAGGTATTCCTCATCCCAATGTTTTAGAAAATATTTTATATTTTTTTTATAGAAAATTTATGATTGAAACATGTATCATGACTCTTATTAAAACCACTACTTTTACGTGCTTAATTTTCACATGTATAATTTGTAGATATAAACGAAGATGGTTCTTGAAAATCAATTTTATGCAGTTATGATCTAAAACTAAAATTTGCTTAAATTTATCTTGTACAAAAAAACAGTTCTGAAATATGGGTCATGCATGAAATATTTTTAGTTGAGCATTCTAGCTGAATTCATCATTATGTAAATAAGTCAAAAGAATATATTAGATAGGTTTATCAAGTTGAAGATATCTTAAATGAAATCATAAAATTATTTATCAAGATGGAGATATGTTTGAAAGCTCATGAGCATTTGGAACCTCAATAATTTGTGTATAGTTGAACATTGGTTTTGCAGTTGACATGGGGAAAAAATCGTTGTTTTACTCTCTAGTCTGACCATTATTCAGCTGGCAGTTAATCACTGGCAAATCATTTTTCAAGAATCAGTTTCTTTTGAGACTTCATCATGATGCTGAAATGGTTTCAGGTCTACATTAGACAGCCAAACATGATTTCAGATCTTGTCCCAAGGCTAATCATGATCATGGTCAGAAAAATTAAGAGAGAGAGTTCATAATGTTATCATTGGATTTTTACAAAATTGACCTTTTCCTCAATAATTCTTTTTATATTAAGATCTAGCTATTTTACTTCCATTTTAGAATAACATGGGTTTTAAATTATCTGACTATTCATAAGCTAAACAGTTATATTATTTTTCAAAATTGTTTTCTTTACGTACTCATGGAGTTATCAATATTTATTTAAAATTTTATTTTACATGCTTGACCCAATTAGAGGTGTTAGAGGCATCTTCCTAGGCTTTTAGTTCATCATTTTATTTTCATATTACATTTCGAATGTCGAGGAATAACATGAATTGTCAATTTTGGAATGTGGGCTGCAAAACTGAGTGAGACGCTGTTTATCTTTATTAGATCTTAGTTGTTAGAATAAAATCCATGCTGTGGTTTGTTAGTAATCTTGAGAGAGAACATTTTATGAATTACATTGTTATGGATGTTCGTGAGCTTTGATGCTTTCTGAAATTAACACTGAATGTTTATTGTTAAAGCCATTTTGTGTGGGATTGATAGATGATCTGAAATTTTTACCATTACCTGTTTCGTGATCTTAAAGAACCTGATTGTAAAGAACCCGTCTTAAATTTTAGTTGTTAGATTCAAGAATTGCTGGCAAGCTTTGCATGTTTATGGAGTTAAGTCCTATAAGATGTGGCCATATGTCACATTCTGTTTTATGCTGTTGGGCTGAGGCGTGACAGGAGTAAATTTTGATATGCTCATAATTTCTTCTAAATGTGAACAAATTATAAATAATGAGAAACAAAGTGAATAGAAAGAAGGAGACAGGCTAAATGCATCCTTGAGTGGAGGAATGCTCCTGTCCAAAGAGAGAAATGCAAGGACAGATGGATGTAGATCCTAGAACTAGCAAACAGCTACACATTCTCCGAATAAGTCAGAGAAGACATCAGGATTCAAGACATCCAAGTCCTCCTTAATAAAGTTCCTCATTTCTTAACCACCATTGAATCTATGACAGTCTAAGTCACTTTAAATCCTATATAAGATTAAGAGAACCATGGTCCAGTTCTTGCTGCTTGTGACAAATGTTCTTCATTCTCAACTTATTTCTAGCTAGCTTAAAACGTCCAAGCAGATACAGCCCATTCAGATTTCCAGCAACTCAATTGAGTTCCTTTCAGATCATTTAGTCCTTACTAAACAAAATAGTAACATACTGATACAGTTTGGTCATTCAAAGCAGAATGATATTAATTAACAGGGTTCGTACAGTATTTTAAACAAACAGGAAAAAGGCACGGCTACCTTGATTAGAGGAAGACCATCAGATTGAGCGGAGCAGCGACAAAATGCCCCACAACCATAACATACATCCCTGAAATGGAATCGGAGTTGGAAATTTATGTACTTGGGGCTATGGAAAGCAAGAGAGGAGATGAGAAATAAAAGAAAGAAACTCACCCATCTTCCACTCCTGCGGCCGAGGCTCGGCAGACATACTGAGCTCGATGACATCGGACCCATCGTCGAGCACGAAACGCCCCTCCTCCCAACCTGAAACCAAAACACCCTGCCTTCGCCATAGGTTAGCAAGCGAGAGAGAAGAGAGAGAGAGAGAGAGAGAGAGAGAGACCTGGAGCCAGGCGCGCTGGAAGAGAATGCCGTAGAGGGTCATGGCGGAGGGAGAGGAGGTTGTCGGGCGAGCTTCTTTCAGCTGGCAGCACAAGAGCTTCAGCGCCGCGAGGCTGTAATCCATGGCGACCGAGGAGCCAATCGGGTGGAGGGATTTCCGAAACCGGGTCCTTCCCTCCCCATCGCCCCAAACTCCAGCATTCGCGAAGGTTTTAGGGAGCTTCGATTTACACCGCAAAAATTACTCTCCACACCCCCTGATTTTAAATTTTTTTTAAATCACTAAATTACCTTTAAATCCCTTCCCAATCCAAAATTTTTTTCTCTCCACACCCCTCTCCCTCACCCCACCTAACCGATACCTTTCTCTCCTCTTTCCTCCTTTTCTGATCTATAATGATGAACAACACAGCGCAACACCAATGATAGCAACGATAACGGCAATAGCTATAGCGGCAACGATAGCAACGATGGCTTTCATCGGTCGGGCACCTCACTCGAATTCCTTTGGTCTCTGGCTCCCTTTGCTCCCTTTTTCGACCTCGACTGCTTTGACCTCCTCCTCCTCCGGCATGACTTTTCCTTCCTATTCTTCGACTTTCTTTTGTCCTCTATTCGGTTGACTTCTGTTTGGCCTAATCTTTTATTCAGCTTAATCTTGATAGGCCGAAGAACAGAAGGCCTTTATTTGATATATCATGCCGAACGAAGGGATGTTAAAGGAGGAAGGAAAAAAAGGAGGTTTGTTTTGGTAGAAGTGTGGAGAGAAATTTTGTGATGAAGGAGGGATTTAAGGATAATTTAAATTTAATTATTTTTTTTAAATCAGGGGTGTAAAGAGTAATTTTTGCCGTAAGAGCTCCTAGGTTTTTATTTACGTGGATTTACGTGTTCAAATAATATAAGGGGCCATATATGCTAGAAGGTTACACCAAATTACCAATGCCCAGCATTATTGTCGGCCTCTTGGTTAAAAATTCTTCTAGTAATTATTATGTCTTACATGAGGTTCTTTGTAAAAATTCTCTTTCTAATATAATAATTTTAACAGCTTTTTTTTGTAAATTTAAATCGGCTAAACTCGTGCCGACTTTAGAAAGAGTTTCACACTTTTACGCAGAACCCCTTCTAAACATTACCATTATGTCCACAAATATATATATCGGCAATCACTTGCCAACTTCAGATAAAGTAAAACATTTATGGGCGGAACCCCTTTCAGAACATTAATAATTTCAACATTAAAGTATATGCCGGCAACGGCAGTGCCGATTTCAGGATAAGTTTTACATTTTCCCCAGAACCCGTTCTAGACGGCAAGAGAAATTCGATGCTTTGCACGATTATGTTGAAAGTCTTGTTGGCCCAGATGGCAATCTAAGAGAGGAGGGTGAATTGGATTCTTTAAAAAATTTTAACTTAGAAAATATTTTGATTGATATAAAGATACTCAAATAAACTAAATTAATTGAAGCTAAGCAAAAATGAGATTGAAAGAGAGAGAGAGATAATATGCACAGTAAACATAAAGATTTTATAGTGGTTTGGTGTATCCAATACCTACGTCCACTCTCAAGCCGTACTTGGGTCCATACTATAATCCACTTGATTACAGCTGAGTTGTTTTACAAGCTCACAACCTAGACTTGTTGTTTTTCCGGGGCACAACGAACCTAGCTGGTTTTTCCGGGCTCACCAGCATAAAACCTAACCATAAGCTATCCTAAGCTTGTCCCGAGGTATACTACCTCCACTAATTCAATCCCTTGATTGAATTAGTAAACAACAAAGAAAAATATAGATTCGAATACACAATAGCTCCTCAAATAGCAAATATGCAATTAAATAAATAAAGGTAAGAAAAGCCTATTTGAAGCGATTTTGATTTGAGCTTTTCTTCTTTTCTTTTTTCCCTTGAAAGATTGAACCAGGACTCAGCTCAAATTCTTCACTGAAATCGCAGTTGAAAAGTTGGGAAAAACAGGGCTTTTGCTTTCTTCCTTTTCACTTGGGAAATCCTCTAATTTTGAACTTTGAACGTGTTGGATTTCTCTTTGGACTCTCTAGGATTGGTTGATGTGAGCTGTGAGTCTTTCCTATTTGATTTTTCTCTCTTTCTTTCATAGGATTTTTTAATTTTTCCAGTCTTCTTTTCAAACGGATGGTTCCCCCTTTTTTATAGATCTCTTAATCCAAGTTTAGGTGAGAAAAATAGCGTTAAAGAGCAGTTGGATTGCTTCTACACATAAAGAAAAATAGCCGTTAGAGATTAGGTAAAAAAAATATGTTGGAGTCCGTTCTGACATTTGAAAAATCGTTCCTGACAGGTTGGAGTCGGCTCCAACATTTCATGTGTCGGCTCCAAGTCGGGTGTCCAAAAATAGTAATAAGAAGTTCATTGAGGAGTCGGCTCCAAAAAAGTTAAGTGTCGGCTCGACGCATTCGGGAGTCGGCTCCAGAATCCAAAGTTGTCGACTCTAACTATGTCCAAAAACATGCTCTCTATTCTCAGGTTAGAGTCGGCTCCAGAAACTCAGGTGTCGGCTTCGCAACTTTCAGGTGTCGGCTCCTGAACTCCAGGTGTCGGCTCTGAAAACTACGTAGAAACCACTTCTCTGTATCTCAGGTTGGAGTCGGCTCCGAAACTCTAGGTGTCGACTCCGGACCGTGCCGAAATCCTAGAAAAGTTCTGATACGCCCTGGATCGGCTCCTGACTGTTGAGGTGTTGACTCTAAGTTCTGAACTTAAATAATTTTCTTTCAAATTTGATTCAAAACTTATTCCTTTATTCCTTTTGATTAATTAATCAACCTTAATGCCTGAAACACTTATCAAATATATCAAAACAAGATGAATATACTCATGGCTTTTGTTAATCATCAAAATCAATAATTGGGTCAACAAGTCTGCTGTTAAGCGTGTGAGACTCCATAATCTTATTGTTGGGATTCATCTTTTCTCTCTTTTAATTCTATTGATGCCAAGTCACTCTCCTTCAATGCCAGGGAACAGAGATCCTCCTCCTCGAAGTGCTCCTGCAAGGAAGTCCCCGGAGACCAGATGCTCCGATGGGGACCCTCCGATGCTCAAGTTAGCAACTTGGGAACAGATAAGAGTAAACTAGTAGAAAGAGCTAGAGAACTTGAGTTCAAGATCCTTCCCTCGTCATGAGTGTTGGCTTTTATACCTGTTCGAAGGTCTCTTTCCTCGCTTCCAAAGGTTGCTGATTTCGTGGTGCCGTTGCCCGGTAACGGGTAGAAGGCAAGGTTGACGGTGATGGGTCACAACCGACACTGGGCATGTCAGAGGTGTCCTGCTCCGCCTATCACCTGCCAAGCGCGGTGCTATGGGTGGCAGGCGGTCCTGATCGTGCCAGGCGTGCGCCGTTATGAGGCATGGCCATGCGCTATTGCAGTCGAGTGATGGAGCACGTGACTACAGCGAGCGGTTGTGGGCCACGTGGGTGTGGCAGGCGGTTGGTGGACCACGTGGGTGTGTCAGGTGGCTCGAGGTAGTAGGTTGCCAGGCTCGAGGCCGAGGCTGAGGCGGAAGCTCAAGGCCGAGGCCGAGGCGGCAGCTCGAGGGAATGTTAGGTCCGAAGCCGAAGGCGAGGGGACCTCGAGGCCGAAGGGACCTTGGAGGCCGAGGTTGCCCTGCGGGACCGAGGTGCTCCATCAGTTTCCTTTACTGTTAACTCTAACAACGTCGGATCAGCCACATCAGATGCCCCCTCATCCCTGAGATGAAGCGGGCCCACCCTAGCAAGACGAAAGGGGTGTCACTTCTCAAGTGGCTGATCCCCACCTGCTGCCAACTGCCGATGGGCACGTGTCCTTGTGCGCGGCAACAATTTTGCGCGAACGATCTGGGGGATACGATGGGGCGCCTTGTGTTCGTTCGATCTGTAGAGATCGACCTCGAGGTGGGGGTGCCCTCTTGAAGCCTATGAAAAGTTGCTGCCATCATTGCCATCATGACGCTGGCATCAGCGGTGTCCTGTCATTGGCCGGAGGCAAAATCCCATGCGCGGGCGCCTGCCGAGGCGACCCGGCCCATGGCAGGAGTCCACGTGGCCAGGAGGCGAGGCGGGACAATTTGAAACTCGATAAAACTGGGCGAAAGCTGAATCTCGTCATTTTGTTTCAAACCGTCTTCGTTCCTCTAGCTTTTGACCTCCTCTTCAACCCGAGAACTAGTGTCCGCCATTTCTATCACAGGTTAGCCCTCTGACCCCTCTGAGCCTTCTCATTTTACTCCCAAACCCCTGCCATGGCTTCCTCCCCATCTTGGTCCTCTTCTGCCTCCCCCAAAGACCAAATCTCACCCTTGAGGCTTCATGCCTCTTCGTCTCCTGCGCTCTCGAGGTCCTCATCCGGAGGATCACGTCCCAGTCCATCCACGCGAGCCGCCCGCAGGGCTCTGGCATGGAGGCATCGGGCGGCCACCGGCACCTCTCAGAGGATGGGGCGGAATCCCGATGGGGACCGCCTCCATGGTAATGGGCCAAGACCTGGCTAACATCAGGGCCGATTACCAAATCTCCCGAGACATCGGGCTCTTCCTTCCAACCCAGACGATAGGGTAGTGTCCTCCCGACCCGGTAGGATAGCCCTATACGAGATTACCCTAAGGCTGGGCCTCGTCTGCCCTTTCATCCCTTTTTTGTCAATCTTTTGGACTATTATTCTTGACTCCCACTCAATTGGTCCCGAACTCCCTCCGCACCATCTGTGCCTTCATAGTCCTTTGTCACCTTCGCCACATCACACCCAGGCTATCCCTCTTCCGTAACTTCTATACCCTCTGGCAGCAAGCGGGCTAGTGGCTGTTTCAGTCCCGACCCGGCCGAGTCCTCAAACTCCACCTCCCCTCCTCTGTCAAGGGATGAAAATTCTGATTCTTTTTTGTTGATCTTGACCAAGTCAAACCCGGGTGGGGGACCCAACCTTCGACCCAATATGAATTCTACCATACTCCAGGGGACAAAGAAGCGTTGGGGCAGCTGTTAACGGCCGACGTCCCCATGTGCAACCGATTGCTGTCAGTGGACAATCTCCGACTCGCGGGGGTCTCAACCCAAAGTGGTGAGTGGCGGCCGAACCAGCACTTAGCCAATTTTCTGCCTCTTTCTTCTTCTTCTTCTTTTTTTATTAACTAACTCCAACGTTGTGCAGCGATGAAGCTCTCGACCATCAAGCTCAGGCAGGCCATTGTCAAGAGGAAGAGGGCCCTGAAGAGGCCGAGTGAGGGGCAGCAGGCCCCAGCCTTCAGGCACCCGGTGGCGCGAATCTCTCCACCACCCAGCACCAAGAGCTCCAGTTGTTCTGGAGGTGGATCTGACAGCAGACACCCCCTCGGAGGGGGTGAGATTGGAAAGGGCACCGGTGCCCCCCGTCCATACCGAGCCAGCCCCGGTAGAGGCGGAACGGAGCTGGGAAGAGGGGCCATCGGGGGCAGTGAGCCCACCCCCGAAAGAGATACCGACGGGCAGTCCCACACACCCCGCGCCCGAGCCGGATAGGGCAGCCGAAGGAAACAGGGCCAAGCCGACCCCCTGCGGGTTCTCCCTTATGAACGATGGGCGCCGAGCGGAGCGGCTCATCTCACATATAGTTTTGCTGGAGTTCCAGGAGCTCAGGCACAAGGGGGCGTCGGCATTCTACCAAGGCCTTCGCGGCTCTCGTCCGAGTGAGCAATCTTGTGACATAGGCTTTAGCCACCCAACTGTTTGCATAACTGACACTTCGAATGCAGGTGGCAAACTCCTGGCGGCCACAAGGGAGGTCATCAACGAGGCGAGGCCTTCATCCGCCAGGCCCGGCGGGACACCGAGGAGGCCCAGGCTCGAGCTGAGGCGCGGAAAGGGCTCTGGAGGCGGCAAGGATCGACCATGCCACCGAGGCAAGGGAGGCCACCAACCGAGCGGAGGTCGATGCCAACCGACTCCAGGCAGCTCTAAATCAGCTTGGAGAGGCCGAGAGCCTTATCGAGGCCAGAAATATGCACATTGCCGAGCTGGACTCCATCATCCAATCGGCGGAGGCTAGGGCCGAATGCGCTGAAGAGGCTGAGAGGAGGGCAGCCTCCCTAGCAAAGAGAAGGAGGCGCGGGCCCGAGAAGTGGAGGTTGCCGCCAGGCCAGAGTCGCAACGGTGGTGGAAGAGTTCAAAACATTGGAACGCTTCGTGACGAGCTGCTAAACCAACGCGGACGCCTACCTCCAAGGGTTCTGCGATGCTAAAAAAAAGGTGGCCCAGCACTAGACCTACCTCGTGCCTTGGACATAGAGCCGGGCTCAGCATCCGAGGGGCCCCATTTGACGATGAGGCCGCGCCGACCCTTGATTTTGCACTTTTGATTTTTGTACAAAGTCCGACTCAGTCGGCATTTTGTAAGCACCTCTATTAATAAAATACTTTTGCTATGAAAGTATTGCATTCGAATCCTCGGCTTGCCGACGTGGGACCCCTAGGGGCTTCGTTGGCACCGAGGGGCAATTTCTACCCATTCACGAGCGACTTCGACTTAGCTATGTAGGGCCAGACTCCTGAAGAGCCAGGGACCACGTCTGTCTCGAGCCTCCAGGCGTCGACGGGGCAACGGGTGCCAACGGGACCAACTCTTCCGTTGGAACATCAGCCTTTGGACGCTGGGGTTGACTCGGGCTCCTGTGGTTCGATGGAACATCGGCCTTGGGACGTTTCTGAGGACCGATGGAACATCGGCCTTGGGACGCCAAGGAGGACTCGGGCTTGAGGACTGATAGAACATCGCCTTGGGATGCCAAGGAGGACTCGGGCTTCTAAGGACCGATGGAATATCGACCTTGGGACACCGAGGAGGACTCAGGCTTCTGAGGACCGATGGAACATTGGCCTTGGAACGCCAAGGAGGACTCGGGCTTTCCCGGTGGTACACCGGTCTTTAGTGTCAATGGTACATTGGTTTTGATGCCGATGGTACATCAGGCTTGCAGTGCCGAGCTGGCCTCGGGCTTTTTACCAGTGGTACACCATCTTTAGTGCCAATGGTACATTGGTTTCGTGCTGATGGTACATCGGGCTTGCAGTGCCGAGCTGACCTCGGCTTTTTGCCGGTGGTACACGGTCTTTAGTGCCAATGGTACATGGGTCTTTGGTGCCGATGGTACATCGGCTTGCAGTGCCGAGCTAGCCTCGGGCTTTTTGCCAATGGTACACCGGTCTTCAGTGCCAATGGTACATTGGTCTTCAGTGCCGATGGTACATCGGGCTTGCAGTGCCGAGCTGGCCTATGACTTTTTCAGTGGTACACCGGCCTTTAGCGCCAATGGTACATTGGTCTTGGTGCCGATGGTACATCGGGCTTGCAGTGCCGAGCTGGCCTCGGGATTTTTGCCGATGGTACATCGATCTTCAATGCCAATGGTACATTGATCTTCGGTACTGATGGTACATTGGGCTTGCAGTGCCGAGTTAGCCTCGGCTTTTTGCCGGTGGTACATCGGTCTTCAGTGCCAATGGTACATTGGTCTTCGATGCTGATGGTACATCGGTTTGCAGTGCCGAGTTGGCCTCGGGCTTTTTACCGATGGTACACGGTCTTTAGTGCCAATGGTACATTAGTCTTCGATGCCGATGGTACATCGGCTTGCAGTGCTGAGCTGGCCTCGGGCTTTTTACCGATGGTACACCGATCTTCAGTGCCAATGGTACATTGGTCTTCAGTGCCGATGGTACATCAGGCTTACAATGCCAAGCTGGCCTTGGGCTTTTTGCCGATGGTACACCGGTCTTCACTGCAATGGTACATTGGTCTTCGGTGCCGATGATACATCGGGCTTGCAGTGCGAGCTGGCCTTGGGCTTTTTGCCGATGGTACATTGGTCTTCAGTGCCAATGGTACATTGGTCTTCGGTGCCATGGTACATCGAGCTTGCAGTGCCGAGCTGGCCTCGGGCTTTTGCCAAAAAGCTGAGTTACTTGAACACATGTTTATTAATATAGAGTGTGGAGCAAGAGCCCAGAGGAATGCAAGTGTGCGATTCAATGTAAAGAAAATGGGTACATTACTGATAATACCGACAGAGGTTGTCGGCGTTCCACGTCCGGGAGCGGCTTCCCATCTAGTCCTTCAATTCTGTATGCTCATGATGGAGCGCCTCGGTGACTCGGTAGGATCCTTCCCAATTCGGTGAAAGCTTGCCTCCTTTCGTGGTTTCAAAACTTTGGCCCATCGGAGGA
Organism: Calamus simplicifolius; assembly: GCA_900491605.1. Classification (NCBI taxonomy): domain Eukaryota; kingdom Viridiplantae; phylum Streptophyta; class Magnoliopsida; order Arecales; family Arecaceae; genus Calamus; species Calamus simplicifolius. The sequence continues at coordinate 909,677 of UESW01004315.1, forward strand.
CCAAGTCCCCCGACAAGAATGTCTTTGGGTGGATGCGAGCATTGTAATACCTGACCGTTCGCTGTCGGTAGGCTGCCATCCGGAGTCGTGCTCGATCCCGTATCTCCTCCACCAGGTCAAGGTTGGCCCACAACTAATTCGGGTTGTCCTTCGCTGTATGACTCCACTCGGGGGCTCAGGGCGCCTATCTCCACAGGAATAACAGCCTCGACCCGAAGACTAGGCTAAAGGGAGTCTCCCCAATGGGGGCTCGCGGCATTGTGTGGTATGCCCACAACACATTGGGAAGCTCCTCCATCCATCGTCTTTGCAGTCATCTAGCCGACTCTGAGTCCTTGGAGAATGATGCGGTTGGTCACCACTGTTGCGCTGTTGGTATGAGGGTGCCCGTAGAGGTGAACCACTGGTGAATACCCAGCTCGGTGCAGAATCCTCAGAAGGGTGCGTTGTCAAACTACCGGCCGTTGTCGGTGACGAGGGTATGCGGTAGCCCGAATCGGCATATTATGGACTTCCAGAAAAGGATCTCACCTTGCCCTCGATGATCTTAGCGAGTGCCTCGGCCTCGATCCACTTGGTGAAGTGGTTGACGGCTACCAACAGAATTTGCGCTGACCGGAGGCCAAAGGAAACGATCCCAGGATGTCCATATCCCACTGGGCGAAGGGCCAAGGTACCGCCAGGAGGGTCAGTGGGACGTCGGCTACCGCTGGATGTTGGCATGGCGCTGGCAACTATTGCACCTCTTGACAAGCTTGGTTGCGTCCTTCCTCATTGTCAGCCAGTAGTACCCTTGCTGCAGGGCTTTGTATGCCAAGGCTCTGCCCCCCAGATGACTTCCGCATATGCCCTCATGGATCTCGCAGGATGTATTCAGCTTCCGTAGGGCTGACGCATCTAAGGATTGGGTACGAGAACGACCTCGGTAGAGCTTTCCATCCATCATCAGAAACTTCGGTGCCCACCATCTGAGCAGTCTCGCCTCGGCTGGGTTTTCAGGGAGGGCACATCGGTCAAGTATCGGATATAGGCATCCATCCAAGAGGGCTCCTGCTCGACTGGCAGAGCCTCCTTTGTGGCTTTAATGCTCGGGGCTTGCAGGTGCTCCACGTATGTCCTTCCCAAGGTCTCGTTGGCTGAGGTGGCCAAGCGAGACAATGCGTCGGCCCTGGCATTCTCCCTCCGGGAAATGTAGCTGACACGAAAATAGATGAACTGAGATGCTTGGGATTGCACCTTACTTAGGTAACAGGACATGGTCGGGTCTCTGGCCTCGTACTCCCCAGCGACTTGCCCAGAGACGAGCTGAGAGTCTTGAAGGCCCTCAGATGCTTCGCACCGAGCTCCTGGCCAGCTTCATCCCCGTCAGCAAGGCTTCATGCTCCGCTTGATTGTTGATGGCTGGGAAGAGGAATCGGAGGGCATACTCCACCACCTCCCCCTCGGGGCTTGCAGAATGAGTCCAGCCCCACTCCCCTGGGAATTCGATGCACCATCAACATGGAGGATCCAGCCTTCCTCTCCTGCCTCCTCAGCCATGGGGGACTCCACGTGCATCTCGGGTGCGACTTCTCCGGATGCTCTCGGCCCAGTGCACTCAACCAAAAAATCGGCCAACACCTGGTACTTTATTGCGGACCTCGGGCGGATGGATAGGTCCAACTCTCCCAGTTTGATGGCCCACTTTGCCAACCGACCGGAGGTATCAGGACGTGACAAGATAGTCCGAAGGGTTGGTCCATGAGCACCACGATTGGATGGGCTTGGAACAATTAGGGCAAAGATGATCTTCTCGGTCTTGGAATATCTTGTCTCAGCATCGTGAAGTACTTTGCTGGTGTAGTAGATCGGCTTATGCATTCCGTCGGCGTCCATGCGAACAAGCACGGAGCTGACGCCTCGGGGGAGGCTGCAAGATACAGAAAGAACTCCTCCCCGCCCCTCGGCTTGGACAGCAGTGGCGGAGTGGATAAAAACTTCTTTAACTCTTCGAAGGCGTCTTGACACTCCTTTGTCCACTCGAATCCGTTGGCCTTGCGCAGCGCCTTGAAGAAAGGTAGATACCTCTATGCCGACTTTGACAGGAAGTGGCTTAAGGCTGCACCCTCCTGGTCAGGCACTACACCTCCTTCTTGTTAGCCGAGGGCCTCATGTCCAGAATGGCTCGAATCTTGTCGAGGTTGGCCTCGATCCCTCGCTACATCACCATAAAGCCGAGAAACTTACCCGCTGTACCCCCGAAGGCACACTTACGGAGTTCAGCCTTATCTGATATCGGCGGAGATTGCCAAAGGTCTCTGCGAGGTCGGCGACATGGTCGGCAGCACTGACACTTTTGGTCAGCATATCGTCCACGTACACCTCCATGTTTCGCCCGATTTGGTCCTTAAAGACCTTATTTATTAACCTTTGATAGGTGGCCCCCGTATTTTTTAACCCAAACGGCATCACCTTGTAGCAATATATCCCCTTCTCGGTTACAAATGAGGTGGCCTCTTCATCAGCCGGGTCCATCTTAATCTGGTTGTATCCTAAGAAGGCATCCATGAAGCTGAGGGTCTCATGGCCGGATGTAGCATCTACTAACTGGTCGATCTGAGGCAGTGAGAAGCTGTCCTTGGAGCATGCCTTATTGAGGTCGGTGAAGTCCACGCACATCCTTCAACTCCCACTAGCCTTACGGACCATCACGATATTCGCCAGCCAGTCGGGGTAGTGCACCTCACGAATGTGGCCGGCAACCACCAACTTACGCACCTTCTCATCTATGGCCTTCTATCTGTCGGGGGCGAAGCTCCTTTTCTTTTTTTGGACGGGTCGACACTCTGGCTTGATGTTAAGCTTGTGGGTAATCACTTCCTCCGGGTTTCCTGGCATGTCAGACGCTGACCATGTGAAGATGTCAGTGTTGGCTCGCAGGAAGGCGAGAAGCTGGTCGCAAGCCTCCTCTGGGAGTAGGGCTCCGACCTGGACCATCCTCGTCGGGTCCTTCCCTAGAGGAAGGTTAGCAGATGCTCAGCCGACTCCCCTCTCCTTTCCGAGTCTCGGGGGTTAAGCGCCTCTGGTGCAGGTGCAAGTACTGCCCCCTGTGGGCTGGGGGCCATGTGATAGCAAAGCGGCAACGAGTTCTGCTCCCCCCATATTTCCCTGACTCCCTCACTAGTTGGGAACCTCACCAGGAGCCTTTTGGTGGAGATAACAGCATCCAGGAGGTTAAGTCCGGGCCTTCCGAGTATGGCATTGTAGGCAAGGGGCACCCGACCACTAGGAAGCTCATGAAGACCATACTCTGACACGGGGGCGTTCCGACCATGACTCGGGAGAGTGATCTCTCCCTCGACTCTTACGGAGTCTCCGGTGAACCCCATCAAGGGTGTGGTGACATGCCAAAGTGAGTCGGGAGACAAGTTCATACAAACAAAGGCATTATAACTCAAAATGTCTACCGAACTTCCACTGTCAACTAGAATTCTTTTTACAGGATGCTTAGCAATCGCTATGGACACGACGACTGTCATCATTTTTGTTGACTACCCCCTCTAAGTCCCTTTTAGAAAAGGGAATTACAAAATCTAACCCCTCCTCCCCCTTCGGCCTCTTAGGTGGTCCGCCTGCCCCCCAGGATATCATCGCCACCGTCTTCTCAGTCGAAGCATTGTCGATCATCTGTGGTGGAGGCGCTGATGGGCCAGGCACACCCGGGTTATTCCTCTAAACGAACTTCCCCAAGTGGCCATGCTGGATGAGGTCCTCTATCACCTTCTTCAGCTAGCAACAGTTGTTGGTGTCGTGGCCGTGATCCCGGTGGAAGCGGCAGTACAAGCCCTTGTCGCGAGGGGTCTTCGAGCTCAGTGGAGGAGGGCGCCGAAGGTACGGCTCGCCCTCGATTTCAAGCAGGATATGAGATATTGGGGCGAGCAAGGGGGTGAATGGACCGTCCCTCGGTGCAAGAGCCCGAGGTCGGTTGTCTGGTCGGCGGGGAGGCTTGGGCCTCCTGGGACAAACTTCAGTAGGCTCAGGACGAGCTAGCTTCTTGGTGGTGCCTCCGTTGGCCTCGCGCCGGAAGGAGTCAGCCTCGTTAGTGCAGATGTATTTTTGGGCCCGGCTCAGGAGTTTGGTGTAGGAGCTGGGCGGCTTTTGTTGAGGGAATATGCAAAACAGGAGGGGCGGAGCCCTCGCTTCAAGGCCAGGGTGGCCACAGAATCCTCGAGGTTGTAGACATCGAGGGTAGCTTCTTTGAATCGAGCGATGTAGTCCCGCAGGGACTCGCCACTCTTCTGTTGGACGGAGAAGAGATTGTCTGCCACTCTGGGTATCTTCTGGCAGACGTTAAAATGGGCCAAGAAGGCCCTCTCCAACTGGCAGAAGAGTGGATACTCCGCAGTGGCAGGCAAAAGTACCAGGCCCGGGCTGCCTTCCTCAAAGTAGTGGGGAAGGCAACGCAGAGAAGAGAGTCGGTTGCCCCCTGGACCTGCATGATGACTTTGTAACTCTCCAGGTGGTCCAGGGGATCAGTGGTCCCATCGTACGGGTCCAACTGAGGGAGACGGAACTGGGTTGAGATCGATTCCTCATGATGCGACGGGACAGCGATGGCCGGCTGTCATAGTCTGCCTCCGGCAGGCTGGTGATCCGACGGCTGAGCATCTCCAGTCGCTGGTTGTACTCATCAAGCTGGCGCTCAGCCCGACAAACTATCCGGCCATCGAAGGACCCCTCCCTTGATGACTCCGAAGAGGGGGAGGAGTGACGGTGGTGAAGACGGGTGCGCTCCGCCTCCCTTCCGCGCTGCCGCTTTGGGGAAGCAATGGCATGGCGGGAAGGAGACCGGGACCTCTTGGAGGTCTTCCGGTGGTGACGCCTGGGCAAAGCGCGTTGGTGATGGACTCCTCGGATGGAAGATCTCTCCCAGGAAGAATGTTGACTGGGCTGGACCACCCCTGGGAGTGACGTGGGTGGCCCCAGCTGCTGCTGCAAAACTTGGACCACCGCCACCAACGACTGAACTTGTGCGGTGAGGGCAGCGAGTTGATCTTCTTGAAGCTGCTGCGGTGGTGGTGATGGTGGTGCAGGGATGCTGGCCTGGGGAGTAGGGAGACCGGCCGCCTGCAGGTCAGCTCCCAGGCGCTGCCTCCCAGCATGGCTGATGGAGACCTCTTGCGCATGATCATCACCATGGCTTGAGAGCTCGGGGAAAGAGAGAGTGTCGCTGACTGGTTCGAGCTTTTTATCTCCCTCCGCCTACTTGGCGCGCCAATCTATTGATGCCAAGTACTCTCCTTCAACGTCGGGGAACGAGATCCTCCTCCTCGAAGTGCTCCTGCAAGGAAGTCCCCGGAGACCGGATGCTCCGGTGGGGACCCTCCGACGCTCAAGTTAGTAACTTGGGAACAGACAAGAGTAAACTAGCAGAAAGAGCTAGAGAACTTGAGTTCAGGATCCTTCCTTCGTCATGAGTGCGGGCTTTTATACCTGTTCGAAGGTCTCTTTCCTTGCTTCAGAAGGTTGCTGATTTCGAGGTGCCGTTGCCTGGTAACGGGCGGAAGGCAAGGTTGACGGTGATGGGTCACAACCGATACTGGGCATGTCAGAGGTTTCCTACTCCGCCTGTCACCTGCCAAGCACGACGCTACGGGTGGTAGGCGGTTCTGATCGTGCCAGGCGCGCGCCGTTACGAGGCGTGGCCATGCGTTGTTGCAGTTGAGTGACGGAGCACGTGGCTGCATCGGGCGGTTGTGGGCCATGGGGTGTGGCAGGCGGTTGGTAAATCACGTGGGTGTGTCAAATGGCTCAAGATAGTAGGTTGCCAGGCTCGAGACCCGAGGCCAAGGCGAAAGCTCGAGGTCGAAGCCAAGGCGGAACTCGAGGCCGAGGCGGCAGCTCGAGGAATGTCAGGTCCGAAGCCGAGGGCGAGGGGACCTCGGAGGCCGAGGTCGCCCTGCGGGACCGAGGCGGAGCTCCGTCAGTTTCCTTCACTGTTAACTCTAACCACGTCGGATCAGCAACATCAAATTCTTTTCTCTTCTTTAATAAATTTGGTAGTGCTCTCTTGCTGTGTTTTACTCAAAGAAAAAGAGATAAATGCAGTTCTGAATTGATTGAGTAGATAAGAACTACACGAAACGCTTGCACGCGCTGGCATATGTGAATTGTTAGATGTAGAGAATGTTATAATCGAAACCAAACTAATTGCGAGAATCCTTGGTTGGGGGGCAAATGCCATACATGCGCACTCACAATGGACGCTTGCCTCTCAGTTTGTAGTAAAGGAAGATGTATTATGTATGCATGTCTCTAACATGCATAAATTCATGAGCATGATGCTCAATAAGCTGATACAACATCACACTAATAAACTTTCTATATTTATACATAATTAACAAAATAAAGACTGGACTGCAATAGAGGGTTGAAAACTGGATAAATTAGCAAGGTGAAACCTAAAAACATTTCGGCAAGGAAAAACCTAAAAAAACTATCTCATCAAAAAATTTAAAACTTCTCTCTCAACTCCCAACTCTCAACTCATTTAAGCCTTTTTTTCAACTACATGGGATCGGCTACATGAATCAACTGCTCTATTTAGGACTAAGTCGATATTCAAATTACAAATAGTTATATATTTTTTAATTATTTTTGTTTATATTAGTTTAGATTTATCTTTACCTCTATTCTTACCATGGATTGTTAAAAGATCATTCTTTCTAACTCGAGTATCTAAAGGTCTTCGTTGTATAAAATTTTTAAAACTTAATTACTCAAAATTTCTTATCACCTCCACGAGGATAGAATCACATGATCAGTTAAGAAAATATAAAAAAAATATTATAAGAACTTAGTGCTTAGTGTGTCAGCAAGTAAAGCCAAGCATCAAAGGCCTGTGGGACCTATTCAGTCTTTGATGATTCCATAGTGAAAATAGAAAAAGGTTACGATGGACTTTGTGACCGGTCTGCCCAAAACTCTTAGGATCAATGATGTGGTTTGGGTCATTGTGGATAGACTAATAAAGTCAACCCATTTTCTATCTTTCAGAGTTGGGGTCTCTAGTGAAAAATTGGCCAGTATTTACATCGAGCAGATCGTGAGACTCCATGGTGTTCCCGTATCTATTGTATCAGATCAGGATACCAGGTTCGTATCCCAGTTTTACAAAAGTCTTTATAGAGCCTTGGGAACCAAATTAAACTTCAGCACAGCCTATCACCCATAAGAATTTAGGGAACTACCTTTGTCTTGGATTAGGCTGCTAGAATTTTATGGTCTTGTGTTGCAAGTAAGGTTTAGATGTAGATTGACATCAAAATTAACACTTTAATTAGATAGAAGGAGAAAGTTCCATAGATCTAAATTTTTAATTTTGATTTATTAGGATGGATTATGTAATGCTCTAAGCTCACCTGCTGATTTAATTAACTTATTAGCGGATCGAAACCATGTGATCAAAAAACTTGAGTAGAAGTTAATTGGTAGCAGATGAACTTGAGTCATAAGTATATAACATATTTCTTTTCCATCCAACGTAGGACTATTTTTTAGATATTACAATCTCTCTATATAATGCGATGTTAATCCCTTGTCCTATCAACAGTCCTTTCCTTATTCCCATCAACTTTTATACATTAAGGTCAGATTGGCTTTTATACCATTTGAAATGCTCCAAGTCCACTTGCTTATCTAGTTAACTTGTTAATGGGCCAAAACTATGTAGCCCAAAGCTCCAGTAAAAATTAATTGGTAGTAAGTGAACTTGAATCATAAGCACATAACACATTTCTTTCCCATCTAATGTGAAACAATCTTTTTGGTATTATAATCTTCCCCCTTATAGTGAACGTCTATCCTGAACCGAGTCGTTAGTGCTGCAAGCATGGCTCCATGTCATGGTGGAACTCTACACTATCCAATGAGTAGAATGAAGCTTTTGTTAGCCTAGCTTATATAAAATTTTATATTTATCAGTTTTGCATGTAACCCAGACATTTGCTTTACATGGATTATACTAGCATTGTAGTTCATTGTCTCTCCATTTGATGATTGTTCTATTACTGAATGTTTTGCATGCTTGGCATGTGATGGATTGCCATATCTTGGATTCACCGTTAGGTTTGAGGCGTGATAGATTCAGCGTAAAAATAAACAAACTAAGCATTCATAAGTCAACTCCTTCTAGTCATCAATTCACTTTGCAACCACAAATAAAGCTAAAAAGTAAATTAAACTCTGGCCCTAGTCATGCCACCTCAAAAGGCCCAAATGCTGAAGCATAAGCTTTGTCCTTTTGTATTTGATATGCACTTGGTACAAATTGTTGTGGTTTTATTCAAATCGCTGCTCTTTTTTCCCCTTATCAAATGTTATGGGTACCGATCCCAACCTTAAAAAAAATGGCACGAAAGAGTTGGCATCTTATGGTGAACTGGCTTGTGTTGATTGCAAGTGTTGCCCACAGTTAGAATAAAAGGATTCATAAAGCCAACCCAAAAGCACTAGAAGCATGATGTTACATGTTTTACATCCAGATGCCATTAATAGAATAAGTCATTTAGCAATATCAGTTTTTTATATCATCATTAATTTATTTTACTTTTTATCAGATGTGAATCGTGCCAGGTCAAGCAGAAGGCTAATTGATTTTGTACAGAAAATGCAAGGCTTGTTTGACGTATATTAATTTAAGGTGTTTATTTTTCTTCTCGTTAAGTCATTTGCTCATGAAGTTACAATATTTATATTTTGAGTTCTTATTTCTGATTGGTATTATTTTTATATTACTTGCTTGGCACTTTAAGTTAATCATCTTATAACATAATTGGAAGTTCTGCTCAATCGGTTGATGACTAATGTATTGGAGGAGCTTCATCTTGGTAAACAGACTTTGGTATGACACCGCACTCATGTCAACTTTCTTAAATTTCTGAGTTATTTTTACATTTAGTAAAGCAATTTGATCTGATTTTTTTGGTTGGAAGGTTGAATTAGGATCCCAAGCAAGAGCTCTTAAACAAATGCTGCTTGATCTTCTGGACCATCCACATTAGATTTGCCACATATGTGCAATGGGACGAAACTGTATAGGGCAAAGAGGGGACGATGATTTGGAATGCTCCTTTCCTTTAGAAAAGCAGATTGATGAAGGTAACATCATAGTCCATTTCATTTCCCTTTCACACTAAATCCTTTTAGATGTTCATGATTATTACTATATTCAGCATGAAATAAATAGGTATTGCGTGTTAAATCAAATCTTTATAGGATCAATAATCGCTCTTTATTTTCTACGGATAAAGAACATCTTACAGATAACTTCTAGTCGGAGTGATTTCACAGAAGAAAAGAAAAAACACCCATTATCCATAGCGCAAGTCCCTTTAAAATCTTCAGAGATCTTATCAAGAAGAGCAGTCAGATTTTCTCTTCGTTCTTTGTTTCTATGTTCGTACTTAGAAATATAAAAAGAGAAGGCCCCTTTTATAAAACGAAACCACTTAATAAAGGAAACCACCTTCTCTATGCAGTTGCAAAAAACTGCAACACATGTCCACGTAATTATCATCGTGGGCATATATTTTTAACATCTCCCATTTGCACATGATGATAATTTCATTTATAACATATATTTCTCATTTAGATTTCAAAATGTAATTCATACTAGAGAAATGGGCCATGTGACGAGCAAGTTCAGTTGAGCTATAATGTTATGTAACGGTTAGGAGTACATAACAACTCTAATAATAGAGAGAGAGAATAAACACATATAAACTTGCTTATACCCTAAACTAAAAATTTCACATCATTACATCTTTGATCTCTCATAAATATCAAAGAGCATGCTTAATTTTTCATAAGCATAATGTATTCACAATTATGTCAAGTGAATTACATAATTGGTCGATCTGTGAATACATACTATGATGTAAATTAAATCAGTCTTTCTTCTCAACTCAATCTTTTAACTCCATATAGTTGCTTTCCTAGACATGTCCCATAAATCGCATAATTCTTGATTATTGGTAACATGCTAAAGTAGCAATCTATAATAAAGTCTTAAGAGACAATTAAAAAGTCATAAGGGTATAAAATAATTTTAAATCTTCAGGGTCTCACATAGAGAAGAAGCATAGATCCATTCTTCTACTACCCTTATTGGTCAACTAAGCACACATGGTATGAATCACGTGCTACGATATTTCTTTCTTTAATAAGAGTGTATGTCTTCTTATTTCAAACATCGTACAGACTTAAGTTCAGACATACTTCAGTGTCTAACTTGAATTCACCAACCATATCTTTCTAACCTTGTGAATTCATATCTGGCTATTAAACATGCAAAGTAAATAGTGAAATATTTATTTCAATCATAATTATTATAATGATCTCATATTGATATCTGATCAAGGCGACATAGGCTTTAGCTTAAATTTCTTAAAAATTTCTAGCTAATAGCTGTCTCATCTTTGCATATTATACAAACATCAGAGGCGATTGTCAATGCGAGAAGACCAATCTCAGCATGACGACATACTTTTATAATAGATGCTATTACCATATCACATCTCATGAAGCCATATCAAAGATGCTAATCATGGCACAAATATATAGATAAGAATGTATTTCTTTATATTCACATGCATATCATATTCTACGTAATCCAAGAGACTTTACATGAACTTGAAACAAGTTTCTACTAAGGGCTTTGGTAAAGGGATTTGCAAGCATATATTGTGTGGAGATATATTGCAAAACTATTTTCTTTTGTGCAATTATATCTCTTACAAAATTATATTTGATGTCTATATGCTTGGTCTTACTATGATATTTGGGATCCTTGGTATAAGCAATGGCTGCCTAATTATCACAATGAATAATCACTGGACTCCCACTATCTTTAAAGAATCCAAGATGCTTGAGAAATCTTTTCAGCTAGACAGCTTCTTGTACTGCTCCTGAACAGTCTACAAATTCAGCTTCCATTATTGATAAAGCCACATATGTTTGCTTCTTACTATTCCATGAAATGGCTCCATTATTCAGTAAGAATGCATAATCTGAAGTTGACTTTCTTTCATCTCGATCTCCAGCCCAATCAGTGCTAGAATATCCTTTTAGATTTAAGTCTGATCCTTGATAACAAAGATTGTAATCTGTCATGCCCTTTAAATATCTAAATATTCTTTTTACCGCTTTCCAATATAGTTGACCAGGATTTGATTGGAAACGGCTAAGAAGTCCCACATATAATAGATATGTGGCCTTGTACATAATATAATGTACATTAAACTTCCAATAGTACTAGCATATGATATCCTGGACATTTTCTATTTTTCTTCTAGAGTTATTGGACACATGTTGTTACTCAAACATTCTTCCTTTGCTATAGGGGTATCAAAAGATTTATAATTTTTCATGTGAAAACGTTCAAGTATTTTCTTTATATATGTCTCTTGCGATAATGCTAAGAGCTTTCTTGAACGATCTCTATGGATCTTGACCCCTAATATATAATTTGCTTCTCCCATGTCCTTCATATCAAATTTTGAGGATAGCCATTCTTTAGTAGAATATAAGAATTCTTTATTATTTTCAACCAAAAGAATATCATCCACAAGAGTGATAATATCACAAACTTTTCTTTAGATCTTTTAATGTACACACAATGATCTTCATTAATTATCTCAAAGTCATATGAGGCAATTACATCATGGAATCTCAAATTTCACTCTCTTGATGCTTGTTTTAGGCCATAAATTGATCTTTTCAATTTGCACCCTTTGTGTTCATGGCCTTTAACAATAAAACCCACAGGTTATTCCATATAGATTTCTTCATCAAGCTCTCCATTAAGAAAAGCCATTTTGATATCCATCTGATGCAATTCTAAATCCAATTGTGCTATAAAAGCTAGGATTAAATGAATAGAAGTAAACCTTACAACTGAAGAAAAAGTTTCTTCAAAATCTATACCCTCTTGTTGGGTATAACCTTTAGCAACAAGTCGTGCCTTATATCAATCAATTGTTCCATCTGCTTTTCGCTTGATTTTGAGAACTCACTTATTCCCAATAGCTTTGCGATTAGTAGGTAGATTGGCTAACTCCCATACTTGATTCTTTTCCATAGATTCTATTTCTTCTTCCATGGAAATTTTTCATTATTCCTTAGCATGGCATGATAAAGCTTCATTCACAGTGTTAGGTTCCTCATCATCTTCTGGAGTAACCATGAGGCTTCTCCCTCAATTTCAAATTTTTGACGTGGAATGCTTTTTCTAGCACTCCTCTTTAATTCAAGTTCTTGTGAAGAAGATGTAGGTATTAAATCACTCCTACTCGGTTGAGTATTTTCAATTAATTGCTTGAGTGATATTATCATTAAAATCCTCCAACTCACAAAGGAAGGTATTTTCGTCAATCTTACCCCTACTAGGAAATTTATTCTCCAAAAATACAGCATCTCGTGATTCTATTTTAGAGACACTTTCATCCATTTGATCACCTATGAATACATATCCTTTGGAATGTTCAGAGTATCTAATAAAGATACATTTCTTTCCTCTAGGACCTAATTTGCCAAACTTACTTGACATGTCATGAACAGGCACCCGACCCTCATGGTCTTAAATGACCTAGTTCAGGTTTTTTGCCTATCCATAATTATAGGGAGTAGATGGAATTGATTTAGAAGGTACACGACTAAGTATATACGCAGCAGTCAATAATGTATCTTCCTAAAAAGAGATTGGCAAATTTGCTTGTGCCATCATTGACCTAACCATTTCAAGAAGGGTCCTATTTCTTCTTTCAGCGATACTATTTTGTTGTGGCATTCTCGAAATAGTTAGCTGCCTTAATATACCCTTTTCATTACATAATGATTTAAACTGATCTGACAAATATTCTTGCCCACGATCAGTTCTTAAAGCTTTTACCGTTCTTTCAAGTTGATTTTCAACTTCATTTAGGTACAATCTAAAATAATCTAATGCTTCAGATTTATGAGAGATAAGATACATATGACCATAACGTATAAAATCATCAATAAATATAATGAAATATGAGGCACCATGCCTAGCCCTTATACTCATCGGGCCACAGATGTCAGAATGAATCAATTTCAATGGAAATTCAACCTTAATAGCTTTGCCAAATGGTTTTCTAGTTGATTTTCCAATAAGACAATGTTCACATTTGGACAAATCAGTTTTGACTAAAGAACCCAATAAGCCCTCACTAGTCAATCTGTTCATTCTTTCTTGTCCAATGTGTCCTAATCTAGCATGCCAAATATTAATATCAACATTTGTATTGCTAAAAAGGTAATTAATGAAAACAATTATTAATAGAATCCAAAGTACCATAATTTACATCAAGTATCATAAAACCATTCGATACATATCCAGATCTATAATATATGTTACTACAGTAAACATCAACACATCTATCATAGAAATTTAATTTATAACCTAAAGTCAAAAGAACAACAACTGAAACAAGATTCCGTCGTATGTCCAGAGCATAAAGGACATTATGCAGGATCAGAGTTTGGCCACCATGCAGTTTTGACTTGCATGTCCCAATTCCTTTGACCTCAACTCTAGCATTGTTTCCCATATATATCCATCTACTTCCAACAGGTATGCGATGGAATTCCACAAACGCTGCTCTATCTCGAGCTATACGGTCGGTGGCTCCTGAGTCTATTGTCCACAAAGGATAAGAATCAGTAAGCATCACAGTACTAGAAACATAAATATCATGAAGAGAAGCAAAATAACGTAACCTTTTTCTTGGGCTCTGTGCATTCACAAGCAAAGTGACCCTTTTTGCCACAATTGTAACACTTCATGTTTGCTTTATTTCTCTTCTTGAAAAACCAGCGTTTGTTCTTGTTGTTCTTTTGATCAACATATCCTTTCTTGTTTTTCCTTCCCTTGCCTTTCTTGTTCCAATATCTCTTGCATTTGAAATCAGAAATTTGTTTGGAGCTTTCAGCAACATATGCTTGTCCTATGGGTTTAATCGACTCCAACTGCTCATCTTCTAACTCAACTGACGAGCGACATCATTGAAAGTTTTGATACTGTTATTATGAGTCAAATTAATTTTCATGTGCTTCCAACCATCAGGAAGAGAACGAATCACAGCTTGCACTTACTGTTCATCAGTAAGCTTATGACCAGCTGACTTTAACTCCCTAATCATATTGGACATCTCTCTTAGATGTTGCTTGATTGTTTGATTTGGGCATTTTTTGTATGTGTCAAATTTTATGGTCAGCTGTCTAAGCTTGGTCATATTGACCCCACCAAATTTATCCCTAAGGGCAACCCAGACCTCATAAGCAGTAGAATACTGCTCATATTCATAAATGAGGTCATCTGCCATTGAACTTATCAATATTCTCTTAGCTGTGGAATCTTTCTTCTTCCAAGCTTTATATGCTTCATGATCCCTTTTCTGTTGAACTATAGTACCCTCACCAGGATCAACCATGACATGGTTGATGGCTTCCAAAGCCTCTTGTTCCTCAAGTACATATTGTATTTTGATGTGCCAGACATGGTAATTATCACCATTCAATTTATCACCTTTGTTCAGATCAGCTATGGTATTCTTTGATGCCATGATCTAAATAAAAAATGAAACACATAGTTCATTTATCAAAAAAAAAAAAATACTATTATTTGTCAAGTATAAACCAAATCTAATAATAACTTAGCAAATCACATGGAATCAAAAGGTTGCTATGCTTCCAATCATCATCCATTGTTCAATGCCTTATTATTATTCATTTAGTTTACTTGAATAAAATAATGCATAATTATAATTCACAAAGAATTAAAATAAAATGATTATAATTTATAAATAATTAAAGAAACATACATTAAACAACTCCCACTCAAACATAATAAACATCATAATAAAGGAACATAATTATAGAGTTTCATACTCCAAGTATCATTACATGATCTTTTGCAATTATATAATTAAACACCTAACAAACAACATAAAACATAATTGAATGCCTAATAAACAACATAAGCCAAAATAACTAGGCATATAATCACAAAGACAACATATATCTTCATGAATCCATAGGCACCAGGAGAAACAAATTTGAGGTTCTTTCAAAAATTATCTGATATTCTTGATGCCATTTTCTAAGAAAAACATTAACCACGTGATAATAAGCCAAAGAAGACTGATACTCCAGATGACCCATCCAAAGGTCATATACAAAATCTGCCCAATATGGTGGAAGTGATTTATAGAATACCCAGACTCTATATTCTGATATAGTTTTGTAACCGCATTCTTCAAGCTTAATAATCATACGATTAAGCTTGGCAATATGATCAATCATGTCACTTTCGGGATGATACTCAAAGGTCTCAATTGCTTCCCTTAATTGCCTTTGCCTTAGTTCTCGTTTGGTCAATGTGAGTATTTGTCTTGCCATCTATAATCATAATAAAATTATTTGATAAAATTATCATGAATAAAGAAGCATAAATAGAGCAAGCCAAATAAAAAAAATAAATTATTGGATATGTGTTTCAATAGCATCACTTAAACCTCATATTAGAAGCTCATGTGAATACCCGTCAAGACATCAAAAAACTATTTCACTTAGAAAATATTTTGTGCATAAAAATTTTATGCTGCATCACTATATTATATATATATATTTATGATGTACGGCAAGATAATCTGCATGGCCGTGCCCCACCCATTTTCATTCCTGGTCCTATAAAGGATGAAATCCAGAAGAAAAAATAACTCTGGATCTCTGATCTAAATCCTCTAGCTCCTACCAGAAAAAGACCTCAATACATGCTTTTTATGGAGAGCAGGTTGACATAATAACACAGCCCATTTCAGTTTCATAGTGGGATAACCCACTGGCCTTCATAACTTCTTGTGAGGATATGTCTCAAGATGTGGTGGGATAACCCTCTGCATATAAATATATATGATCAAGGGTACATGAAACTATAGGCTTTTGACTGGGCCAGTGCATGTTATGCAATAAATTAAGGTGCTCCATGTTAAAAGCCTGCAACCTTCTAGGGGCATCGGTTATGTGGTTTGGGTTATTATTCTCTTATGGGAGTTGCTGATACTTTTCTTGAGGTGAGTGTTAGGAAAGATAAAATAAAAGGATAATAAAGAGGAAAAAAGGTCTCTTAGGTTGCTGGCCTCATAAAGCCCCTAAGCCTTGCCTCATTTCAGAAAAGCCGAAATAGTCTCCTCGGCTTCTAAATCTGGCAAGTGGTAGAGAACGGAAAATAAATAAAGGTCACAAGGCGCGCAGCCGTTGCGTGGCTTCTACCAAGACGAAGAAATTAAAAATTCCGTTGTGTGTAAAACGGAGGAGGGTAAAACTTTTCTTTCACCACCTCTACCATCATAGCTTTTTCTTTTCCTCCTCCCTCGTCTCCCCCTTTTTTATTTATTTAGAGAACGGGATCTCTACTATGCCTACAAAGGGCTCCGAGAGGAGGTTTCCAGCAATTCTTTTGGCGATAGTACCAATTTTTTGATAAGGATAACTTAAAAAAAATAACGGTGTTTGTCCAATGGATAAGTGTAATTTGCATTTCAAATTTTTGATATCATCTAATTCATTCAAAGTGAACTAAATTAGATAGATCATTTCTGTTTGTTGTTATGTAAAGCATATCAGAAAGATTCACATATCAAAAAGATTACGAGATAATAAAGAAAGCAAGCCTAAAGGCTCCGATACCAATGTTAAATCAAATCTCCATAGGATCAATAATCGTTCTTTACTTTCTACGAATAAAGAACATCTTACAAATAACTTCTGTCAAGTGATTTCATAGAAGAAGAGAAAAAATCCTTTATCCACAGTACAAGTCCCTCCAGAAATCTTCAGAGAACTTATCAAAAAGAGCAGGTCAGATTTTCTCTTCGTTCTCTATTTCTCTGTTTGTACTCAATATAAAAACAGAAGGCCCCTTTATAAAACGAAACCACGTAATAAAGGAAACCACCTTCTATGTGCAGTTGCAAAAAACTGCAACACATGTCCACGTAATTATCATCGTGGGCATATTTTTCAACATTGTGGAATAATTTTGAATCATTAACTGAAATTATTCAGATTTATGTAGTCTCGATGAGCAGGTTGTGGCAAGCATTGATAGTTTTCATCACTATGCTTTTTGCAAATAAATTATATGAATATTTTTAACATGATTTTGCTTGCTAGCATACTTCCCTTAAGATGCTATAGGGTTGTAAAGTTTGTTTCTTGAGTTGCATCAATCTTCTAAGAACCCAAGTTGCTCCCACTATGATATTTGTTTAAAGAACTGGCAAAGTAAACAACTATTTTTCTGTAAGATTCCTTTTATTTGCTAGTTGCAACTCTTCTTATGCAGTTCAGTATGTGATTGAGACCGATTCAATTTTAGTTGATCCATATGATACTCGATATATTTTAGCATTTTTTCAATTGAAACATTTCTTTGCAGAAGAAGAGGGATAGATAAAAATGCTCTTCGAGAATTATCTTCAAAGGTATCCGTTAAATCAAATCTTAACAGGAACAACAATTGCTTTACTTTCTAACGATAAAGAAAAACTTACCAATAACTTCTTGTCAGAGTAATTTTATAGAAGAAAAGGAAAAACACCCTTTTAAGCCATAGCGCAAGTCCCTCTAAAAATCTGATAATGTTGATAGAATCAAAAAGAGAAGATCTCGTATTCTCTTCGTACTAAGAAAAGAAACAGAAGGCGCCCTTTTATAAAAATGAAATCACGTAAAAGAAACTACCCTCTCTACAGTTACAAAAACTGGAACTCCTTTTTCTACATCATTATCATCTTGGGCATATTGAACATTTATTTTTAACATCTCCAACTTGCATATGATGATAATTTCATTCATAACATATATCTCTCATTTAGATTTCTAAATGTAATTCATACTAGAAAAATGGGCCGTGTGACCTGCAAGTTCAGTTGAGCTGTAATGTTATGTAATGGTTAGGAGTATATAGCAGCTCCAATAATAGAGAGAGAACAAATACATATAAACTTGCTTATACCTTAGACTAAAAATTTCACATCATTACATCACTGATCCCTCATAAATATCAAAGAGCATGCTTAATCTTTCATAAGTATAATGTATTCACAATTATGTCAAGTGAATTACATAATTGGTCCACCTGTGAACACATACTATGATGTAAATTAAATCAGTCTTCATTCTCAACTCGAATCTTTTAAATTCATATAGCTACTTTCCTAGACATGTCCTGCAAATCATATAATTCTTGATTATTGATAACATGCTAAAGTAGCGATACTATAATAAAGTCTTAAGAGATAGTTAAAAAGTCATAAGGGTATATATATAAAATAAGTTTAATTCTCCAGGGTCTCGCATAGAAAAGAAGCAGGATCCATTCTTCTATTACCCTTATTGGTCAACTAAGCACTCATGGTATGAATCACGTGCTACAATATTTCTTTCTTTAATAAGAGCGTATATCTTCTTATTTCAAACATCGCACAGACTTAAGTTCAGACACACTTCAGTGTCTAACCTGAATTCATAAACCATATCTTTCCTAACCATGTAAATTCATATCTGGCTATTAAATAGGCAAAGTAAATAGTAAATATTTACCTCGATCATAATTATTATAACGATCTCATCTTGATATCTGATCAAGACAATATAGGCTTTAGCTTATCTCTCTCAAAAATTTCTAGCTAATAGCTGTCTCATCTCTGCATGTTATACAAACATCAGAGGCGATTGTCTATAGAAGACCAATCTCAGAGAAGACCAATCTCAGCCGACGACATACTTTTATAATAGATGCTATTACCATATCACATCTCATGAAGCCATATCAAAGATGCTAAATAAATTATCATAGCAAAGAATATATTCATAGATCAACAAGAATATGTTTCTTTACATTTACTTGCATATCATACTCTATGTAATCCAAGAGACTTTACTTGCATATCATACTTGAAATAAGTCTCTATTAAGGGCTTTGGTAAAGGAATATGTAAGCATATATTGTGTGAAGATATATTGCAAAACTATTTCCTTTTATGCAATTATATCTCTTACAAAGTTATATTTGATGTCTATATGGTTGGTCTTGCTATGATATTTGGGGTCCTTGGTATAAACAATGGTTGCCTGATTATCAAAATGAATAATCATTGGACTTCCACTATCATTAAAAAATCCAAGATGTTCAAGAAATTTTTTCAACCAGACAACTTCTTGTATTGCTCCTGAATAGGCTATAAATTCAGCTTCCATTATTGATAAAGCCACACATGTTTGCTTCTTCTTATTCCATGAAATGGCTCCATTATTCAGTAAGAATGCATAACCTAAAGTTAACTTTCTCTCATCTTGATCTCTAGCCCAATCAGCGTCAGAATATCTTTTTAGATTTAAGTCTGATCCTTGATAATAAAGATTGTAATATGTTGTGCCCTTTAGATATCTAAATTTTTTTATCACTTTCCAATGTAATTGATCAGTATTTGATTGGAAACGGCTAACGAGTCCCACAGCATAATAGATATCTGGCCTTGTATATAACATATGTACATTAAACTTCCAATAGCACTAGTATATGGTATCTTGGACATTTTTTGTTTTTCTTCTAGAGTTATGGGACACATGCTGTTACTCGAACATTCTCCCTTTGCTACATGGGTATCAAAAGATTTATAATTTTTCATGTAAAAACGTTCAAGTATTTCTTTATATATGTCTCTTGTGATAATACTAAGAGCTTTCTTGAACGATCTCTATGGATCTTGACCCCTAATATATAATTCGCTTCTCCCATGTCCTTTATATCAAATTTTGAGGATAGCCATTCTTTAATGAATTTAAGAATTCTTTATTATTCCAACTAGAAGAATATCATCCACATAGAGTGATAATATCACAAACTTTTCTTTAGATCTTTTAATGTACATAATGATCTTCGTTAATTATCTCAAAGTCATATGAGATAATTACATCATGGAATCTCAAATTTCACTGTCTTGATGCTTGTTTTAGGCCATAAATTGATCTTTTCAATTTACATACTTTGTGTTCATGACATTTAACAATAAAACCCACAGGTTGTTTCATGTAGATTTCTTCATCAAGCTCTCCATTAAGGAAAGCTGTTTTGACATCCATCTGATACAATTCTAAATCTAATTGTGCTACAATAGCTAGGATTAAGCAATAGAAGTAAACCTTACAACAGAAGAAAAAGTTTCTTCAAAATCTATACCCTCTTGTTAGGTATAACTTTTAGCAACAAGTCATGCCTTATATCAATCAATTGATCTATTTGCTTTTCGTTTGATTTTGAGAACTCACTTATTCCCAATAGCTTTGCGATTAGCAGGTATATCGACTAACTCCCATACTTGATTCTTTTCCATAGATTCCATTTCTTCTTCCATGGTAATTTTTTATTATTCTTTAGCAGGGCATGATAAAGCTTCATTCACAGTATTAGGTTCCTCATCATCTTCTGGAGTAACCATGAGGGCTTCTTCTCAATTTCAAATTTTTGACGTGAAATACTTTTTCTAGCACTCTTCCTTAATTCAAGTTCTTGTGAAGAAGATATAGGTATTAAATCACTCTTACTCTATTGACTATTTTTAATTTCAATCGCTTGAGTGATATTATCATTTAAATCCTCCAACTCACATAGGGAGGTATTTTTGTCAATCTCATCCCTACTAGAAAATTCATTCTCCAAAAATACAGCATCTCGTGATTCTATTTCAGAGATACTTCCATCATTAGATTACCTACGAATATATATCCTTTGGAATGTTGAAAGTATATAAAGATACATTTCTTTCCTCTAGGACCTAATATGCCAAACTTACTTGACATGTCATGAATATAGGCACCCGAACCCCATGGTCTTAAATGATCTAGTTCAGGTTTTCTACCTATCCATTATTCATAAGGAGTAGATGAAATCGATTTAGAAGGTACACGATTAAGTATATATATGCATCAGTTAATAATGCATCTCCACAAAAAGAGATAGGCAAATTTGCTTGTGCCATCATTGACCTAACCATTTTAAGAAGGGTCCTATTCCTTCTTTCAGCGACATTATTTTGTTGTGGCATTTCGAAATAGTTAGCTGCCTTAATAGACCCTTTTCATTACATAATGATTTGAACTGATCTGACAAATATTCTCGGCTGCGATCAGTTCTTAAGGCTTTTACCATTCTCTTAAGTTGATTTTAACTTCATTTAGGTACAATCTAAAATAATCTAATGCTTCAGATTTGTGAGAAATAAGATACACAATCATAACATGTAAAATCATCAATAAATGTAATGAAATATGATGCACCATGCCTAACCTTTATGCTCATCGGGCCACAGATGTCAGAATGAATTAATTTTAATAGAAATTCAGTCCTAATAGCTTTGCCAAATGGTTTTCTAGTTGATTTATCAATAAGACAATGTTCACATCTGAACAAATCAGTTTTGACAAAAGAGCCCAATAAGCCCTCACTAGTCAATCTGTTCATTCTTTCTTGTCCAATGTATTCTAATTAGCATGCCAAATATTAATATCAATATTTTTATTCTAAAAGAGGTAATTAGTGAAAAAAACTATCAATAGAATCCAAAGTACCATAGTTTATATCAAGTATCATAAATTCATTAGACAAATATCCAGATCCATAATATAGGTCACAACAATAAACATCAACACATCTACCATAGAAATTTAGTTTATAATCTAAATTTAAAAGAATAACAACCGAAACAAGATTTCATCGTATGTCCAGAGCATAAATGAAGTCATGCAGGATCAGAGTTCGGCCACATGCAGTTTCAACTTGCATGCCCCAATTCCTTTGACCTCAACCCTAGCATTGTTTCTCATATATATTCATCTACTTCCAACAGGTATGCGACGAAATTCACAAACGCTGCTCTATCTCGAGCTACATGGCCGATGGCTTGAGTCTATTATCCACAAAGGATAAGAATCAGTAAGCACCATAGTACTGAAACATAAATATCATGAAGAGAAGTATAACATAATGTAACCTTTTTCTTTGGCTCTATACATTCACGAGCAAAGTGATCATTTTTGCCACAATTGTAACACTTCATGTTTGCTTTATTTCTCTCTTGAAAAAATGGTGTTTGTTTTATTACTTTTGATCAGCAGATCCTTTCTTGTTTCCCTTCCCTTGCCTTTCTTGTTCTAATTCTCTTGTATTTAAAACCAGAAATTTGTTTGGAGCTTTCAGCAACATATGCTTGTCCCATGGGTTTAATCGACTCCAACCCCTCATCTTCCAACTCAATATGATGAGCGACATCATTGAAAATTTTGATACTATCATTATGAGTCAGATTAACCTTCATATGCTCCCAACCATTAGGAAGAGAACAAATCACAGCTTGCACTTGCTGTTCATCAGTAAGCTCATGACCAGCTGACTTTAATTCCCTAATCATATTTGACATATCTCTTAGATGTGTTTGATTGTTTGATTTGGGCATTTTTTGTATGTGTTCAATTTTATAGTCAGCTGCCTAAGCTTGGTCACACTGACTCCATCAAATTTATTCCTAAGGGCAACCTGGACCTCATAAGCAGTAAAATACTGCTCATATTCACATACGAGGTCATCTGCCATTGAATTTATTAATATTCCCTTAGTTGCGAAATCTTTCTTCTTCCAAGCTTTATATGCTTCCTAATCCTTTCTCTGTGAACTGTAGTACCCTCATCAGGATCAACCTTGATATGGTTGATGGCTTCCAAAGCATTGTTCCTCAAGTACATATTGTATTTTAAGGTACTAGACATGGTAATTATCGCTATTTAGCTTATTACCTTTGTTCATATTAGCTATGATATTCTTTGATGTCATGATCTAAATAAAAATGAAATATAGTTCATTTATCAAGCACACAATACTATTACTTATCAAGTATAAACCAAATCTAATAATAACTTAGCAAATTACATGGAATCAAAAGGTTGCTATGTTTCCAATCATCATCCATTGTTCAATGTCTTATTATTCATTTAGTTTACTTGAATAAAATAATGCACAATTACAATTCACAGAGAATTAAAAAAATACATGATTATAATTCATAAAGAATTAAAAAATATACATTAAGCAACTCCCACTCAAATACAATAAACATCATAACAAAAGAATATAACTATAGGTTTCATGCTTTAAGTATCATTACATAATCTTTTTCAATTACATAATTAAACACCTAACAAACAACATAAAACATAATTAAATGCATAATAAACATCATAAGCTAAAATAACTAGGCATATAATCATAAAGACAACACATATCTTCATGAATCCATAGGCACCACCAAGAGAAACAAACTTTGAGATTCTTCCAAAAGTTGTCTGATATCTTGATACCATTTTCTAAGCAAAACATCAACACATGACAATAATCCAAGGAAGACTGACACTCCAGATGATTCATCCAAAAGTCATATACAAAATTTGCCCAATATGGTGGAAGTGATCTATAGAGTACCCATACTCTATATTCTGATATAGTCTTATAACCACATTCTTCTAGCTCAATAATCATACGATTAAGCTTAACAATATGATCAATCATATCACTTACAGGATGATACTCAAAGGTCTCCATTGCTTTCCTTAATTGCCTTCGCCTTAGTTCTCGTTTGTCAATGTGAATATTTGTCTTGCCATCTATAATCATAATAAAATCATTTGGTAGAATCATGATGAATAAAAAAGCATAAATAAAAGAAGCTAAATAAATTAAAAAAATAAAAAATATAAATGATTGGATATGTGTTCCAATAGCAGTACCTAAGATCTTAAATTAGAAGATCATTAGAACGCCCGTCTTCCTTTTATTGGGCCTAGGCCTAATTTGGGATCCCCTTTTTTTTTTGAACCCAAATGGGCTTACAGGGCTGGGCCGAACATGGGCCCAGCCCCTCCCATTTCCTTCTCTCTCTCTTCCCTAGCTCACCCGCCTGAACCAAGGGGGAAGGGGAGCGGCCGGTGGCCTAGGGACGTTGCCGGCCCCTCTTGGGGCTCGCCTGGTGATAAATACATAAATAATTATCATTAAATCTATTAATTAATAATTTAACGTATATTATTATTTATATTTTAATATTTATATAATATTTAGATAAATCATATCAATTTAAAGAGCTCGATTTTAGGGATTTAAATATGCAAACGACACTCAAATCAGATTTAAGATGAGCTCGGAATTGATTTATAAGGATTTAGCACGAATTTCAAAGCAAAAACGGCAAACACGTTGCTGACTTCATCGTTTTCTCAGCCCGGTTCCTGTTTCTGCACAATTCTTCTCCTTTCCATTCTAACCATTCTAACCAATTAAGGAATAGATTAGATTGGAAGTTATCAAATTGAGAGATTAAATTCCTTTAGAAGGAATTTGAATTTTATTGAGGATTTATCCAGATTTTCTTCGTTATTTTGGTGGCTTCCGCGTCCTCTATTTTGGCAACGCCGCGTCAATGCCGCGTCTTCACCGCATCCGGGCCTCTACAAAGCAGCAAAGGAGGAAGAGCAAGGAAGGCAGCCATCCGTCCAGCGCGCTGCATTCGGGAGAATTTGAGGGAGAGCTCTGTTCCGTCCGTGCCCAGAAGCCGTTCCGTTTCTTTTTCCTTTCCTGAGAGCTTTGTTCGTGGGAGAAGTTCTTGAGTCCTCTGTTCGGCATACATTCGTGGAATCTCTGCAGGCGGCCGTCGTGAATCCGGAAAGGAGTTAGTGGATTTCGTGGATGCTCTGTTCGTGGCCCGGTTCATGTCTTCAACCCGGTTCAGTCTGTCTTCAGTCCGTTTCATCTGATCTTTGATTTGATTTATGAAGAATTTGTTGCTCTCTTATTTCTATTAGAAATTAAAACTCTTTTATTTTAGATTTAATATGCACTCTTGGATGTTAATGAAATAAAACTTTATTTATGTTAAATTGTTATTAAATTCTATTTAAGTGAAAATAATTTAGACTGATCTATTCTTAAAAGGGACGGGCCGTGATCTACGGGTACGAGCCGTGCTCTTATAAGATAGACCATATCTTATTATTTTGCACTACTAATTATATACTTAGTTATCTATTTAGTTAGATTTATAAAATTATTTCAAGATAATCGCTAAAGTCCCTGGAATCGATCCCTTACTCTCGCTATTCTAATAGGAAATTAAGGTGTTTTAATCGTTGCGCTACGACATGCATCAGATTTTTGGCACCGTGCCGGGGACTTAAGTGTGTTATTTTAAAAAAAATTAAAAAAATATAAAAATATAAAAATATAAAAAAAAGATTAATTTTTTCTTAATTTTTGAATAGTTATTGTCGCTTTATTTTATTTTCTTAATTGTTAGAATTACTAGTTCTTTTTAACATAAAAAAAAAAAAAATTATTACTTTCCTTTTTGCCACAAATCCAATTTTAACCTAATCAAAATTTTCTTTTAATTAACTTACCTAAAAAAACTGAAAGAAAACTCTAAGACACTTTCCATAAAACATAATTAATTTATGAAAATAAAATAAAAATTTTTTTTATAAAAAAAAATAAAAATAAAATAAAATAATTATTTTATTTCTATGCTTAGATTGACTTAGGTGGATTTATTTTCTGCAAAACTCAAAATTCTTCCATTGACATCTCATAATTTATTAGGAAATTAGAAACTCACAAAAATCTTTAAAAAATAATAATAATAAATAAATAAAACTGTTTGCTTTAGAGTCATTGGTAGGGTGTATGCTTGGTCGTCGGTCGTTGCAACCCAACCTTATACCCTTAGATCCTGAGATAGAAAGAACTTTTAGAGCAAACAGACTTAGAATTATGGATCCTAATAACGAAAATAATCAACCACGACAGTTAAAAGAGTATTTCACTCCTTCAAGGTATACCTACTCTCCCTGCATTCAAGTGCCTCCAGTAGATGTTGTCCAATATGAAATTAAGTCAAGTGTAATCCAAATGTTACCATCTTTCTATGGACTTACAAATGAGGATCCCTACAAACACTTAGATGAATTCTTAGAAATTTGCTCAACTGTCAAGATTCAAAATTTCTCTGATGATGCACTTAGGCTTAAGTTATTCCCTTTTTCCCTAAAAGATAAGCCAAGTATTGGTTAATTCCCTGGACACCGTTATAATTTCAACTTGGGATCATCTTCAGAAAGAATTTCTTAAGAAATATTTTCTATAGGAAAAACGAATCAAATTAGAAAGCCATAACAAGTTTTTCCTAGACAGATGGAGAAATGTTCCATGAGACATGGGAGAGATTCAAAGAACTGATTAGAAATGTTCACATCATGCTATACCCCAAATAGCAACTGGTTCAGTGTTTTTATGATAGATTATCAGAAAAGCATGGGCAAATGGTTGATGCTTCATGTGGTGGGACATTTATGTTAAAAATGAACATGAAGCTTGGCAACTCTTTGAGATATTGAGTGAGAATTCATTACATCATATGTCAGTTGCTCGTCGAGACCCTCCCGTAGAACCTAAAAGAGGTGGAATATATGAAATAGGTCATTCTATAGATATCTATACTAAGGTAGATGAATTATCCCATAAACTTGACCGGATTCTATAAGTTGGAAACATCTCTTCCCCATCTACTCAATTACATGAGGTCTGCATAATTTGTTCGAGTCCAACCCATTCTATAGGTGAATGCCTAGCTGCATACCAATATCCTGAACTTGTTCAAGAGCAAGCCCACCAAGCCCAAACCCGATTAGCTCCTAGAAAAGGAAATGATCCATTTGCAAATACTTACAATCCTGGCTGGCGAAATCATTCAAATTTTTCTTGAAAACCTCAACCTGTAGTCAATTCATCGATCAGACCTAATTATCAAGAAACCAATTTTAGAAACACGCAATATTCACAATATCCAAACATCCCACAACCTCCACCGAATAATCAGCCTACTTTTGAAGACAAAGTGTTACAAGCATTGAAAGGGCTAGAAATTAATACTCAAATCCTTCATTCCCACATACAACCTATTGCAAAACTAGAAACTCAGATAGGTCAATTAGCCACAGCATTCAGTAGAAGGGAGAAGGTAAGTTACCTAGTCAGCCTATCGATAACCCGAAAGGACAATTCATGGCTGAGGTTCCAATAGTCCTGATAAATTCCCAGAACATGCTAAATCAGTCATGACTCTCAGAAGTGGAAAAGCATTGAACCCACCTGAACCAACCCAGAAATTAGAAGTGGCTAAACCAGAAGAGAGAAGAAATGAAAAAGAAAAGGAATTCAATGATCAAGCAATCATACCTAAAGCCCCATTCCCTAGTGCTTTAGAATCTCTTTGCCTTCAGATAAGAAGAATATAAAGATGAATGAGATGCTTGAGTTATTTAAGCAAGTCCAAATAAACTTACCTCTTCTCGATGCTATCAAGCAAGTTCCAGCTTATGCCAAATTTTTGAAGGATCTATGCACACAAAAACGGAAAGCCAAGACACAAATACCAAAAAAGATACATTTGACTGAGCAAGTTAGCTCAGTTGTTCAGCAAATAACCCCACCCAAACTAAAAGATCATGGTACCCCGATTATATCATGTGTCATAGGAAACTTCACAATCAAGAAAGCATTATTAGATTTGGGTGCGAGTGTAAACCTTCTCCCAAGTTCAGTATATGAATTATTCGGATTTGGAGAGTTGAAACCCACGACAGTAACACTACAATTGGCAGATAGATCAGTCAAAGAACCTCATGAAATATTGGAAGATGTATTAGTAAAGGTGGATGAATTTTATTTTTCTGTCGACTTTCATTGTTAGATATGGAATCTAGCAGTAATCCTAACCAAATTCCCATCATCCTTGGAAGACCTTTTCTAGCTACTGCTAATGCATGCATAAATTGTAGAACATGTGTGATGGATGTATCTTTTGGAAACAAGAAGATGAGATTAAATATTTTTAATGCTTCCCAAGGACCACCTGTGTATGATTTAAATGAAGTAAACATGATAGAGGAAGTAGTAGATAAGAAATTCCAAAGCTTGATTGATTCGGATCCTTTATAAACATACCTTACACATTTTGGAATAGATGACTTTGATATTGATGAGTATACCAAAGAAATAAACATGTTATTAGAACCACCTAAGTTTGACACCATCACCGCCTTGGACTATAAAATATGAACCACTTCCAACTAAACCAAGTCCTTTAATACCATCCTTGGAAGAACCACCCCAACTAGAGTTGAAACCTCTTCCAGATGACTTAAAATATTCATTCCTTGGACCCAATGACACCCTTCCAGTAATCATTGCATCTACCTTAACCTCTAAATAGGAAGATAAATTAGTAGATGTACTTAAAGAACATAAAGAGGCAATTGGATGGACAATAGCTGATCTTAAGGGAATTAACCGTTCCGTTTGCATGCACCATATTCATAGTGAAATTGAAGCCAAACCACATAGAGACATGCAACGAAGGCTAAATCCAAACATGAAGGATGTTGTTAAGAAAGAAGTAGTAAAATGGCTTGATGCTGGTATTATTTATCCAATTTCAGATAGCCAATGGGTCAGTCCAATCCAAATAGTACCTAAAAAATCAGGTATTACCGTTATTAAAATGAAAAAGGTGAATCAATTCCTACTCGCACATCAACTAGTTGGAGAGTGTGTATAGATTATCGAAAGTTGAATGTCGTGACTAGGAAAGACCA
>UESW01004316.1:0-84598 GCA_900491605.1 Calamus simplicifolius
CCAGCGATCCGCTCGGTTGGCTTGGGCAATCCGAAATATCTTCCATCGGCCACTCCATCGCTTCCTTCTTATCGCAGTAGATATGGAATATGTGGCCTAGAATTGTATGCCATTTCCTTGCATTGGCCTTGTACTTCGGTTGCGTTTCATTGAATTCAGGTGCATGAACACCTTCCTTTCCATGTCGACAGCAACCAAATGCCAGTGCGAGTTATCAGAGTTTACAATGGTGAAAAGAAACCGGAATTGGGCCTTATCTTCATCCGATACATTGTCAAATATCGCAGCCCCAGATGATCCAGCAAGTTCATGAGCAGGTGATGAGGAAGTCAGACATAGAGCAGATACGAAAACTGATGCAATTATGCACTTATGATATCGGTCAGGATGCTCTGCCCAGTTGCGCATCAGAAACTCCTGGCCGCAATCAATTATCTGCCAATGGAATGTAAAACGATTAATATAATTCTAAAATCAACAACTAGAACATGTTCCTTGATATACTTACATCATCTATTATCATTTCATTGTTAATGAGATCTTGAAGATTTTTTCTTGTTGCAACGCCATTAAACATATTTGTGTAGACGATCTCGTCGGTTTGTTGTCGCTCGCTCAAAAAATTTTGAATAATTATTTGGTCATCTTCGACCGTTGTGTTGGGCTTTGACATGCCCACTGTCTTCACCGACTTTTTAGGTCGGGTTGTCTCATAACATTCGCCGACGACCGTGGATGCCTTACGCTTCCTCGGCTCTTTTTTAATCCTCCTAACAAGCGACGGCACTCCAATTATTTCTAAGTCCATATTGTCATCCTTTGGCGCAGGGGTGCCAAGTTTTATCGGATATGGACTCTTCTTTATTTTCATTCCCCTGCTCTGTTTTATCAGCCAATGAATCCCCCTCCAATATGTTCTCCTCTGATTTTGCATTCCCTGTCTCAATTGGAAACTCGGATGAATGGTCCTCCTCCATCTTCTTCTCCTCACTATTTACGTTACCAGGCTCGCGGAGGACCAACTCCAGGGAATGCACCTTCTCTGTTTTCTCGTCTCCCTTGTCCTCCTCATTTATTGCATTACTTTCCTTTCTGACCAGTGAATTGAGGAGGCTCTCAGCAATGGACAGCCTGTGCCTGACATCTTCGAGTTGATCCTTAACACACTCCAATTCATTCCTCAACTCGGCGCATCCTGCGCAGCTATCCATTGGTTGAGGGGCGCAGGTATCTGTTGGTTGAGGGGGGGACGCAACATTCTGCTGAGGGAGAAGCCATCGCTCTTCTGGCAATGGTTCAGTAGCTCCCTCCATCTGCAACACAAGATGATAACAAATTAATATTAACTGAACATATTGACGCATTAAGTTGAAAAAAATGGTCAGAGCAATGGAGCAATGAACTAGATTACCAAGTCCTGAGGCTGCAAGTCGGCAACCCGAACCGATTGGATCTTCATTTGGTGGTCATACCACTTCAACAGCCGGGGCCGTTTATCAGGGTATGCTGGCTCTCGCATTGATGTATGCTCGAGGAACCACGCCTGAACATGATATTTTTTTGATATTAAATAAAGTAATATTACAAAAAAAATTTCTCTCAACACTAATTATGTGTCTCAATAATCCTTACCACCAGTGCTGCCGAGCATCCGAACAAGGTAGGCTGCCTCCTAACTTTTTTTGCATTCTTTGAGTGCACCGGCTCCTCGGAACGCAAGCAAGCAGCTATTTCTGGGAGAGCCAGAACAATCAACTCCTTCAGTGCCGAAGCCCAGTCGATGCTACCCAGTTGACTTAAGTCATCCAAGTGCTGGATGAGATACCGTGGACATCTCTGATTAGACTTTGGAGCCAAAAACATGGCCAACATGTATGCGATCCAAAGTCGGACGGTGTCCTCGACATCCTCCTGTACTTTAGATGGTCGGAGTTGAAATATCAACTTCTCCAAACCTTCTTGGCGAAGATCTAAACCCTGGCCAAACCGTCTGAACAACCTTCCGTTGAACATTTGGCTGGACGTGTCGATCTTCTTCCCATGAGCTGGAAGTCCCAGAATGAGTGCGACTTCGTCGGCACTGAATAGAACTGGCTTTCCGCAAAACATGAACTCGTCGCCTCCATTGTGACATCTTATGATGTCTGCTAGCAGTCGCCCGTCGACTGTGAACGTCTGCATGTCGACGAAGGCACCAAATGGGGTCCTTCGAATCAGTTTTGTATGCCGTCTAGAGAACCCCATCCTCCAAACCTTCTGAACGTATACTGCCGGCCTGCAGCTATTCTTAAACAGCTGGGAAGCCTTCACTGGGGGGACTGGAACAATTTTATTGTCAACTGAAACAGGGGGTAAGACAGAAGACATACTTGTCATGAAATTTTAAGAGAGAATGTCGTAATATTTAATATAGTGATAAACATACCTGAAGGAGCCGCATCCTCAGTCGAACGAAGAACCAGGTCCTTGCATTGTTCCGCCATTTTCTCTGTCTGCTTCTTCTTTGTTCGCGGTCTTCGTGCACAAACGAAAGCACTCATCTCCATGAATGAAGTATTCGGAAGAATGAACTATGGTACAAGTTTAGGAGGGAAAAGGAGACCAGTGGCTTCTCGAGCAAGAGACGAAGGATGGCTTCTTGAGCAAAAGGATGGCTTCTCGAGCAACAGACGATTGAGTTTTTTTCTAGGGTTTATGCCGACCTAAGAGAAATACGAAAGGACACCCGGATCGCCACGATCACATCAATGAGACCCGCGAACCCATAGGAACTGCCCACGTTTACAACTTTTCTCGAAAATATGGCATGGCTCAGTTACTAGGGTGTCGTCGAATTAGTACTAGGGTGACGTCAAATTCCCGCCTTGTTCAAGCATGGGTGTCGTCGCCTTAAAGCTAGGGTGTCGTGAGATTTCAACTGGGTGTCGCGAAGGATTTACGCCGAATTCAATTAGGGTGTCGCCGGGTACTCTCTATGTGGTCATTTATAAGACGGGTGTCGTCGCCCTAAAGCTAGGGTGTCGTGGGATTTCAACTGGGGTGTCGCGAAGGATTTATGGCCGAATTCGAACTAGGGTGTCGCTGGGATTATCTCCGTGGTCTGTTTAAAGCACGGGTGTCGTCTCGTTAGAGCTAGGGTGTCGTGAGATTTCAACTGGGGTGTCGCGATTGATTTTCGGCCGAATTCAATTAGGGTGTCGCCGGGTTCTCTCTATGTGGTCATTTATAAGACGGGTGTCGTCGCCCTAAAGCTAGGGTGTCGTGGGATTTCAACTGGGGTGTCGCGAAGGATTTACGGCCGAATTCGAACTAGGGTGTCGCTGGGATTATCTCCGTGGTCTGTTTAAAGCACGGGTGTTGTCTCGTTAGAGCTAGGGTGTCGTGAGATTTCAACTGGGGTGTCGCGATTGATTTTCGGCCGAATTAGAACTAGGTGTCGCGGGATTCTCTCCGTGGTCAGTTCTAACAATGGGTGTCGTCACCTTAAAGCTAGGGTGTCGTGAACTTTCCACTGGGGTGTCACGAAGGATTTACGGCCGAATTCGACTAGGGTGTCGTCGGGGACTCTCTATGTGGTCATTTGTAAGCACGGGTGTCGTCACCCTAAAGCTACGGTGTCGTAGGATTTCAACTGGGGTGTCGCGAAGGATTTACGGCGAATCGAACTAGGATGTCGCTGGGATTCTCTCCGTGGTCAGTTTTATGCACGGGTGTCGTCTACTTAGAGCTAGGGTGTCGTGAGATTTCAACTGGGGTGTCGCGATTGATTTGAGCACGAACCTACGCCCTCCCTCTGAAAGTCTGGTCGACAGGAAATATTTCAGCTTCGAGGCTAAAAAACCTTGCTACTGGAGTCTACTGGAGTCTTCAAATATAAAAGTTTATCCAATGAGTTTTTCCTTGCCAAAACCTCACGTAGACGTTCGCTTCTCTCTCTGAATTCGGCCAGGTCTACCTTCGTTATCTCTTCATCAATTGCTTTTAAAAGGCTCCTTTTTTCCTCCATCTGCTTTCTCTCTATTTTCCTGTCATTAAGCCTTTTAAAAGCAATTGACGAAGAGATAACGAAGGCAGACCTGGCCGAATTTAGAGAGAGAAGCGAACGTCTACGTGATGTTTTGGCAAGGAAAAAATCATTGGATAAACTTTTATATTTGAAGACTCCAGTAGACTCCAGTAGTAAGGTTTTTCAGCCTCGAAGCTGAAATATTTCCTGTCGACCAGACTTTCAAAGCGAGGGCATAGGTTCGTGCTCAACTTAGCATCCGGACTCTCAGAGCGAGGGAGGGGAAGAAAGAGTATGACATTCGTGCATACAAAATAGTTATGACTCCAGAATGTCATAACTATTTGTTCTAAGGTAGTTACCCGCGCATTAAACGGTTTGGTCACGCATTAACTAATTCTTACCAGAAAAAACTGTTGGTGTAATAAATGAGCTTTAGAAAAAAGTTGGAGGAAAGACTTTTTACTTTGTGCTGCGGGTGTCGTAGCATTGGTGCTAGGGTGTCATTAGATTTCAACTGGGGTGTCGCGAAGGTGTTTAGGCTGAATTCGACAAGGGGTGTCGCGGGTATTTTCACCGTGATCAGTTCTTAGCACGGGTGTCGTCGCCTTAAAGCTAGGGTGTCGTGAGCTTTCAACAGGGTGTCTCGTAGGAGTTTCGACCGAAATTCAATTCTCCCTGGGGTGTCGCGGGGATTCTCCGCGCGGTCATTTCTACACACGGGTGTCTCGTATGAGCTTTCGTTTTGAGCCAGGTTTTCCAGCGCTCGATGCTGAAATATTTTCTTTCGACCGGAGAAGAAACAGGTTCTTCTGTTCTTCTTGCATAGATGACATACAACGTTAAATGGCGCTATGAAGGAGGGAAAGGGCATTTTCGTCCGCACGCAATTTTTAAAAAAAAGTGAACTGCTTTAAATGGCCGTCACGTTCAGAACGTTACGTCAAAGCAAAGCCATACCGTCCGTCAGGTCATCCACGTCGGAGCCACATGGATCAATCGGAAGAGGCGGTGCAGCCCACGTAGGCCTTGCTGCACCGGGGCCGATGTACAAAGTGTTTTCCATGGTAGCACATCCCCTCCCCCATTCCCCCTCCCTCTTTTTGCTTTTCTCTAAATCTCCAATACTACCTTCAACCATCCCATCCCTTCTCTTTCTCCACTCCACTGCCACCACTCTGGCCACTCGGCCTTCATTACCTCTCGTTGCGACGTCTATCATTCTAGCATGAATTCTAGTAGAAATTACCTTAGATATTATGATGAATATTTGTATGAAACAAATCAATAAAAGAACTGAATCAAGAACATAAGGTGTGAGTTCCCCTATATTTTGATGTCAAAATATACAATTATAATTAGAAAAAAGAGACAACAAATGTGCTCAAACTATTACAATCTTATTGAACCACAACAAAATCAATCATTTATTAAAAGCATTAATGCAAGGATTGGATTTAAGAAACTCGTGCATATAAATTTTAGAAACTCATGCATATAAATTTCTCGGGAACCTTCATATATGTGAATAAGAGAAAATAGAATTAACAACAAGCACATCAGGAAGATTTGAACTAGAGAAAGACTTTCCAAACCCAATGTAATGACTCAACGCCATCCTTTTCCCTCGAGTAGCACTAGCATCCAATACACTAGATCTCCATGGGCGCCAAGTTATTTATCTCCTCAATAGCCCTTATCACCTATTCA
Source organism: Calamus simplicifolius (assembly GCA_900491605.1). Classification (NCBI taxonomy): domain Eukaryota; kingdom Viridiplantae; phylum Streptophyta; class Magnoliopsida; order Arecales; family Arecaceae; genus Calamus; species Calamus simplicifolius. Next base: position 5,717 of record UESW01004316.1, read on the forward strand.
ATAAGATATAACACCTTAAAGCTCAATGATATTTTTGTTCTCCTTTTTCTCCTCTTTTCAATGATAGTACTAACAAAGCAAGGGGATAGTAGAAACCTTTTCCTGGCATTATTTTAAGTGTGTCTAACCTAGAGTCATTCAAGAAAGGAGTGGGCACATCCCATGGCCATCTCGGGAAAAGGTTGATTGGATCATCTATTAGATCTTTTTTCTTATGTAAATCTATTTGGATATGAATTCAAATTTGAGTGTTTAGCTAATATCCGTAACCATATCTATATCCATGTATATAAAAGAAAAATAAACACGAATTTAGATAGACAATTATATATCCAATACATATTTGAGCATCTCAATGTACTTGTCATTCTACCTAATCTTATAGGGCATTGAAGAAGTTTTAAAGAAAATAAGTTGCCTTATTAACTTGGTATTCTTTTAATTTACCTTCTACTTAGTAATATCTCTAATATGATAGTCATCAAACTTAACTTTCTAATTTATATCCATTTTGGCTTCTATCCTTTAAATACCTAATTGTATTCATGTGTCTATACAATAAATGTGGCTATGATTTTTAAATCCCGTTAATATTTGTATTCACATTCATATCTACTAAACAAAAATAGATATGGATTTAGATATATAGATATTTGACTCATATATAATATGTTTTAGCCCTATGCCTGCTACTACCACAATCACTTCCATCACCATCACCATCAGTATCATTACCTCCATTATGGTCATAACAATGGCCACCATGATCATTGTGATGATGGCTACCAAGCGGTGATCATAATGGTAGAAATTGGTTGATGTGGAAATTGGGGCTGAGGTTGCTAGAGAGGTTAGTTGTTATGGTCAATAGTAGGGGATAAAATGGCTAAAGATTATTTTAGGGGTGAAGTGGATATGAGGCCATGCAAGGTGCAATATTAATGATAATGATGTTTATGGTGGTAATGGAAAGGGAGACCTTATTAAAAATATGTTGGGAAGCCATAATGGATAAGGGTGGGGACAAGGACTTAGCCTTTTAGAGCAATGCCATGGACGTATTGATATTGCATCAGTTGTAATTAACAATTCAAATGGTACTGAGGATGTCATTTGAAAAGGCAAAACAATGGAGATACTCATTGCCACAATGATTTGAAGAGTTTCCTTTTTGAAATTGATTGAATTTTCTTATTGTGATGCAGTTTAAGTTCCTTAAAATATCTTTCTTGATAGAGTTTATTTATCATAATTTGTTTGAGGAACAGTCCACCATTCTATCAAAAAGTGGTTTGTTGGGATCTTTATGATGAACAACTTGGAGTAGAAATGATTGTGTTTAAAAATTATAAGAAATTTATATGTGTTGATTAGGTGTGTTTGGTTTTGAATTTGTGAGATAATCTTTATTGATAGTGGGTTGTTACAAAGTAAGTATTCATCAAATCACATAAAAATTGCGAGTTTCCTTGTTTTATTTTGTTTTTCTTGAATTTTACAGCAAATTAATTATTTACCTCATCCCCCAAACTTTAATATTCTAAATATTAGTGGGTAACGGCTCGTAGCCTAAGATCATTCTTTGCTTTTTTATGAAAATTTTAATTTTATTGCTCATGATGATGCCAAGTCACCTTCTTCAAACATCGGGGAAGACGGACGTCCTTCTCTCCGGACCCCTGCAAGAAAAGTTCCCGGAGACCGATTGTTCCGGTGGGGACCCTCCGACGTTCAAGTCAGTTACTCGGGATCATATAAGAACTGCTCAGCGAAAGGGAGCTGAGACAGTTAGGGTTTTGCTAGGAGGAAGAAAGCTAGAAAACAAGAGTTCGGATCCTTACTTACAGTGCGGGCGTGTATTTTTATACCTGTCCGAATATCCCATCTTACTGTTCCGAAAGATTACCGTCGTACCATCATTGTGCGCACCGAAGGTATCCCGCGATACCTGTCAATATGGTGTCATACGTGTCCAGCAGCCGCGGTGGTATTTGGTGCGCTCCGTTGCTTGACATAACCGCGTACAGTTACAAGTGGTAGCGAGTCGTACTCCGTAACGGGGCACAGTCATGCACAGGAATATGCAGTGCACCATACGCCGTTATGAGGCATGGCTATAAGTAGTCACGGGCGTACGGAGAGTCCCGTGAAGCACGGAGAGTTACGTGGGCGCGCCTGGTGGCCCGGAGCTATCATTTGGTTCGAGGGCTGGTCTGCGTGCTTATTGTTGATGACGCCCACGCACCCCGAGACCGGTAGGGGTCTCGAGGGTGAGATAATGCTGGTGCACCCCGAGACCGGAGGGGGGTCTCGGGGTCGAGATATGATGATCCCACCTCGAGACCGTTGGGGGTCTCGGGGGTGAGATAATGCCGGTGCACCCCGAGACCGGAGGGGGGTCTCGGGATCGAGATATGGTGATCCCACCCCGAGACCGGTGGGGTCTCGGGGGTGAGATAATGCCGGTGCACCCCGAGACCGAAAGGGGGTCTCGGGGTCGAGATATGGTGATCCCACCCCGAGACCGGTAGGGGTCTCGGGGGTGAGATAATGCTGGTGCACCCCGAGACCGGAAGGGGGTCTCGGGGTCGAGATATGGTGATCCCACCCCGAGACCGGTGGGGGTCTCGGGGGTGAGATAATGCTTGTGCACCCCGAGATCGGAAGGGGGTCTCGGGTCGAGATATGGTTATCCCACCCCGAGACCGGTGGGGGTCTCGGGGTGAGATAAGGCTGGTGCACCCCAAGACCGGAAGGGGGTCTCGGGGCTCGGGGGTGAGATAATGCTGGTACACCCCGAGACCGGAAGGGGGTCTCGGGGTCGAGATATGGTGATCCCACCCCAAGACCGGTGGGGGTCTCGGGGGTGAGATAATGCTGGTGCACCCCGAGACCGGAGGGGGTCTCGGGGTCGAGAGATGGTGATCTCCGTTAGCTGCTGTTACCTTTTATTCTAACGATGCGGGATCAGTCATATCAGATTAGCATTATCTCACCCCCAAGACCCCCATCGGTCTCGGGGTGAGATCATTATCTCTCGACCTCGAAACCCCCTCCGGTCTCGGGGTGCGTGGGCGTCATCAGCAATAAGCACGCGGACCAGCCCTCGAACCAAATGATAGCTCCGGGCCACCAGGCGCGCCCACGTGACTCTCCGTGCTTCACAAGACTCTCCGTATGCCCGTGGTTGCTTGCGGCCATGCCTCATAACGGCGTATGGTGCACTGCATGTTCCTATGCGTGACTGTGCCCCGTTACGAAGTACGACTCGCTACCACTTGCAACTGTGCGCAGTCATGTCAAGCAACGGCACGCACCAAATACCACCGCGGCTGCTGGACACGTATGACACCATGTTGATAGGTTCGCGGGATGCCTCCAGCGCGCACAATGATGGTACGACGGTAATCTTCCGAAACAGTAAGATGGGATATTCGGACAGGTATAAAAACACACGCCCGCACTGTAAGTAAGGATTCGAACTCTGGTTTTCTAGCTTTCTTCCTCCTAGCAAAACCCTAACTCTCTCAGCTCCCTTTTGCTGAGCGGTTCTTGTCTGATCCCAAGTAACTGACTTGAGCGTCGGAGGGTCCCCACCGGAACAACCGGTCTCCGGGGGCTTTTCTTACAGGGTCCGGAGAGAAGGACGTTCGTCTTCCCTGACGTTTAAAGAAGGTGACTTGGCATCATCAGATTGGCGCGCCAGGAAGGAGGCGAAAAGAGAAAGACATCGAACTAGCAGTCTACATTCCCTCTCTTCAAGCTCTCGAAGCCATGGTGACGACCCGAACGAAGGGAGTTTCTGCCGGTTGCGCTGGGGGCAGCGCCGCGGGGCCGGTCCACCCGCGGAGGCCCCCCCAGCTCTTGCAGCCAGTATTTCGGAGCCGCTGTGTCCCCGGGAGGCGGGGCCTTCGCTCCTCAGGTCGAGGTCCCTGTGCCTCCTCTTCAGCAGTTCCAGGAAGATTGATTCACGCCCTGGCCATGCAAGTCCAGTCCTTGGCGGCGGTGGCTCAGGGCCTGCAGCACCAGCAGGCTGCCGCGCAGCAACCGGAGCCGAATCCTTCTGTCCCAAGGGTAGTGCAACCCAGCTAGCATTCCTCCCAGCGGAGATCGCCAGTGCCTGGGGATCGCTACCATCGATCTTCGCCCAAGCCTCACCACCGCGAAGCCTCTAAGAGACACCGGTCTCCTTCCCGCCACGCTAGTGTCTCTCCTAAGCGGTGGCACGGGAAGGAGGCGGAGCGTCCCCGCCGGCATCGCCGTCCCCGTTCTCCGTCTTCCGAATCTTCGGGAGAGGGCTCTTTCGATGGCTGAATGCCTCGTCGAGCCGAGCGTCGACTCGATGAGTATAATCAGAGGCTAGAGGAGCTTAGCCGTCGGATCACCCACCTACCGGAAACGGACTACGACAGCCAGCCTCCCTTGTCTCGCCGCATCATGGAGGAGCCCATCTCCACCAGGTTCCGTCTTCCCTAGCTAGATCCATACAACAAGACCACGGACCCCCTGGACCACTTGGAAAGCTATAAAGTTCTCATGCAAGTCTAGGGGGCCACTGACTCGCTTATGTGCGTTACCTTCCCAGCCACCCTGAAGAAGGCCGCCCGAGCTTGGTACTCCCGTCTGCCGCCACGAAGCATCGATTCCTTCCGCCAGTTGGAGAGGGCTTTCTTGGCCCATTTCGATGCTTGCCAGAAGATTTCAAGGGTGGCGGACGGCCTCTTCGCCATCCAGCAGAAGAGTGGTGAGTCCTTGCGGGACTACGTCGCTCGATTTAAAGAGGCAACTCTGGAAGTCTACAACCTTGAAGACTCGGTGGCCACCTTGGCCTTGAAGCGAGGGCTCTGCCCATCTCGCTTCGCGTACTCCCTTGACAAGAAGCCACCGGGTTCTTACGCCGAGCTTCTGATCTGGGCTCAGAAGTACATCCGGGCAGACGAAGATGACTTTTCCCGACGCAAGGCTGGTGGGAACGTCCCCAAGAAGCCGGCCTGACCGGAACCTGCCAAAGCTCGCCCCAGAAGACCTGAGCCTCCTCGCCGGCCAGACAACCACCCCCGAGCCCCTGCACCAAGAGACGGACCCTACACCCCATTGCTCGCCCCGATATCTCAGATCCTGCTTGAGATTGAAGGGGAGTCCTATCTGCAGCGCCCTCCTCCCATGAACCAGAAGATCCCCCGGAACAAGAACCTCTACTGTCGCTACCACCAGCTAAATCAGATTACATCCTTCGGAAGATTCATGAAGGCATATGCGGTAGTCACCTGGGGGGCAGAGCCCTAGCCTACAAGGCCCTGCGGCAGGGGTACTTCTGGCTAACAATGAAGGAAGACATGGCCGAGCTCGTTAAGAGATGTGATAGCTGTCAGCGTCACGCTAATATCCAGCGACAGCCGACATCTCAATTAACCCCTTTAGTAGCACCCTGGCCCTTCGCCCAGTGGGGCATGGATATCCTGGGACCATTTCCCCGGCCTCTGGACAGCGAAAGTTCCTCTTGGTGGCGGTGGATCACTTCACCAAGTGGGTTGAAGCCGAAGCCCTTGCCAAGATCACAGAGAGCAAGGTGAGATCCTTCTTTTGGAAGTCCATCATATGTCGGTTCGGGCTACTGCACACCCTGGTCACTGATAACGGCTGGCAGTTTGACAACGCGCCCTTCCGGGAGTTCTGCTCCGAGCTGGGCATCCGTCAGAGGTTCACTTCCGTCGGACACCCTCAGACCAACGGGGCGGCCGAGGTGACTAATCGGATCATTCTCCAAGGACTGAGATCTCGGCTAGATGACTATAAGGGGCGATGGGTGGAGGAGCTCCCCAATGTGCTGGGCCTACCACACAACGCCGCGAGCCCCCACCGGCGAGACACCATTCAGCTTAGTCTTTGGATCCGAAGCCGTCATCCCGGTGGAGGTTGGCTCACCAAGCCCTCGGGTGGAATCATACAACGAGGAAGGTAACCCAGACCAGCTGCGAGCCAACCTCGACCTGGTGGAGGAGGTGCGAGACTGAGCGCGACTTCGGATGGCGGTCTACCAGCAACGGGCCGCCAAATATTACAACGCCCGTGTGCGCCCCAAGACTTTCTTACCAGGGGACCTGATCCTTCGACGGAGGCAAGCTAGCTCCAAATTGGGAAGGACCTTATCGGATCGCCGAGACACTTCACCACGGAGCTTACAAGATTGAAGAGCTCGATGGGAAGCCACTCCCCAGGACATGGAATGCAGATAACCTTCGCCGGTACTATCAGTAACGTATTCCTCCTCTCACATCAAGTATCATGCCTGTATCCATTTGGGTTTTCGCCCTCATTTTATATTAACAAATTTCAATTTTAGCTCCTGAGTTCTTTTCACTCAAAGCCCTGGGCCAGCCAGGCATAAAGCCCGACACCCGTCGGCACTCAAAGCCCTGGGCCAGCAAGGCATAAAGCCCAACACCCATCGGCACTTAAAGCCCTGGGCCAGCCAGGCATAAAGCCCGACACCCATCGGCACTCAAAGCCCTGCACAGCCAGGCATGAAGCCCGACACCCGTCGGCACTCAAAGCCCTGCACCAGCAGGCATGAAGCCCGACACCCGTCGGCACTTAAAGCCCTGGGCCAGCCAGGCATAAAGCCCGACACCCGGCACTCAAAGCCCTGCACCAGCCAGGCATGAAGCCCGACACCCATCGGCACCTAAAGCCCTGGGCCAGCCAGGCATAAAGCCCGACACCCGTCGGCACTCAAAGCCCTGGGCCAGCCAGGCATAAAGCCCGACACCCGTCGGCACTCAAAGCCCTGGGCCAGCCAGGCATAAAGCCTGACACCCATCGGCACTTAAAGCCCTACACCAGCCAGGCATGAAGCCCGACACCCATCGGCACTAAAGCCCTGGGCCAGCCAGGCATAAAGCCCGACACCGTCGGCACAAAGCCCTGCACCAGCTAGGCATGAAGCCCGACACCCGTTGGCACTGAAAACCCTGGGCCAGCCAGGCATAAAGCCCGACACCCGTCGGCACTTAAAGCCCTGCACAGCCAGGCATGAAGCCCGACACCCGTCGGCACTTAAAGCCCTGGGCAGCCAGGCATAAAGCCGACACCGTCGGCACAAAGCCCTGGGCCAGCCAGGCACAAAGCCCGACACCCGTCGGCACTCAAAGCCCTGGGCCAGCCAGGCACAAAGCCCGACACCCATCGGCACTCAAAGCCCTGGGCCAGCCAGGCATGAAGCCCGACACCATCGGCACTCAAAGCCCTGGGCCAGCCAGGCATAAAGCCGACACCCGTCGGCACTTAAAGCCCTGGGCCAGCCAGGCATAAAGCCCGACACCGTCGGCACTTAAAGCCCTGGGCCAGCCAGGCATAAAGCCCGACACCCATCGGCACTTAAAGCCCTGGGCCAGCTAGGCATAAAGCCTGATACCCATCGGCACTTAAAGCCCTGGGCCAGCCAGGCATAAAGCCCGATACCCATCGGCACTTAAAGCCCTGGGCCAGCCAGGCACAAAGCCCGACACCCGTCGGCACTCAAAGCCCTGGACCAGCCAGCATAAAGCTCGACACCCATCGGCACTTAAAGCCTGGGCCAGCCAGGCACAAAGCCCGACACCCGTCGCACTCAAAGCCCTGGGCCAGCCAGGCATGAAGCCCGACATCCATCGGCATTTAAAGCCCTGGGCCAGCCAGGCATAAAGCCCGACACCCATCGGCACTTAAAGCCCTGGCCAGCCAGGCATAAATCCTGACACCCATCGGCACTTAAAGCCCTGGGCCAGCCAGGCATAAAGCCCGACACCCATCGGCACTTAAAACCCTGGGCAACCAGGCATAAAGCCCGACACCCATCGACACTTAAAGCCCTGGGCCAGCCAGGCATAAAGCCCGACACCCATCGGCACTGAAAGCCCTGGGCCAGCCAGGCATAAAGCCCGACACCCATCGGCACTTAAAGCCCTGGGCCAGCCAGGCACAAAGCCCGACACCCATCGGCACTCAAAGCCCTGGGCCAGCAGGCATGAAGCCCGACACCCATCGGCACTTAAAGCCCTGGGCCAGCTAGGCATAATACCCGACATCCGACGGCACATAAAGCCCGACACCCGTCGGCCGACACCCGATGGCACTCAAAGCCCTGCACCAGCCAGGCATGAAGCCCGACACCCGACGGCACATAAAGTTTCATCGGCCGAATAAAGTCCGACCCCCGTCGGCACCAAAGGCCACATGCCTACCTAGCGCAAGGCTCGACATACTCCTGGCAGAGCGTTGCGCCGTCGGTCTTGAGGAACCCGCCTACCTCAAACTCCAACTACCGGCATTTCAATCCCAAGAAACCTATCCTTCCTAGCCCCAAGTTTCGGTCCTAATGGCTAAGGCGGAATAGCTCGTACGAGTTGAGAGTCATCCCCTGGCACTAGCGGGACGAATGGGACCGTGGGGCCGCGTATTGTCAACCAACGAATTCAGGGTAAGAATCATAAAAAGACAATGTATTTTGAAGAAAAGTATTTCATTAATTTGAAGGGTTACAAAATGCTGACATCGTCGGACTTGCAAAAACAAAAATACAAGTTCACGGTTCTGCTGGCGCGGGCTCATCGTCGGAGGGGGCCGAATCTGAGAAGCGGTCTAGCTCAACTTCAGGGCTTGAGGAATATTCAAATCCCTAGCAACTTTCTCCTTCCCATGCTGGAATCCTTCAAGGAACACTGCCGCCGAGGCTTCCGCCAAATCATCTGCAAAGCGCTCGGACGCTTTGTACTCTTCTATAATCCCAGCGGTCCTGGCCACGGTGGCAGCTTCCACCTCAGCGGCCCAAGCCTTCTCCGCGGCGAGGGCTACCACTGCAGCCCTCTCGGCCTCCCGGGCGCGGCTCGCCTCCTCCCCGGATTGGCTCGCTTCCTCCTTCGCCGCTCATGCCTCTTCCTCCGTGGCCTTCTTTTCTTCCTCCGCGGCCTTCACTTTCTCTTCCGTAGCGACTGCTCGACCCTCGGCCTCCTGAAGGGCCAAGGTCAGCTCAGAGATATGCAGATCTCTGGCCATCACAGCATTCTTGGCCTCTATCATTTGGTGGAGTGCCGCACGCACACGGTTGGTGTCGGCCTCCGCTCGGCTCTCAGCGGCCTTGGTTTCACTCGCCCAGCGCTCTTGGCCATCTCCAGCGCCTCTTCGGCCGCCTCTGCGCGGCACTGAGCATCCTCAGCCTCCTTCTGCGCCTCCCGCAGAAGGGCCTTCCCACCATGGATTACATCCCTGGCAGCCCTCAGGGAGTGTGCGAGCTGCATGCATAAGTTCTAGGTTAGCAAAAAGAAAAGAAAAGAGATGAAGTCAAAAGGCGAAAAGGCCGCTTACCCTAACGACAGCCGCGTAAGAATCCCAGAAGAATGTGCTCTCCTTCTGGTGGCTGAGGTCCTCCAGGATCTCGGGCATAAAAACTGGGGCAAGGACCCGCTCAGCCCAGCGACCATCGTTCAAGGAGTCCCGGGGCAGCCCTGGCTTGGCCCCACTCCGTTCGGCCATCTCGGTAGCCTCCGGCTCGACGCGCGGGCTGTTCCTAGGCAACCTCTCGGGGGGTGGGCTCGCGACCCTTGATGGCCCCTTGCCCCAATCCATGGCACCCTCCGGCGGGATCGGCTCGCCAGGGGTAGAAAGCTCTTCAGCCACAATGGGCTCCTCCGCCGCTACCGGCTCCTCGATTGGGACTCTCGCAGTCGCCGCCATCTCTGGCGGGGTGTCGGCTGTGAGATCAACTTCTGGAGCAGCTGGGGGGTCTTGCGGTGCTGGTGGTTGGGAGGCCCGAGCCGTCGGACGTTTTGGGGATGGAGCTCGCTGGCCTCCAGGTGGCCCCTCCTGGGCCCTCTTTTTAGAGGCAGCCCTCAGGAGCTTCTCTTTGATATCTTCATAGCTGCATGACATCAGTCAAAGTCAAAAAAAAAAGAGAAGCAGATAATTTTTGGCTAAGAGTGAAAATGGCTTACCCCGGTGGGAGATAAGACCCGCCGACTCGAGATTATCTTCCATCAAGAGCAAGGTATACCGGATCTAGGCAGCCAGCAATTGACCCGACGCCGCCCGATCCCCAAGGTGGATGGTGGAGTTCGCGTTCCCTCGGAGGTCGAGATCTCCCCACCGGGGCCTAACTTGGTCAATGTTAGCGAAAAAGAATCAGGATTTTCATCCCTTGATTGAAGAAGGAAGAAAAAGTTTGAGGACCCGATTAGGTCGGGGCTGGAACAGCCACCAACCCTTCTGGGACCGGAGGATATAGAAGGATCAGAAAAGAGAGATTCGAGGGGTGATACCCAGACGACGGCAGAGAATGACAAAGGCGCTAACGACACGGTAGGAGTTGGGGACAAATTGGGATAGAGTCAAGGAGTAGTAGTCAAGAATGTTGATGAAAAAGGATGGAAAGGGTGGACGAAGACCTGCCTTCAGGCAAATCTCATAAAGGGCCACCCGGTCGGGTCGGAAGGAGATGACCCTATCATCGGGAGTTGACAAAAAAAGTTCAACGTCCTGGGGAATCTGGTAACGGGCCCGGATCTTTGCCAAATCCAGACCTGTTACCATGGAGGCAGTCCCCTCCGGGGACCCCTCCACCCTCGAGGAGGTGCCGACCTCCGACAGGCGGCTCCTCGATGGGGCACCACCGGCGACCCGTCGCCGGGCCAGGGGAACGCGGTCCTCTGAATCAGAGGACCACTCAAGCAGAGGAGAAGGAGAAGGTACAGGAGAGGTATAGTGCCTCTCAGAGGGAGGATGATTCAGCTTGAGGAGAAGGAGAAGGTACAGGAGAGGTACAGTGCCTTTCAAAGGGAGGACGACTCTCTGAATCGTCCTCTGAAGTCCAGGATGGAGAACTCATGAGCAAGAGAAGGGACGGAGAAGTCTGGAATGGACAAAGAACTGACCTGAAGGAAGGAAAGCCAAACACAAGCTCTCGGGTTGCAGGGGAGATCAGAGCACAGGCACAGAGGAAGACGACGATAGCGGGAGCGATATGGCCAGATTCAACCCCTCATTTGGGTTTATTGGGTTTTCAAATCGTCCCACCTCGTCTCGTCAGCCACCTGGCCCCCTACCATAGGCTGGCTCGCCTCGAGGGATGCCCAGCGCATGATGCGGTACGCCTCCGGCCAATGATGGGACTCCGCTGATGTCGCCGCTATGAGAGGTAATGATGATACAGCTTTTCGCGCAGACTTCGAAGGGCTAGTTTTCTCTCGAGGTCGATCGTGGCGGTCACAATGTACGGAGGCGGCCGCCTTCTCACATTCCCCATGCCGTCCGCATAAGAGATGTGGGCGGAGATCAGCCACGTGGAGGAGAACACCCCTTTCACCTCATCAGTGGGACCCGCTTCGTCTCAGGGGTGAGGAGGCATCTGATATGACTCATCCCACATCGTTAGAATAAAAGGTAACAGCAGCTAATGGATATCACCATCTCTCGACCCCGAGACCCCCTCCGGTCTCGGGGTGCACCAGCATTATCTCACCCCCTAGACCCCCACCGGTCTTGGGGTGGGATCACCATATCTCGACCCCGAGACCCCCTTTCGGTCTCGGGGTGCACCAGCATTATCTCACCCCCGAGACCCCCACCGGTCTCAGGGTGGGATGACCATATCTCGACCCCGAGACCCCCTTCCGGTCTCGGGGTGCACCAGCCTTATCTCACCCCTGAGATCCCATATCTTGACCCGAGACCCCCTTCTGGTCTCGGGGTGCACCAGCATTATCTCACCCCCGAGACCCCCACCGATCTCAGGGTGGGATCACCATATCTCAACCCCGAGACCCCCTTCCGGTCTTGGGTGCACCAGCATTATCTCACCCCCGAGACCCCCACCGGTCTCGGGGTGGGATCACCATATCTCGACCCCGAGACCCCCCTCCGGTCTCGGGGTGCACCGGCATTATATCACCCCCGAGACCCCCACCGGTCTCAGGGTGGGATCATCATATCTCGACCCCGAGGACCCCCCCTCCGGTCTCGGGTGCACCAGCATTATCTCACCCCCGAGACCCCCACCGGTCTCGGGGTAAGATCATTATCTCTCGACCTCGAAACCCCCTTCGGTCTCGGGGTGCGCGAGCGTCATCAGCAATAAGCACGTGGACCAGCCCTCGAACCAAATGACAGCTCCGGGCCACCAGGCGCGCCCACGTGACTCTCCATGCTTCACGGGACTCTCCGTACGCCCGTGGCTGCTTGCGGCCATGCCTCATAACAGCGTATGGTGCACTGCATGTTCCTGTGCGTGACTGTGCCCCGTTACGGAGTACGACTCGCTACCACTTGCAACTGTACGCAGTCATGTCAAGCAACGGCGTGCACCAAATACCACCGTGGCTGCTGGACACATATGACATCATGTGGACAGGTATCGCGGGATGCCTCCGGCACGCACAATGATGGTACGACGGCAATCTTCCGGAATAGTAAGATGGGATATTCGGACAGGAATAAAAACACACGCCCGCACTGTAAGTAAGGATCCGAACTATGATTTTCTAGCTTTCTTCCTCCTAGCAAAACCCTAACTGTCTCAGCTCCCTTTCGCTGAGCGGTTCTTGTCTGATCCCAAGTAACTGACTTGAGCGTCGAAGGGTCCCCATCGGAACAACCGGTCTCCAGGAACTTTTCTTGCAAGGGTCCGGAGAGAAGGACGTCCGTCTTCTCTGACGTTTGAAGAAAGTGACTTGGCATCATCAGCTCACATGAACAAGACAATTGATTTTTAATTTTCATTTTTTTTCTAGCAGAGGATTTATTGTATATAAAATGATAATTTGTGCACAAATAAAATATGTACCGATTCATGCACCTTTTGGGGATCTCTTGGAGGAAAGAAAATGCAAGTTTATAGACGCCAATGGTCATCACTGATATTTAATTTGTGCTGTTACTTACGATCTATTATTTTGAGTGGCCGGTAAATGCATCGTTTGGCACTCACTTCCTAATAATAAATCTTGGCTTTCATATGGTGCTTTTCTGGCTTATTAAATGTCTTGAAATTACCTCCAATAATACTGGCACTTTAGGATGCGTAATGGTCATGAACAGTGATAAACCTGCCCCACTAAAGAAATCTATCATGCATCAATATGAGATAGAGAGTAAGGTACAACTTAGAAGGTAAAGCAACATATTCCCACGGCTGTTCTTAAATTTTTAAGAAAAATAAGAAAGGTTCCTGCAATTAATTAAGAGCTCTCAAGGTTCATGGAAGGAGAAAATCAAAGAAAGGGAAATGATGGTGGTAGAAAACTGGTTTGTTGAAGTCTTATTTAAAATCAAAACAGCTAGCACTTATCATTTTGGAGCTGCTCTTTAATCAAAGACATCTTCAAAAATCTGAACTATAAAGAATTTGCATAAATAAGTTTAAGGTTTGAAAATCTTAGCACCATTTCAGCCACTATATTCATAGGATTGGTGCATGTTTGTGGCCAAAGCATGGTTTATGCCATAAAAGAGAAATAATCAAAACGGAAGAGAAAACAAATCATTGACTAAATGGCTATTTTTTTGTCTGAGAGAGTTCTCTGTGAGGCATACGGCAGCATCACTACTCAAACCATTAGGAAAATGACTTCCATCAAAATAATATTTGTAATTATATTTCTAATATTCAACCAATAAAATAATATTTTTTATTTTAATTAGGTTAGATAGTGAAATTATTCTTCTACATCATCAATAGTAAAAGAAATTGAAATCTTTTTGTTAAGAATTATTTATATTGTAATGGTTTTCTTGGGAGTCCATAATTAGAAAAGGAAAATAAGCGGCGTTAATAAAACCTTCCTCATAGGTAGGATTGTGAATTTATTTGAGCAGCTAAAGGTTAGTTTAAATAGTCTCAAATCAAGTTTGGTATACATTTAACAAAGTTAAGCTTGAAAATGGTTTGTTGAGTACTCAAATTAATTTCAACTTGAGCCTAAAAGCAATCTAGCTTGATTAAACTTGGCTTCACAAGGCTTGAAATGGGCAACATGTCATCACATATGCTAGTAGTGTTGGAGTTTTAGGATCGCACATGTATTATCAGAAGACCAAGTAATAATAGAATAAAATTTATTGCCTATTTGTGCCATCGTTTGAAAGCTATAGAGGTCCCATGAAGCCTAGGTCTTCTTCTTTTTACTTCTTCTAGGTGAGATTTTGACACAAAAGCCAATTACAAATATAAGGAAAGAAGAGGGACCTAACTTATTTGTAATAAAATCCTAATAAGCCCTTCCGTCACGGGACACTATTAAGCTTCAGGCCTACACAGACCACCAACTGTATTAGTTAATAAAGATGTGCTCAAGCTAAAATCAAATTAATCAATAGTGGGTTCATCTGCCTTATATCATTGAATCAAAATTGTTCAGCCAGTTTTATAAAATTAAAATTACTAATAATTAATAGTAGTTGACATACGAAAAAAAATTTAAATTCTTTCACTTTAGCAACATTAATTATAGTTGATTAAGTTTTACAAAACTTTATTATATGAAAATGACACTCAGACTAAATAATTAAACTTTAATGTTCTTGTCTAGTTTAGATAGTCAACAATATCTTATTTATCTTTAACAGGAACATGGGTTCTTCCGTTGATTACTTATAAATGCATCTATTCAGGTTTAAAGAGTCACAGTCTCTCCTATGCCATCATCTATGATGTCATCATTCTTTCAAGCCCAACATATTGCTCTTGCGAAAATCAGTAAATGTATTTGCTATGAATGTCTTTCATCACGTAACATATGCATGTGTTTGTATAGGCAAAGTCACAAAATATAGATGCCATATCCTAAATTCATGCGCTTGATGGATGGTAAGAATATGATTTAGTTAACAATATACTCAACTCAATTCGTCTAAGCCTTTTCTCAGTCGACTATATGGATCTGCTTCCTCTATTGTACTCTATTTAGGACTAAATCGAGTTTTAAATTATAAATAGTTATGAAACATATAAATAAATATTGATAATTTTTATTTTGAAATATTACTTTATTCAGCACATGGATCCATGTAAACTATATTTAATTGCAGCAGAAATAAAAAATAACTATGAATCATCTATTTTTTATAAAATTGTAAAACAATAAAGTATAATTAAATGATACGGAAGTTATTGCTATTTTTATTATTTTAAATAGTAAACCGAAAAAATAAAACGGGATCTATTTTTTTTATTTTACTATTTTTAGTAGAATTGATTATCAAAATATTACCGTCTATTTATAATAACTTTATCTAATGTTAAATACAACAGAAGAGGGGAAAAAAGGTATGCATGCAGATGATTGCAGCTAATTAGAGATTAAAGTTTGTTTGTTGTCCTATTAAATGTCACAACCATAAATATGACAAATCTATCAAATGTTGTTGCACTGGCTGAGAGCTTTCGTACTTTCTAAGGAATCCGGGAGTTTGATGATTCCAAAACGATGTAGTTGAAGGTTTGATTGATTGAATCCGCTTGGAATCCGGCTCTTTTCTTCTCCATTTCGTACGTGCGAGTGATTGGGACTTTATTTATGATGGGAATCTCTTTGCTTTCGTCCACTCATTATCAAAAAAAAAAAGGCTTTTTAGAGGTTTTCTGCCCTTCAGGCACAGTGATTGAATTGCCCTGCTCCATTTCGTTAACGATCTGCTATTAGTTTAGATCGTAAGACACAAGTTTAAAATTTACTGAGTTTAGAAATGAATAACGGTTTGAAGTTATTATAGCTTTTACTGCACTAAACTGTTCTTTGAGTTTGATCATCTAGCTAATGCGTCACTCCTGTAGAAAATTATACTATTATTAATGCAGCATTTTGTTTTGATATCATTATTAGTTTATTTCACGAAAGGGAAGAAGGAGAAGAGGAAGAGAGGGAAAGGAAGGAAAGAAAGAAAGAGAAGGAAGATAAAAGAGGAACAGAAGCGTGACTGCCGCAGACCAGTGAGATCCGTAACTTGACTGACCTGAGCCTTCGTCGCTTCACACCCACTTTTCTATGCCGTTGCTCTCATTTTATTAAGCTATCTTCCATCACTTGTATTCAGTGAAAAAAAAAAATTAAAATAATAAAACATTATCATAGATGCAAGCATTGCTTAATCCCAATAATTCCTCAAATCATGGGTAGGTTTATCTAAGCAAAAGACTTGCTTTGGTTCCAACACAAATCCACACCTACGTTAGCTCCTTAGCACTGCAACAACGAGCTCTCAAGCTTTACTTAGAAAGATAGCAACATTGTTGAAGACTTATCCATTGATTTTTTTTTTTTTTTTCAACAACAAGAAGAATAATAATACAGTTACATCATCTACGATTCTGAATTTGCATTGTTAATTTTAATCATTTACCGACTTTTTCTCAACTGAGTTGTGGCTGGTGTGATTCATGACCCCATAAATCAGAACTTCTATGCTTCGACCATGGTTGCATCATTACTTTGAAAGAGTGTTCAAAGAAATAGAGAGAGAGGCATGGATTTTTATTCTACATGATCCCCTGTTGTTCTGCAACCATCACGATACAATTCACTTTATTCGGTATTTCGATCATCCTTCAAGGCGATCTAATTCACTTCATTCCCTGTTTCAATCAGCCTTCAAAATATGCATCCCATGCTTTAATAGACGATATTCTCCACTGCGTGTTTTTTTTTGCCTTCTGCGATCCTCGATATCAAGGTGAAGATCTGCCAAATATATTGTACTTGGCGTCCAAAAGAGCCCTAAAAGGATTCCGCTGACGATGAACACGCTTAGCATTCGCAAATTCAAGTCTGAAGACCAAAGATTTCACAATCAAGCTTATGTTACTTCAAGTTCTTCTGAGACTTGGGGAGATAGAGATAGGAAAGGGGAACAGCATATGTCAAGAAACGTAGATAGAGGAGTGGATTTAATCCCTTCCTGGCGCCCAGAGAAACAGATCTCATGGACCAAAGAGAGAACTCTCAAACTAAAGGTCAAAGAATAGAGCAATGGATCTATTCCCGATATTGGAAAAGGCTAGTTTATGTAAAACTAGATCAAACACTGAACATAAAAAATTTGTGCAAAAGTAAATTGCTCCTACTAATTCTTTTCTTTCAAACTTTGATAGGTCTAAAAAATCTAAACTTCTCTGTATGTATAGGAGATTTAAAGCTTTTTCTTTTTTAAGTCTCTAACTACTCTGCCAATCCCAACATTTTTGCTCAATTCCTGCATTTTTTTTATAATATATATGCGGAGACCGCTAAATGAAATACAGATGCTCACAAATTTTCATTAAATATAATAAAAGATTTGGTGGTTGAAATTTATGGAGCTAGCGTTCCAACAAACAAAACCAACAGAGTAAACTGATTTGACAGTAGTATCAATCTCTTTTCTGAGTAAAATGGCAGTGACTTTAGAGTTTAGACACAATTTGTTTTGAAAATATAATAATCAGTCAGCCCACCTGCAAAACGAGCTGGTAGAACAATGTAGTATTTCTCTTGCTGATAAAAACAATGAAAACCTAATGATAGAATGCACTCAAAACAGGGGAACCATCAAAAATCCACGATGAACCGATAGAGAGATTAACAGAAATATTCTGAAAAGTCAAAAAAAAAAAAAAATGGGCAACAGAAACATAATTCCAGACACGATGGTCTATAATTCCAGACACAATGGTCACCTCTCCTTTTTTTTTAGTCGATATGCCATCCAAGGACATCTTACCGACCTCAGACAAATTTATATTCTAGCTCTATATCCATCTCTCTTCCTTCAACCTCTTTACAGAAACTCCGAATAGATATTGGTGTTTCTACCTAGCAAGCATGAGCCTCAGCAAGCTGCCTGGCTGGCGGGCAACTCCCGGAAAATTTCAAGGATGCAAAGAGGCAACATAACTTCTTCATCATGGGCCTCGTCTCAACAATCTCATTTGATGAGACATCTACATCTTCACAAGCATCCAGATAGGTGTCATACCCTTCTAGATCTGCCTCAGTTATAAAAACTTCATCCGCGAAAGGACTTGTTGGCATGGACCTTTCCGTCATGGATCTAGTTCGCACAATCCTGCACAGTGAAAGGCTGGGGTCGCTGCTAGCATCCTCACTCGTACCATACCCTTCTAGATCTGCTGCAGTAATCAAAACTTCATCGCCTGTAAGTGAACATGTCAGCCTCGGAGTTCGGATTGAAGGGAATTCTAGTTTGCGCTTGCTGTATTCCTGGACAGCCTGCATAAGTAAAACGCACATGGTTAGAAAATATAACCAGTCGATGTTTCTGCCGTCCACAAATGAGGGGCCTTGGTTGCAATGTTGGTGTACCAAGAAGACTAACAAAGTGAAAGGATAAAATTATTTTGGTTGAACAATTCTTGAATTCATTCCTTCAAAATCACTCTATGTCTGTCAATAAAAAGATCCCCTACATACAAACCAGCCAGCTAAATGCCCTAGTGCAGATTTCTCTTGTTGGGAACAAGTATCGCAGATCTACAACACATTGACAAGCTTTCCATCCATATATACATATTTAAGCTTTCCAGAGAGAGTCCTGGTTATGCAAAAGAGTTCTAAGGCAATTCAATTGCAATCTAGACTAGGGAAATGGTGGATGTCTCTTTTTTTCCTCTAGTTATAGTTTGGTGGTTGCAACGGCAACGACAACAATAACAATAAAGCCTTAATAAATTGATAACTCACGTTATGACATAGAAGCGCAATGGTATCCGCTACCATCCGCTACTAAGTTGATCACTCACAAATGAGCTGAGGAAAAGGATACATTACAGAATAAGCATCATTATTTTATTTTCCAAGAAAAGGTGCAAAAAGGCACCAATCATTCTACAGCTCAGAGAAATAATGAAGAGAAATATTTTGTTGTAGGCACAAGAAAGCCATCTGAAGGGGGAGGGTGTAAATAACATAGTTGCCATGAGAAGAAACCAGCCGTGCCATTAGCGGAAACCATTCTTTGGCACATGCTATGCACATGAGAGTGAGACCATATTTCTGAAAATCCTAGAAATATGGGTGGTAATCATATATTTATTATCTTTCTTTTCCAAAAGTGCTTGAAGAAGAAATTTGAATTCAACAAGGGATAAGGACAAGTTGACAGAGATGTCCGAAAAGTTTTTTCTAAGATGATAGAAAATCAGGAATATGATAAGATGCACATTGGTTTTTCTCCTAAATACTTCGAGCACCCAACCTTTAGTGAAGGCTTCATCATTTGAAGCCCGGCTCCATGCGTCCAGCTCTAAGAGTTCTCATCATAAAATACTAATTGGATATAGTAAACAATGCAAATGAGTCACAGGAAATGATGTTCAAGAAAAAACCCTAATATAGGAAATGAGAAAAGTGATCATCAAGAAAACAAAGTATCATGCAAAACATACATGAAAAATGCACAGAAATGATTGAAAAACCATTAATTGGTAAACTGGTTTTAAATGTATCTGCACTAAATTCTCAAGTTGGGCAACTTGGTAAATAGCTACAAATTAATTCACAAATATTGATAATGACTCCTCTTTTGCCAATATTTACTCTCCTACAGGAAAACAAATAAAATGTAAATGGATTTGCACTAAATTCTCAGGTTGGGCAACTTGGTAAACAGTTCATATATGATGATAATGACTCATCTTTTGTCAATCTCTACTATCCTACAAGAAAAAAAATAAAATTGATGACTCACCCCAATGATAGTCAAAAAGACCAATGAGGAGAATTTCTTAGACTTTCTTTCCTTCCCTCCCACCCTCTTCCTCCTCCTTGCCAATGTCCTCTTATCTCATCATCAGGAACCCAGTTAATAGACGTTTCCATTCTTTCAAATTTAAGATTCCCAGCAAGTTTCTCAAAAGAATCAGATCAGTTTTCAGTTAAATTTCCTGCGGTACTCTACTTGAGTGGGAAAAAGATTCCCATAATTATGGTACGTACTTCCCTGCTTAGCTGCCTACCATTCAAGACAGTTGGTAAATGATCCTTCATTAACCAAAATGAGCTAGGTGACAAACTAAAGGAAGTCTCTTGTTTAACATTAAATGAATATTTTCATTAAAAAATAAATAAAACTTCAGCAAAATATACCAGTCCAAATTCCATGCTTCACAATCCCACATAAAATTAGCATATGATCAGCTAATCAACTCATATTAATAAGATGCTTTGTATAGTTAGATCTATGAATGCAAGAATCATGAACCCCCCTTCACAATCCCACAAAATTAGCATATGATCAGCTAATCAACTCATATTAATAAGATGCTTCGTATAGTTAGATCTATGAATGCAAGAATCATGAACCCCAAAACATATCTGCAGCATATTGGTCTTAACGCTTGTACACTATGTTGTTCTAGGTATGTTGAGGGAATTATTTTAAAAAAATGGATAGATTAATCAAGTTATCTTTTCCCTAATGCCTCCCATCGACCAATAATAGTAATAATAAATAAATACTAGAATTTTGAAAGTTAAGAAAAGCAGACAAAGATTC
Source organism: Calamus simplicifolius (assembly GCA_900491605.1). Classification (NCBI taxonomy): domain Eukaryota; kingdom Viridiplantae; phylum Streptophyta; class Magnoliopsida; order Arecales; family Arecaceae; genus Calamus; species Calamus simplicifolius. Next base: position 26,231 of record UESW01004316.1, read on the forward strand.
CCAAAGCCAAGACCTATGCATGGGGCCCTTGCAAATATTAATGACATGTGACCGTGAAGTTGAGGTCTTCCATGCACTCCAGTTGCCCATAAGATTTTTTAATTATTGTATATGAACCTATTATTTGAATCCATCAAACATACAACAACAATAATAAAGCCTTAATTCCAAACGAGTTGAGATCAGTTACATAAATCCTTTTTATCCATTCAACTCTATTCAAAAGAATAAAGAGTTGAACCATGGTCAAACTATGAAAGCATGCCATAATACCACTACACCAATTACTCCATCAAACATGAGAAGGACAAATGACGAAAAGCACACTGCCGCAAATTAAGACTTGCAAAACAAAAAGCACTGATGAACATAATTTATGATTCATTTAAGTATTATGTCAGAGAAACAAAGGCTCTTTTGCTTACCCGCCATTGTGAGGGAGCCAAAAGCACTCGTGGCCTTCTTGATCGCACATATTCCAGTGCAGCTGTGGGTGCCATGTGCTTATACTCCACCTGAAATTTTTTAAGTTAAAATGCATTAGAACACTACTAATAGGGCTGAACTGGCTAATCTACGCTTGTCGACTTACAAAATTCCCAATAAGATATAAGCAAATGCATAAGAGCTCACCAGATAGCATAGAACAATGGTTGTGCTACGTCCCCTTCCAGCTTTACAGTGCACATATGTAATCTTCCTACGGGATGCATTCCCTGGAAAAAAAATTGAAAAAAGGAACATTATAGCTTTAAATGTGTTATTCAACTTTAAAGGAAAGAAAAATAACTCATTTCAGACTCTGGAATATGACCATCTCTAAAAAGGGTATTCATATCATTCATAGTTTTGATGGACAACATGGCAAAATGTAAATTCAGAGAAACTAAACCAAATAGTATGGTTTGGTCTGATATGAAAGAAATAGGATAACCGAATTATTAGAAAAACATTTGGAAGTCATTAATTAACACCGAAATTTTCTACATATTGCAGAGCATTCTTAAGTTTCTCAAGCCAACAGAATTACTTTCAAATCTTGTTCAGTATTCACAAAGCAATGTCTAATTGTCCTTTTATTTTTCTTTATTGTCGAACAAAAAAACTGTTTAAACTCAAAGTACTCCTCGTCATTTTAGCTACAGAACACAGAAGCATGTATATATGCAATAAAAGATAAACTAATTGTTCACATGCTTGCCTAACCAATAATGAAGATATACAATCAGACAGCATATTCAATTTTTAAGAACCATTTTACATATCCATAGCCACATCAAACCCAGTTGCATCTCAACCATACTGTTGCTCATCTTGACCTCCTATAAAAATCCAAGCCCCTCATCATTATTTTATCTATCTGTGGTCATTACTGCACATGTTCATATCTGTAGCCACATCGAACCCAGCTGCATCTCAACCATACTGTTGCTCATCTTGACCTCCTATAAAAATCCAAGCCCCTCCTCATTAGTATATCTTGACCTCCTTTGGTCATTACTGCACATGCTCATGGTCATGCCATGCTATCTGGATTCCCAAAAGCTTCTCTATTGATATGTCATTGGTCATAAGTACACATTCTCATGCTGTCTTAGTTAAATTCCCAAAATTTACCCTCTAATTTTGCAACCGTCGATCTTCCCAAATCGAGAAAATTTTCTAAGTTTGTCGATCTTAGCATATCAGTCACATTTCTACACAGATCTTATGTGCCTAGGTTTTCTTTATTGCTGAGACTCTTGAAGTCTACAACTCATTGGCCTAGAGTTGTTACGCAAGTTTCCTTCAGCACATGTACAGGTTACAGCACCTCTCTGTATCATTTACCACACACCAGTTCTACCACAAAAACCTCATCAAAGATACATATTGCTAATGGGGCAATTTTTTCCCGACACTCAATATACAAGTGCATGCCCATTTAGTATTGGTTCAATCATTTTTTACCTTTTTTATTTTTCAATTTTTTGGATTTTAAAGTTTATTTTAAGATTTCTTAATATGTAAATTATGACTTTAAGAATATTTTAATATTATTCTATTTCTTATTGATCCCTAGAGATAATATGATTGCTTAATAGATGCAATCCTAATAATTAAATATATATTTATAGCTTGGCATGTAGATGCATATTAGAATATGCCTAGTTTTCATTATCTATATCGCTCTTTCCATTATTACCTTCTTGAATACTTGATTTTAACTTTTGTCATCCTCCCCTTCTAAATATACTATCTTTGCATACATTTATTAGATTTATATAGACTTTATTATCTTGATATATAGGTAGATGACAACCAAAGGTCTAGTTATTGTCTTGCTCCTAGACTTCTCGTCGCACCGTTCTGTATCTCTCTCATTGTCGCTGCCCAATTTACAATCAATATTTGCTAGAAAAGTATTATTTATTTATATTATACTTATGTATCTACCAGTGCATCTTGTCTTCTCAACCTTTTCATGTCTGACAATCTCCAATATTGTGCAAGAGAAGTGCCTAAAACTATAGACAGCATTAGTTATTTTGAAGCTCCTTAATCCCAAATAAATCTATGTTTACAGTGCCAAACTCTCTATCGATTTGATACACTTAGTTAAGCTCCCTAAACCATAAAGTATGTAGTGGAGTACTAACATCTCGATGATTCAAATAACTGTTTTTAGACATAGTCTCTAAAATTAAGAAATTGAGAAGTAAGGAAGTCGACAAAACCTATATGTGGTTACAAATGCTAGCAGGCTAGATCATGCCACAGATACATCATCAACACAAAGGTACCCATGGGATCATGGATTTCTCCTGTCATGAAAACCAACTAGACATGATATTTTAGTCAATTTAAAAATGATGACATAATATAAATAGAAGTTAAACCATCTCAAAGCTACCGGTGGTCCCAATTTGTAGATAAATTTATTACTAAATGGTTTGCAATATATATAAATAAAGAGAGAGTATTGATTGCATCATACTAAGGTGAATCTTCTACTTTGAACTCATAAATCTTTCACCACAATAAATATTTGCTATCCCGACACTAAAAATATCATTTTTTGATGCTTTTAAGCGTCGAAAAATATTGTCTAGACGCTTATACAAGCGTCGGAATAGCGGAAGTGGAGACGAAAAATTCCGACGCTTTTAAAAAGTATCGAGAAGTGTCGACGGTTAAAAGCGTCGGGAAGTGCCGATGGTTAAAAACGTCGGAAAGTGCCGACGCTTTTGATGGTTAAAAACGTCGAAAAGTGCCGACGCTTAAAAGCGTCGGCACAGTTTTTAAATTGCACAAACTCAAAATGATGCCCGGCTACTTCCGGTGGCTTGGGTGGGTTCCACAGAGGTGAGACCTTGGATCAACGCTCCATCGGGATGGATCGAGCCACACTTCCCACTGCCAATATAAGCACCATGAGAAAGGACAGAAGACTAACAACTCGGAGCGCCAGCGGACTCCCAACGTTTGCCAATGAGCTAAAGCTCACCGTAGAAGCTTAGCTGTGGGCAGTTCTCTCAGCTCTTTTGGTATTTATTAAGAGAAGAGACGGGTCTTGGAGCAGAGAGAAATCAAAAGCCTCACGGGTGAAAATTATGGGTGAGCAGCTCCTTGTCATTTTTGGGCAATTTTTTAAAGAAAGTCAAAGTGGATTATGCACTATGTTATTCACCATTTTGCGTCTCTATTTTATTAAACTGCTCGAATTAAAGAGAGTGCAAATAGAAGTGTTGTAGCTCATAAAGCATTTATAGCAAAATGAACTCAAGAAAGCTAACGAACGAAGAGAGCAATGGAAAGAGAAGAGAGAGGTTCCATTGAGCTCTCGCTAGTGAAACCCCGAGTCTGGCACGCCTGCGCCGGCCCTGCCGCCAAGCTCCCAACATTTGGATCCCTCGTCTGCTTCTTCCCACAGGGCCATCCGAGCAGGCCAGCTCTCCTCCTGACTTCCCCCCTGCTGCCAGCGGCCTGCACCCCTCCTTTCTCTACCGTGCCGCCACCGTTGGCTTCCGCCCAAACCCTGCAATCTATTTTAAGAAAATCTCTATAGAAAAAGAGAAAAAAAAAAAGACCAAGAACGCTCGGAATCTAGGATTCGGATTTCGAAGGAGGAGAGAACCTCATTGGCGAAGGAGGAAGGGTGGGCAGTGACATGGTGATCGGAGCCGAAGGCGATAGCCGCTGAGGATACGGCGGCGACAGAAGCGGCGAAGACCCCGACCTTCTTCATCTCCTTCTCCGATGGCAAAGGCGACCCTACATGATCTCCAAGATATTTTCTACTTCCTTCCTCTTCCTCTTATAGAGATCTCTTTCTAATTCCCAGATAAAATTGGATTTAATTAAAGTTTGAATTCCGGTTGGCTTCGGAGACAGCGAATAAAATTAGATTTAATGAAATTTTGAATTCCAATGGCTTCAGAGCCCATTGTCGATAGCTCAACCATCCGTAGCTAGGTACGGTTATTGGGTTAGCGAGGCCCGACGCTTATTAGCATCGTTAAAACTTTTTATCTGCCGACGCTTTATAAAGTGTCGGCAGACTACGATAATTCCCGACGCGAGGGAGCAGGCTACGATAATTCCCGACGCTCATCCCTACCGTCGGGAAAAAAGAGTTGCTACAATAAAATTTTGTTGTAGTGTTTATTAGCCTCAAATTATACCGGTGCTATCAAGTAACAATCATCTTAAACACTTGGCTGGCCTTATATCTGCAATGTAAGACTGAGTTAATCAAGGTCTGCAAAACTGATATCCAAACATCTCAATACAATACCAATTTAGTAAGGTACGATCGATACAATATAGCATACATCTTATTTCGAGACAAGATATGAATGCTTATTGTCACCTCTAGCCATGGTACTGCTCGAACCAAGTGATACGTGATGGTTCTATCTTATTCGGAATGGTTTATTTCATAACGAATCAAATCTCAATACCGTATTGGTTGGTACACATTGGTACAAATCGATATGGCAAACCTTAAAATTAAGAATTCCCAATAATGATATATCAATCTATGATCCGACGGCTATGACCAAGTAAAGAAATAATTAATTCAGTGTAGGGTTATATATTGCATTTAAAATGTTATACATGGCACTAATTCAAACCCACTGACTGGACCCTTAATTAAATGGTATGTGTTAATAGTTGTTAAATACCACCAGGCCACCATGTGGATCTTCAAAGGTTTTTTAGGCAGGATTTTAAATCTCATGGGACAAGGCTATCTTGGCTCATCCCAAAACATGGGAGAAGAGGTGTTCCAAGACATGCCAATTGGGATGCCCAGATGTTGGCAAGACGGTCATTTCTTCATACTCGAAATAGCAACTTGTTTCGATGTCACACAAGATGTCTCACTGGGACGTGAAACCACAGCTTTAAAAACTCCAAGATAAAAAACCTAAATAACATCTTTATTAATCAAACTAAGGCTACCCATAATTCTGGAAAAGTAATCTAAGGTGAGAATTAACAAATATAACACCTACCAAATTAGGATTCCAATGTTTTGAAAATTAGAATATTTTCAAAATCATATCGTTCATCGAACTAAGAAAGAGACGAGGTTATCGGTCCATGATTTAACCATTCTCAAGTTGGCACATGATATCATGATGACATAATAAATATATCAATTATCCATTATTTATATAATAAATATTCAAATTATTATATAAAAAATTATAAAAAAATAAAAAAACCTCATCTTTCTTCCCTCAGAACCCCCTCCGTCTAACAAAAATTATTTCCCAATCTTCCCTCCCTCCCTCCCTCCCTCTCCGGTGCTAAGATAATTACCCTCGTTTCTCCTTTAAGACTTTTGTTATTCTCCCTCTCCATATTAAGGGTCAAGGTAGTGCTAGGGCTTCTCCATTGATGTCCGGCCCACCATCGATGATGATGCAACCACGGCCATAGCTGCCACAGCCTCATTAGAAGTAGATGCCCTTAATGTCAAGAAATCCGCCCTCCTTTAGCTACAGAGCTCCATCAGCAACCTCATCGGCCTCCACTAGTGGTATGTCGCCCCAGCTCCTACCCTTGCTCCTAGCTCAACATCTCCTGCAATGCGAAATTCCCCAACATCTCTCTCAATATCTTTGCCAAAGCAAGCCGCGATGCTTCTTTTGTTGCTTCCTACTTTCATTCGAGGCTGTTTCTTCAAGATTGTTTAGATCTCTAAGACCCTGCTGTGGACTCATTGACAACGACGTGCACCCAAGACACTACCTTCATTAATGCTGCCACCATTGCCACTTTACTGATGATCCAAGCTCCACTGCTTCCCTCAACTACAATGATTCAGAACCATCCTATTTGCGCAAGCTTGAAGTGGTTCAAACGAACTGACATTTCAATCATTTTTCAAGACAAATTCCTAAATCTAAACCGATTATTATCCCAATCTGGATTTAAAAGATCATCCAAACCAGATATTAGACCAATTGATGGTCCAACCAGTTCAATCGGCCAATCTGGTCCAATACTTAACACATTGAAGGATTCTAAAGGCACATTTGTTTCATCCATTAGGAAATGTCATTCAATGTTCAGCTAGAGTTGTTACTTTCGTATGACGTATCAATATTTATCGCCCCATATCGGATATATTATACCGTATTGGTAGCGAATCGAGACTTGGTATATGCTAAACCAACTCGCATACTGGATGCATCGATACTATCAATATGGTACAGATATGGGGTTTGATATCAAGATGGCAACCCTAGGTTGTTACTAAATCCATTTATAGTTCCTCTAGCCTATAATTAATGAAAAGGAGGGGTCTAAAAATACATTTTTACCATCAATAATACTTTTTGGTAGATGGCTCCAAGTTCCATATGAGGTAGGATTTCACAAATTATACATTCTAATAAACATCTCTTCTATTATGATGCTAACTCTCAAATAGGTGACTCCAACCCTCAAGTTAACATAAAACATGGAATTTGCAATAGTTGAGAGAGTGTCTGCCTCTTATCCTGCATGCCCAACCATTGAAGCTTTACTCTCTTTTCAAGAGCCATATGGAGTTACCGATAAGGAAAAAAGATTAAAGGCACTAGAACACTTGTCAATATACTCCCCTACCATGATCATATGCTCCCCTACCATGATCATATGCCTCTAGCTATTTGATGCACCACAAAATGCAGCCAGCAAGTATTATGACTGAGGTTTTAAATTGTGTTCTAATTTGTTCATAAAATGAGATGCTCTGTTGTCTCTCTCTATCCCGGCACTTCAGACCGAAGATATCCCAAGACATGCCGATAGGGACATTAAGATAATGGCTGGATTGGTCAATCCCAATACTTAAGACGAAAACCCAATGTCCCATGGGATGTCCCATCAGAATTTAAAATCATGATTATGACAAGCTAAACCACATCAAGCTTTACTTGAGTTAGCATATTCATGGACAAAGACTTTGATAAGGTTTTTGCCAAATTTTCTTTTAAATTTTTCTTTAATGAAAGTATCAAATTCTAGCCATGTTTCTATATGTCTACTTGAATTGTTCTAACATATTTTCTGGTTACTAAGTCCTATTTCTAGTACAATTCTATACTAGGTTTAATGACCAAACTAGGGCTAAAGGTTATAGCATATATACTTCTAATACATTATATGATGGAAGGGTTCTTCCACGCAGTGTCTTAACTTACATTTGATCTTCAAGTTTAATTCCTAGCAATCAAATCGCTCTTCACTCTTCACGTTGTGTCACCATCTAGAGGCTATGATTAGAACTTTACTTTCTTTCCAATACCAACAATTGCGCATGATGCTAACAAATACAATTCAAGCATTATTCTAAATAAGAAAATACACTATTCTTAAAAGTTAAAATTACCCATAACATAAAAAATTTGAAGAGTTCCACCATAGGTTGCAACTTTAATCTAAACTCAAACTCAAAGGATACCAAGATTTCTCGGCTTATGAAACTTTTTGTTCCAGAATTGCAGATTTGGAAAGCCAAAACAAACTCAATTTTCACCTTCAAAATTTGTGATTTTTGAGATGCAATCAAAACAAGGTTTTTTTATTTGTTTCTATATTTGTATCTATATTTATGATTTGGATATCTTTTTGTATTAGTTATGGATGAATTAACCAAACATATAGTGTTGATTGATGAAACTAAATCTGAAGTAAAAGCTAAGCTAGAGATTTGGAGAGAGACTTTAGAATCTAAAAGTTTTAAGATTAGTAGAACTAAAACTGAATATATGAAATATAATTTTACTGAAAGTAGAAATATAAATGAAAAACAGTAAAGCTTGAAATCCAAAAGATATCAAGGAGTAAAAAATTTAGGTATTTGGGATCAATTATCCAGCAAGAAGGTGAAATGGGTGAAGATGTGAATCATAGAGTTAAAGAATGATAGATTAAGTGAAGAAGTGCTTCAGGAGTATTGTATGGTCGCGCATCCCATTATAATTAAAAAAAATTCTATAAAATTGCTATTAGGCCAGCTATGCTATATGGAACAGAGTGTTGGGCAATACTGAAACAACATGTGAATAAATTAAGTGTAACAGAAATGCGTATGTTAAGATAAATATGTAGTAAAACCTTAAAAGATAGAATTAGAAATAAGCATATAAAAGAAATGATAGAAGTATCTCCAATTGAAGATAAAATGAGAGAAATCGATTACGATGGTTTGGACATATATAGCGAAGGCCTTTAGATGCTCCAGTTAGAAAGAGTGATCTTTTAACAATCTATAGTAAGGATAGAGGTAGAGGTAGACCTAAACTAACATGAACAGAAATAATTAAAAAAGATATAACTATTTATAATTTGAATGTCGACTTAATCCTGAATAAAGCAGAGTGAAGAAAGCATATTCATGTAGCCGAACCCATGTAGTTAGGAAAAGGCTTAGATGAGTTGAGTATTTATGATTTGGATCTACTAGTTCTATATCCTAGTTAGAATCACACATAAAAATGGTACATTGTAATCCTAATTGGAATCAGACACAAAAACGGTAGTTTCAATTTAGGCAAATATGCACATTTAAATCAGACAAAGCCCAAATAAAAATTTGAATGTTGTAGATAATAAACTATCCTAATAATAAGCTATAAGACTTCATAATTTGGCCAAAAACCTTTCTTTTCACCTTCCTTCTTTTTCAAGACTTCAACTAGCTCATAAGCCTCCAATCACGGATAGTCGAACTCAACGAACTAGGTGGTTCCAGATAAACGATACCAAATCATCCTAGAACTAATATGGTTTGGTGGTTTGATTCATATAGGGGCTGAAACATCTTGAACCACCCAGTACCAACCCCAAACCATATCGAACCGCCCGATACATGCTGAACCATTTAGTTCAACTCAATACAAGGTGATTTATAGGTTGAGATTTCTCGGTTCATTTAACCAATACACCACTGTTATGGTACAGTATGCCTTGTACTAGACCATACCGATTTAGTACCAAAATGGTAACGATTTTCAATACAACAAACCTTGCGTCCAATTTATAAATAATATGTCAAATATGAAAATTATACATATTTGATTTTTGTCAAATGGTAAGCTCAAAAGAACAATAATGGATATTAATTCCAACTTTTGGTTCAATTACTATTTGTACTCTGTATCTAACAACAAAAGGTAGGTACAAAAATTTACACCTCTTCTACACCAAATCCGATAGCAACATCTAGTACCTATAAATCTAAAAGTGAGATCGACACACCACAATAGGCCCCCCACAAGAAACCAGCACCATCTACAAGAAGTAACACGAGTTGTGCAGTTAATTTGCATTGCATCACTACTAGGTTCCCAACACATTTGAGCTCAAGTTTTATGTAAGTATTATGATCAATCCACAACCAGTAGATTGCTAATATGATACAGAAATCTTCAAACTTGTGATCACATTACAAGAAGCTCCCTTCTCACCTTCTATCTGCACAAACCTCTTGACAAAAATCACGACAATACAAATCATGTTTTCTCAAAGGTTCATACCATTAGGAATATATAGATAATATTAAACAAATACCAAATTAAGCTCCCTTAGTTGTTCCACAAGTTACTTGTTTTATCACCCATAACCAGAATATGAAACAAAAATAACACCATGAATTTTGTGAAGGATGGCTTATACAAGAGGAGTCCACCAATATGCACGTATGATAGATGCTTTCAGATCTAGGTCAGCATTAAAAAGAACCAAAACTAGTCTAACCACTGCTATGGATAGGCATATGGATATTTCATGTAGCATGGTTCTATAAAGCAAATTATCAAAAAGCGAAACTCTGATAACTCTAAATCAGGTAATCTTTGCTGTATAAACTCGAAATAAAATGATACCATAAAAATTAGAAGATCAAGTAAAGGCATGGAAGCATGAAAATCTAAAATGCATGGATGAAAAACTATCACATCTCTCAAAAAATAGGTCTGAAAAGATTCTTACCATGGATGAAATCTACAGCTCGGCTGATATCCACAAGTGAAGGGGCAAAAAGATAATCTCTTGTGGGAATCACTAGATGATCAATGCCATGAGCCTGTAAACAGAAAAATTAAAAAAGATAAGGCATGCAAAACTTTGACAAGAATAAATGACAGAACTCTTTTTATACAAACACAAGGCCCTAGGTAATCTAAAATCAGATCCTTTTATTTATTTATTGAATTAGTTCAATCTTTACCAGAATTCTTGGTGATTATATGTCTAAGCAATAATTATTACAATACATGCAGAAATGGCAAAATGTTTTTTTCATTCTCAAGGAGCTCCATGTCTGACATGGGGAGAATTGTCAGATCACCCTCCATATGGAGGAGGTAAAGCTACATGCAGCACATCATTGCAATAGAGAATGCATTCTGCCACAAAGAAATTTGCTATGCAACCATGATATTGTAAGCCATATCATATATGCAGACTACCAAAACTTTTTATGAAGAATCAGTATTATGTGTTCATGCACCACATAAATATATTGTTGGTAAATGATTAGCTTCGCTAAAGGAAAACATTTACCTGATATAAGGATGAGGGAACCAGGGTCTCATATGGTTCATTTAGGGTGATGACTCCTCGAACTCCAAGCTTCTGGAGATGGGGTACATCTTTCGGGAAGGGAACAGCACCAAGCAGAATAAACTGAAAAATTAAAAAAAAAAAAAAAAAGATTTGGCAAACATTAGCTTATCAAAACCTTTCTGCATATGCAGTAAGAAGTAAAAATCTAAAAGCACCATTGCAGCAGAATAGAATCAAGTGCATAACAGTACTGAATGGATATCTTTTTAGCAGTAAAGTCATTGACTTCACATAAACATATTAGCTAAGAAGTCCTACTGAGGATGTTTTTCATGAGGAAGTTGTTAATCCTTCTTTGTTTGCTAACAGATCATATATATACCCCTAGCTGGAATTCACAAGTAAGCTGAAATGATAATAACCAAAACATCAAGTAGAAAGTATGCCATGATGCGTGGCATGATGCATCCATAGTGGTTTATATATTTGTGAAGCCTTCCAAGAAAAAGTAACCAAAGTTGGTGTTCTTCATGCTGTTAGTTATTTCTCATTCATTTTGAAAATAAAGAAAGATATGTGAGTAGGATTTTGCACTTATCATCGTAAAAATGGCAGAGTTTTGAAAAAATAAATAGGAAATGTAATCCTAAGTGTTGTTATCGTAATATCTAAAGTGAATGCTGAAAATGATATTGTTTGGATGAAGATATTGTAAAAGGCCTATTACCAACTGACATGCCCCTTTTGTCTTTGTTCTCTTTTCCCATGTTTGTCTTTTGCTCTTTCACAACTCACAAGGTACATACATGTGCTGCCATGAATAAGCGATGTCAGAGCTATGGCAAGTTGGCAACAGAGAAATGGCCTTAACCTCAACCAGCCCCCACCTTACAACAACCAACTGAAGCAACTTCATAGATCTAATACTAATCCATTTATTTAAGAATTAATAGCCATGTACAAGAGATGTCAGCAAATGATCACAAGATGCAGGGAAAATTTTGATGTTTCACTTAAGAAAATGTTTGCTGAGAGCTATATCACACAGGGTCACCCTTAAGGGTAACTGAGCACTCATGGCATCCATGGTCCATTAACTTAGACACCAAGCTAGCACTTGTACCCACATCAGCTGTAAATGGAGCAGCAAGTTCGAATATTTTAGGCAAGTAATCATCCACTGGCACTGTTGAGTTCCAAAGAGTACATTGATTATCAGAAGTGAAACAAGGTTAATTTTGCTGAACAACATTATGCAGTTGACTGACTTGATAATACTTTTGATGGTCCCTCATAGAATATCAATATATGTCCATCAGGCTCAAAATTTAAGTCATATCAACTCCAAGGCATGAATATCTTATCGCCCAAACCAAGCATAACTATTATTTTTTTTAAAGAAAATGGGTGTCATGATCCCGATGCCTCTGATCATATAAGGAAAAAAAATTAAATCCAAAACGTAATTATCAGCATTACTGCATTGCACTCACAGAGGAGGGAAACCACTAAACTACATACAAACAAAAACTGGTTCATGCCAACATGGTCATGCTCTCTCTCTCTCTCTCTCTCTCTCTCTCTCTCTCCACACACACACACACACACAATCTTCCAAATAAATCTTTTTATGTTGCCACAAAAAAATTTATGCCCAACCTAACCCCATGCATCAGGGGAACACCAAGTAAGCAGCCTATAACATTGCCGATATGTTTATAAAACAAATAAAAAGAAATAGCTAGACGTATCTTCCTGAATGAACTTATCATCGTACAAACATCTAGTACCTATAAATCTAAAAGTGAGATCGACACACCACAATAGGCCCCCCACAAGAAACCAGCACCATCTACAAGAAGTAACACAAGTTGCGCAGTTAATTTGCATTGCATCACTACTAGGTTCCCAACACATTTGAGTTCAAGTTTTATGTAAGATTATGATCAATCCACAACCAGTAGATTGCTAATATGATACAGCAATCTTGCATTGCACTTATCTGTTTCTTTTTGACTCAAAGCTATCAAAATTTGGTGGGATTATCTTACATTACTTATTAGACTGGTCTTTATTATTTTTGCAGAGTTCTTGCTCTGATTTCATTGGAGAATAAGGTTTTGCAAGACTTTTTTTGGAGCAGCTTTGAGTAGAAAGCGTAGGCTGGAAGTGGGATTGGGTTGGCTCACAGCACATCAAGCCAGTCCAATTTTAGGTCGAGCTATAAAATAAGTCCGAACTAATTTAAGTTGGGTCGAGGTCTAAAACTAGACTCTAAAATATTTACCTAGCTCAGGTCATCATTTAGCCCAGTCTGAAGTTAAACTCAAAGAAGTATTTACCCTTAATCAAACCTAAATATGACTCAAAATTTAGTCCAAACCTTAAAAAGTGAGGAGTCCTTTTAAATTTTATATTAGATTTTCCGTCCGCTTTGAAAATAGATTTTTACGTCCCGGTAAATTTTCTTAAGTTTAGGAATCAAATAATTTAAAATATTTATCTTGCTTGCAAATGATTAGGTATAATTATTTTAAACAATGATTATTTTGTGCACACTTGAAACCAAAATTCTCCGTCAGTTCGATCTTCGATCCAAACAGTTTTGTGGTATAGTCTGCTTGGGGAGCCGGACTTTCAGCCGGAAGGGTAAAAAAAAAAAACTTGGCCCAAAGTCTAAAAATATTGGGCCAGGCTTAAGCAAAGGCACGACCCGGCCCATCTTGACTTTTTTCTATTTTTTTTTTTTTTTTTTTTTTTTTTTGAATGTTAAGATCTATAATAAAAATTGTATGTGAGTGGTTTAATGGCATTGAAATTCAACAGTTACGAAATTGAAGATTGTAATAATCTTATTGATAAACATTCTGTAAGCCGCATTTTAAAATTTAAGGCAAAAAAAAAAAATCGAGGAGAGATCCATACCTCATCCACCTTGTCCCACCAACGGAACTCGGGTTCGATCTTGTTTCGGAAGACATTGTAGAGGAGCGTCGGATAGAATAAAATCCGACCTCCCGCCCCCACCAGCGCCCTCTTTGCTTTGACAGGAACGAGTTCCCGACCACCAGAATCCTCCGATCCCCCGTCCTCCAATTCCACGATTTTCATGATAGCTTATCCAAAATCGAATCCCTAAAACTCTCGATTCCGACAAAAGGCGATCCTCTTGGAACAAAAAATATCCCCTGGAAAACTCTAATTACTGGAATAAAACACCGATCTAAGGAAATCCTCAACGGAAGAAACTATGGCGAGAGGGATCGCAGCTCTAGAACCGAAATCCAGACGGATTAGAGCAAAAATTACCTCGATCGGGAGCTCAGAGAGAGCGAATTCCGATTCCTACCGCGGCTTCCCGGCGACTCTTCCGGTGGCCGGGGATCTCCCTGAAATATCTCTCACTCCTCCCTGCAAAGCCTACAATCTCGTCTCAGCCGGCCGGACGATACGACCGAGGACCAACCGAGCGGCCAAATGCCAATGGGAGGCAACCGTATAAATGCCGGTCCCTTCTTACCAGGTTGCTCCGCGATCAGATGCTCCTAAGGAACAGTTACAGTTAACGTGCACAGCCGAAGCTACCGTCGCGTCTCAGGAGGTCGGGTCCGAGCTGCTAAATTTAAGTTTAAATATCGTCCGTTGAAGGACGATCCAAGGGCGGAAAGAAGGGGTCTAAAAGCCGTAAGGCCGGGCCCGGGCAAAAGGAACCAGTTGGCCCAGCGAGCCTTTTGAGCTGTGCTGCCATCCGGTCGTTGTTGGAATAAGTGGGGCCCATCGGACAAAGGCAGCGGGTCCGCAAAATATCCAGCTGGAACGGAGGGATAAGGAAAGTAACGGGCATTATACATTAAAATAACCTCCGACGGCGGCAACCAGTTGTCGTTATCGTCATAATTCAACGCGGATAAGAGACGTCCATTCTAAGATATTTCTAATGGGATATTTTTATTATCTCTTATATATATATCTAAAATAAAAACGGAGCTTTTAAATTTGAATATATTTAAGTATTATTAGAATCCATAACTTACATAAAAAAATATATTAATGTATTAAATAGATATTAAAAGTTATTATTAAATATGCACCAAAATTTGATTATTAAAATTTATTACATTATTATATTATATTTAAAAAATAGTAAGATAGGAAAAAAATCTCATACATCCTATGGGATCAGTATTAGATATAGAAGTTTTTTAATTAAAATTAATTATTTACTATGCAACAAAATATTGCTTGTATCCACCATTAAAGTTCATTATTTAGCTTAAAAGAAAAGTTTAACTATTTTAATATTTTTATTATACTATACATTGCATGATGTCAATATTACTGATAGAAATTTTTATATAGGGTTTTAACTTACACAAAATTTTTCTTTGCTACATGGATATTAGTATAGAAAAACTCTAATCTTTTGCTCAATCTTCATTAAGATTCATTATTTAATGTAAGATAGAATTTTGATAATTAAAATATTCTATTTGTGTTGCTATATATATTTTAAAAATAATTATATATATCCCCTACATCACGAGAGTTTGATGTTCAAAGTTCTCCATTTATTATTGGATAATAGGTATTAATGATCGATATTTATATTTAACCATCTTTAAGGCTCATTACTTAATGTGTCATACAAATTTTATTACCGAAACCTTTTATTTATTATAGTTTATCACATCGATATATTTTATTTAAAAAGTAATAAAAATCAAAAATCATACCCCTCTATCATGCACATTATGGACTATTTTAATATTAATTTTAAACATCTTTGTTACCTAATAACATAATTTTTATATTTAAAATAAGGTTATTAAAATTATTACATTTTATAGCTTCTACATTGATGATATAAAAGCACCATTATGGTTAATATTTATTTTTTTGTGCAAACCACTTCAGCACAGATAAAATTCTTGAAGGGATGATAAATCATGATATTTTATAACGGTTAAATATAAAATTAATATTTTCATTCCCAAATTTATATGGTAACTTTCACGGGATATGACACCAAAACATTGGATTTATGCACATTTGACAAAGGTTTTCTTAAAAATATTGCAACAATTCCTTTTATCATAACAAAAAATTAATGATTTTTTAAATTTATTATTTGAATCTTAGGATTAGATATGATAAAAAATATAGGTATGGCCAAGTCGTTTGAGCTTGGATATCAAACTTTTGATCAAAATACTAGCGATAGATTGATTCATGCTCAATCAAATCCAGTGTTTGATTAACTTGGCTTTAGGATTGGATGATTCTATTTGAGATCTGTTATCGTAGATTTTCAATCTCTGATTTGGGAATGAAATAATGACGGACATCAGGATCCAAATAACATTCTTCTATCCTTAAGGACTTGCAAAATAGCGTTCTATCGTAGGAAAGATGGTGGGTGATCCCCGTAAAGAACCCTCCGATGCCCAAGTCACTTAAAGATTCACAGTTTCATATGTGAGGAAAAGATTTTTTGAAGAGAAGAGTAAAGAGGAGTTAAGTTCTCACAAAGAGATTCCTCTCCTTTCAAGGGTGATGCAAGATAAACCGTCTCCACACAAATCGGCTAACATAACAGACGGTGAGCCCCACCTCTAAGCTATGACTTGCCAACTGCCATACTAAGAAAGAGTCCGTTCTCCGAACCTCGGCAAGGTTGAATTAATTTTTTGAATCTCGATAGGATCGAGCTATCTTTTTGAACCTTGGTAGGGCTGAGCTAACTCTTCGAACCTCGCCAGGACCAAGCTATCCCTCCAAACCTCGGTAGGGTCGTGCTATCTCTCCAAACATCGGCAGGGCCGAGCTATCTCTTTTAACCTCGGCAAACCAAACTTTGATTGGCCGACTTTTGGCTCTTCTCACCAAATCTTATCCCTTTCCGAATCAGAGCAACCGAACCTCAACAGTTGAGAGATACTTGGCCGACCTTCCTCAGCGACCGACCCTTCTCTTTGACCGATTCTCGGCCCGTGCCGAATATCTTGATTATCAGATCACTGAATCACAAAGATTTCGGAACTCCTTCCCAAAGCGATCCTCTAAGCAGAAATGAAAACCCAATATGGCTTCCAGCCTTTATGATCCATGGGATCACGAATCCCCTTGATAAGGTATACGTCATTTCGGCCTTATCACCTTCTAACTTCCACAATGGATCTCCGAAATCAAGTAACAGCAAATCCTTTCCCTATAAATATTGGGCACCAAGAGCCTTGAAGGGAGAGGAACCTCTCAGTGAGAACTCAACCCTCTTTACTCTTCTCTTCAGAAAATCTTCTTCTCACATCTAAAACTGTGAATCTTCCACTAACTTGAGCATCAGAGGATCCTTCGCAGGAATTGCCCACCACCTTTCCTACGACAGGATGCTGATTTGTAGATCCCCAAAGATAAAAGAACACCATTCGGATCCTGACGTGTGCCATCACCTCATTCCCAAGTCGGAGAACGAAAATCTACAGCAACAAGATCATTAGCAACTTTCATCTAAATTTAAAAAAGTATATACATACATACATACATACATACATATGTATGTATGTACATACCATACATACATACATACATACATATATGTATGTATGTATATGTATATATATATATATATATATATATATATATATATATATATATACATATACATACATACATACATACATATACATACATACATACATATATATATATATATATATATATATAAGTAAAAGATAAAAGATATAAATTAGGCTTGTTATCATCATGGCTTTATAAAATAACTCTAGCGGACCGTACTGATTTATAGATCCCCAAAGACGTGTGCCATCTGATGGAAAAGAATTCGTGTACGAGCAAATACTAGCAGACCGTAATACGCAGCGGAATAATAAATAAAAATGCGCAAACCACACAATCACAGAAACACCAAGATTTACGTGGAAAATCCCTTCAAGATAAAGGAAAAAAAACCACGGGCAAGCCAGAGAAGAAGATCCACTATAAAATAATAAATATCCAAGTCTCAAAGTCCCTTGCCAGAACTTGAGAAACAATCACAAGAGAATAATAGGGATATAAGGATTACGTCACCGAAAAATACGGTCTCCTGCGTTACCTCCTTATTTTCTTCCCTTCTCTTCTTCTTCTTCTCTTGTTTTTCTTCTGCAGCACCTTCACGTGATTCCTGGAGTGGAAGTCCTCCCACGTAGTTAAGCACCAAGCAGCAGCCCTTCCTTCTCTTCCCCTAGCAATCCATGCTCCTAGAAAAAAGAAATACCTGCTACATGCTTCTCCTTTTTTTTCAGACGGCTGCTCCTTAAAAAAGAGAAAACCAAAAAAGGAAGGCGGCTACTCCTTTTATAAAAGAGAGAGAACAAACCCTGTGGAAAAAGGAGTAGCGCTCCCTTTTGCCCTAATGGGCTGAATAAGTGGGCCATGGGCCCAACAACCTCCCCCTTCAGCCCATAAGGGAGGCTGTCTCATGCTTCCTTAGTGTGAAATCATGCCGACCAGCTGTCGGCATATCTCTTGCCTTTCTTTTGATAAGGTCTTTGTCAACATGTCTGCCCCATTTTCATCTGTGTGAATTTTCTGAAGCTGTAACTGCTTCTCTTCAAACACATTTCGAATCCAGTGGTATCTCACATCTATATGCTTTGACTTGAAATGAAAAGTTGGGTTCTTGCACAAGTGGATGGCGCTCTGGCTGTCACAATGTACCACATAATTTTTCTGTTTCAATCCCAATTCATGTAAGAATTCTTTCATCCACAGCATCTCCTTACAGACCTCGGTAGCAGCAATATATTCTGCCTCTGTGGTAGAGAGAGCTACACACCTTTGCAATCTGGATTGCCATGACACAGCTCCCCCTGCAAAAGTAAGTATGAAACCTGATGTGGACTTCCTTGTATCAATATCTCTCGCCATATCTGCATCTGTGTAACCAATCAGCACAGCTGGACCACCCCCAAAGCTTAAACAAACTTTGGAGCTTCCTCTGAGATATCTGAAGATCCACTTCACTGCTGCCCAATGCTCTTTCCCTGGATTTGCAAGAAATCTGCTAGCAACACCCACTGCATATGCGATGTCTGGCCTCGTACATACCATCGCGTACATCAAACTTCCGACTGCTGAAGCGTAAGGAACCTTCTTCATTTTCTCCTTCTCCTCATCACTTGAAGGACTTTGCTCTGAGCACAACCTGAAGTGACCTGCAAGAGGAGAACCAACTGGCTTTGCATTGATCATACTGAACCTATCCAATACCTTCTCAATGTACTTTTCCTGTGACAACCATATTTTCTTGATTCTTCTATCACGGGAAATCTGCATACCCAGTATTGCTTTGCTGGTCCCATATCCTTCATTTCAAATGAATTGCTCAGCTCCTTCTTCAACCTGTCAATCATAGACATATCTTTCCCAAGAATAAGCATGTCATCAACATAAAGTAGGAGTATGACAAAATCCTCACTAAACCATTTGATATACACACAATGATCTGAAGCCATTCTTTTGTATCCATTTTCAGCCATAAATGAATCAAATTTCTTGTACCACTGCCTTGGAGCTTGCTTCAGCCCATATAAGCTTTTTTTCAATCTGCAGACAAGATTTTCTTTACCTTTGACTTTGAAGCCTTCTGGTTGCTCCATATAGATTTCCTCCTCCAAATCACCATGAAGAAAAGCTGTCTTCACATCTAACTGCTCAACCTCCAAGTCTAGACTAGCAGCAATACCTAGAGCAACACGAATTGAAGACATTTTAACAACAGGAGAAAAAATCTCTTCAAAGTCAATACCTTTCTTTTGACCAAAGCCTTTCACAACCAATCTGGCCTTGTACTTTGGTTGAGAACAATGCTGTTGAGTCTTTAACCTGAAAACCCACTTGTTCTTTAAAGCCTTCCTTCCTCTTGGTAGTTCCACTAAATCATATGTGTGGTTCTTCTGTAAGGCATCCATTTCTTCCAGCATACCTACTAACCACTCCTTTTTCTGCTCACTTTCAACTGCCTCCTGGTAACATTCTGGTTCACCTGCATCAGTAAGCATTATATATTCATCTGTAGAATACCTTTTGGAAGGTTGACGTTGTCTGATAGATCTTCTCAGCTGAGGCTCTGTAGGAGGTTGCTCCTGATCTCCTTCCTGCTCAACATGTCCTACAGGTGAGTTAATACCTGCTCCTGCACTATTTTCTTGCACATCTCCCCTATCACCCTGATTTACTAGAGGAGTAACTGGATCACAGTCTGTTAATCCTCCTGCAGAAGACTTGACTGACACCTCCTTCTTGAAGTCTTGAAGGGTTTGATCTTCAAAAAATACCACATCTCTGCTTCTGAATACCTTCTGCTTTTCTGGATCCCAAAGTCTATAACCAAACTCATCATGTGAGTAACCAAGCAAAGCACATTCTTTTGTCTTACCATCCAGCTTGGACCTCTCAATGTCTGGAACATGTGCAAATGCACGACAACCAAACACTCTCAAGTGCTTATAAGAGACATCTTTTCCTGACCATACACGCTCTGCAACATCACCATCTAGAGCTGTACATGGTGACAAGTTTATTACATCAACCGCTGTCTTCAATGCCTCATCCCAAAATCTTTTAGGTAACTTGGACTGTGAAAGCATACATCTGATCTTTTCCATGATGGTGCGGTTCATTCTCTCTGCAATTGCATTATGCTGAGGAGTACCAGGAACTGTCATCTCATGTTGAATGCCATGTGATCTGCAATAATTATCAAATAACCCTGTGTACTCACCACCATTATCTGACCTTATACATTTCAGTTTCTTTCCTGTCTCTCTTTCAACTCTGGCATGAAACTCTTTGAAGACATTAATAACCTGATCTTTAGTCTTCAAACCATAGACCCAAACTTTTCTAGAAAAATCATCTATAAAAGTGACAAAATAAAGTGCACCACTGATGCCTAGAACATTAACTGATCCACTAGGAGTTTTTGTCCTCAGAGGACACAACATCTGTATATACGATCCAAAACATGCATTTTTCTAGATAAAGCAGGACTAGCAAAAGAAACTCTATGTTGCTTGCCAACCAAACAATCAACACATGGGTTCAGATGTACACCTTTGAAGTCTGGTAGAACTTCTTCCTTGGAAAGAACTTGCAGCCCCTTCTCACTCATGTGTCCCAGTCGTTTATGCCACAACTCCATGCTGAAGTCGTTCTCTGTAACATTCAACTGTTCACCATAAGCTTTAGCCTGCAACCTGTATAAAGTGTGACATTTCTTCCCACTGGCTACAACAAGTGAACCTTTACTGAGCTTCCATTGCCCTTTATGAAATCTGCTATCAAAATCTTCATCATCAAGTCTTCCAACTGAGATTAAATTTAGCCTCAAGTCAGCTACATGCCTTACATCCTTGAGCACCAACTTACAGCCAAGATTGGTCTTCATGTGGATGTCACCCATGCCAATGATGTCTGCTGTGCCTTGATTTCCATCTTGACAACACCAAAATTTCAGTCTTATATGTAGAAAAAAACTCCCTCCGTGGTGTAGCATGATAAGAAGCACCTGTGTCAATCACCCACTCATGATTCTGACACTCACATGAGAAGATACCATCAGAAGTAGACAAAATCAAATAATCATCACTCTGCACAGTAGCTGTGATATTCTCCTTTGACTCTGTATCCTCCACTTCTTTTCCTTTTTCTTACTCTTCTTAGGCTTCTTACACTGATTCTTGTAGTGCCCTTTCTCACCACAGTTATAGCAAGTAATATCTTTTCTTGACCTTGATTTGCTTCTACCCTTGTATGAATTGTCTCTATTTCTAGACTTTGACCGTCCTCTATTCTCTGAGACAAGTGCCTGTGAATCAATCTGAGAAGTTGCTGAATTTTTCCTTCTTAACTCCTCATTCAACAAACTGCCTGTTACTTGACTCATGGTGATAACACCGTCTGGTGCAGAATTACTGAGGGAAACTACCAGTGTCTCCCAACTTTCTGGCAATGAACTGAGAAGTAACAATGCCTGCAACTCATCATCAAGAGACATTTTCATAGAGGATAACTGGTTATTAATACTCTGCATTTCATTCAAATGCTCAGCAATAGAAGCACCCTCTTTATATTTCAGATTCACTAGTTTTCTGATCAAGAAAGCCTTGTTGCCAGCTGTTTTTCTCTCATATAGACTTTCTAACTTTTTCCAAAGAGAGTTTGCAGAAGTCTCAGTGGAAACATGGTGAAAGACACTATCATCCAACCATTGCCGAATAAAACCGACTGCCTTCCGATCTAACATGATCCAAGCATCGTCTGTCACTGTAGCGGGCTTTGCTTTGACCCCTTCTAAAGGTCCATATAGATCCTTGCAATATAAGAGGTCCTCCATCCTTGGTTTCCATATCATCCAATTGTTTCCGTTCAGACTGATCATGCGGGAAACATTACCGGCCTCCATGCTCGCACACACAAAAAAAAATTCACAGGCTCTGATACCAGTTGATGGGAAAGAATCCGTGTACGAGCAAATACTAGCAGACCGTAATACGCAGCGGAATAATAAATAAAAATGCGCAAACCACACAATCACAGAAACACCAAGATTTACGTGGAAAATCCCTTCAAGATAAAGGAAAAAAACCACGGGCAAGCCAGAGAAAAAGATCCACTATAAAATAATAAATATCCAAGTCTCAAAGTCCCTTGCCAGAACTTGAGAAACAATCACAAGAGAATAATAGGGATATAAGGATTACGTCACCGAAAAATACGGTCTCCTGCGTTACCTCCTTATTTTCTTCCTTCTCTTCTTCTTCTTCTCTTGTTTTTCTTCTGCAGCACCTTCACGTGATTCCTGGAGTGAAAGTCCTCCCACGTAGTTAAGCACCAAGCAGCAGCCCTTCCTTCTCTTCCCCTAGCAATCCATGCTCCTAGAAAAAAGAAATACCTGCTACATGCTTCTCTTTTTTTTCAGACGGCTGCTCCTTAAAAAAGAGAAAACCCAAAAAAGGAAGGCGGCTACTCCTTTTATAAAAGAGAGTGGGAAAAAGGAGTAGCGCTCCCTTTTGCCCTAATGGGCTGAATAAGTGGGCCATGGGCCCAACACCATCATCTCATTCCTAAGTCGGAGAATAAAAATCTACGGCAACAAAATCATTAGCAATTTTCATCTAAATTAAAAAAAAATATATATATATATATATATATATACATATATATATACATATATGTATGTATATCTATGTATGTATGTATGTATATATATATATATATAAAAGTAAAGATAAAAAGATATAAATTAGGCTCGTTATCATCATGGCTTTATAAAAAAATATATATATACATATATATATATATATATATATATATATATTATGTATATCTATCTATGTATGTATGTATGTATATATATATATATATATATATATATATATATATATATATATATATATATATATATCTATATATATATATATATATATATATAAGTAAAGATAAAAAGATATAAATTAGGCTCGTTATCATCATGGCTTTATAAAATAACTCTAGCGGACCGTGCTTGTACAGTATTTCAGCAATAAAGGATTGGATTTTTCTTATAAATATGTGGCACCATGCTTTTAGATCCCTTTCTCTTTCTCTCAAATACAAGTACATTTTTACATTTTTAATAATAAAATTCGTAAGTATAAAACTGGTTTTAGAGCCCTAGGAGAAATCGGCCTAACGACGACATTAAGTCTTGAGCTTGCTCCAGCTGCCGTGCCAAAATGCACTTAGTATGAGTGCAAAGCGATGAAAGCACAAATCAGATTTTCCCATAATCCATTTATAGATAGAGCATGAATATTCCTTTGCAATACATGTTTTATACCGCAGAATATTGTGTGTTTCTGAATTGCTTCAGATACGGAGAGCTGCAAATATATTTGGAAAATGATGAAAAAGTCACCAGTGCCAAAACAAAAACATGAATAGTAGACATCCAGATATATTAGCATTATAAGCTTGGAGTATAGTGCTTTGTACGAATTCCGTTTCATTCGAACAACTTATCGTCCATCCAGCTGGTGGCCCCGGAAACAGTCACCATTTCGTCGAGCGATAGAGCACTTGTCCCTCGTAATGCTACGCGTGGCCCATCAATCGATCAGCCCATCTTGCATTTTGTCACCTTTCATTGGTTAAAAGATCTAGAAAAAGTGTTTCGGCATCCGATGCAGAAACGCATGCGCTGATTGTTCGATTGTATGTATAAAAATAATTTTATTTTTTATATATTATATATAATTTATATATACAAGTAATTTTATATTGAATGCGATGTACATAAGATTTTTTGAAAGACCTATTCAGTTGATGCTACCTTGTCCTCTCTATTCACCGCTCGGTCAAGTGTGGCACACCCCACACGAATGACGCCAATTGCGACGTGCCACATTTGAACTGGGGGGGAATGGGCGAGTGAATGATTGGGGGCGAGGGTGGGAGGGATTACATGTTATTACCCTTCCAAATGACCCCGGTGCGGATGACATGCCGTCGGGTAATCAATCAATCTCATTCAGAGGGATTGTGATAGGATTTGATGGCGAGGCGTGTCAATTTCCCTGGAAAAGGAACCATAAATCAATTTTCAGGGATGGGACATAGATTAAGTTGACAGGACATTATTCTTGGTAAGAAAGCATGCATCAACTTCAGAGGATAAGATGGATGGGAGGCAGCCACTAATCTTCCCAGGCAGGAACGACTCATGCGGTGTCTCTGCCCTCTGGGCTAGTCAACAGTATCCACATCTCAAATCATGCATCATAAAAATAGTATTTTAAATAGTTACAGTTATAAATATTTTATCATTCTTTCATTTTGTTTAAAAGCCTTTCTAGTTGATGCTAATATATGGGAATACTGGCCGATGATGCCTGATAACGCTCGATCATCTGTGTTGAGCGTCGGAAAGATTGATTTGATCGCCGAAAAGATTCTCGTCCAGTCAGATGACCTGCAAGAAGTTTCAAGACCGAAAGGATTCTTCGATGGGACCCTTCGACGCCCAAGTCAGCAATCGAAGTCACAGCTGAAGAGGAGCTCGAGAGAGCTCTTTAAGACAGAGAAAGCTCTGGAGACAGTTTCTCCAGGATAATGGAACAAGAGGGGGCTTATGTTCGCATACCTGAATCTCTTGAGGACTTACCCCTTTATAGGCAGTTGGGACCTGCATGAGAATTAGTTGTATGACATTCCGTGAGGGAAAGATGTCCGCGGGACACGTGGGGGTTACGTGACCCTAGGGCTGATTGATGGATCCTGTCCCATCGGAGAGAGAAGCCGGCGGTTGGTAGGCCAAGTCCCATCGGTCGGCGGAGTCAGCCAGTAGGTGGGCCTGGTCCCATCGACAGCGTGGTTCTGCGGTAGGCGGGCATGATTGAGTCAGGCTGCGCTGGTCAGAAGGTTGGTAGTTCTGGAAGACGTGGGGCCGACCTGAGGAGGTCGGGACCGCCTCGGCTGATCTGGAGACACCGGGGCGGACGGGGCCGTCCTGAAGAGATCGAGGCCGCCTCGACTGGTTCGGAGACGCCGAGACGCCTCGGCTGATTCGAAGACGTCGGGCCGACAGGGCCGACCTGAAGAGGTCAGGGCCGCCTCGGCTGATTCGGAGATGCCGGGGCCGATGGGGCCGACATGAAGAGGTCGGGGCCGCCTCGGCTACCTTGGAGACGCCGAGACGGACTGGGCCGACCTAAAGAGGTCAAGGCCGCCTCGATTTCCTTGAAGACGCCGGGGCCGACGGAGCCGACCTGAAGAGGTCGGGGCCACCTCGGCTACCTTGGAGATGCCAGGGCCGACGGAGCCGACCTAAAGAGATCGGGGCCGCCTCGGCTGATTTGGAGACGCCGGGAGTGACGGGGTGTGTTTGCGTCACGCGGTTGATTTTGCCATGATTACCCCTGTGACTTTATTAGTTATATTATTAGCCACATCAGATGCCCTTCCGCTCCTGAGCACGAAGGGCCACATGTCAGCTGTCCTTTGGATGAAAGGGACGCTGAAATTCAAAAATTGACAATCGGCTACGAAGGCATTTAATGGTGGGTGAGCTGGCACAGCTTCCCGAGGCGAAATCACCTCACAAATCTTCCGTAATCATGGAGTTGGTAGGAGCTGACGTCGGCTCCGGTGTCTCGAGGGGGTGCTCCTCGGAGGATGGGAAAAAGGTAGGTGTCATCATTGCCTCCCCGCTTTTCAAGCGTCGTCATTGGCCGGGGATCCCGCTCCTCGGCGGAACCAAGGCAGCGCGCCTCTAGCACGGGCGAAATGGCTGGTGCCTGAGAACCCGACGCAATGGGTGGAGGTCACACGGCGGATTCTCGGGTGAAACGATTCGAAATTGGGGTATAAAAGGCATTCCATAGGCCCGGGGGAGAGCTTTACATCGCAATTGCTCCCTGGCTTCTTCCTCTTTGAGCTGACCTCCAACCTTCATCTTCTTCCCAACTTTCAGGTTAGTCTCCATTTTTCACCATTCACCTTTGACCTATGGACCGTAGGGCCGTTAGGGAGGGTAAGAGGCCAGTGGTAGAGTCGTCCCCATCCCCTAGTGAGGACCATACCTCAACTGTCAGCCCAATGCCCCGGCCATTAGGCGGGATCACGATCTGCGACCGGCCGGGGGCGAGTGACCAACCCCCAGTGAGAGCAGTTCCTATTTCCTCCCGTCGCTTGGCATCTCCTCTGGCAATTAGCCTTGACCCGGCAGGGCCGGGGGGGATTGCCTCCACCATGACCCGTGAAGAGGTAGAGGCCCTTAGGGCCATGTATAGGGTTCCTGACTTTATCTGTCTGTCCGCACCGGGGCCTGAAGACAGAGTGACCTCCATCCTTTCGAGTCGGGCCGCTCTGTACGAAGAGTTCTTTCGGTGCGGGCTACGGCTTCCTTTCCACTCCTTTTTCTTGAACTTTTAAATAGGTATAGGTTAGTGCCGGCGCAGTTGACTCCGAACTCGATTCGGATCTTCTGCACCTTCGTCATCCTTTGTCATTTCCAAGATTCCACGGCCAGTCTGTCCCTGTTCCGAGCTTTTTACAAGCTCTGACGCCAGGGCGAGGGCACCTGGTGGATGTTTACCGCTAGACCGGGTAGGGCCCTTCCTTTAGGTCTTCCATCAAAAATTAGAGAGTGAAAATCTTGATTTCTTTTCGCCCATGTGAAGGGAGTGAGGACCAATTGGGGGGAACCGGACGTCAGCTCCAACGAGAATTCGGCTGTGAGCGATAAAGATGGGGAACTCTACCGCCACCTCTCGTCCTCCCAGATTCCATCCTACAAGGATCTCTTGTCCGAGGAGAACTTGTATGAGGCTGAGCTGACCCCAGCAGTCGGTGAGCACAGAAACCCATTCCTCTGCCCTTGTCTGGGTGTTGCCCTTATTCATTTCGTTATTCGTTACCTCACCCCCCCCCCCCCTCTCTCTCCTCTCTCTCTCTCTCCTTTTTTTTTGTACTGATGTGTATTTTTTGTGCAGCAATGAAAATTCCTGCAGAGAAATTCGAGACCCTCACGCGCAAGAAGAGGCTGGCGGCCGATGGGCCGACGAGGCCAACCAAGAGGGCACGGAGAGGAGCCCGCGCCGAGCCGGCCGAGACCTCAGAAGCCCCCGCAGCCCAGGCGCCTACGGAAGAGCCGGTTAGGGAGGTACCAGCTGAAGGAGCAATCCCCGAGCCAGCCGGGGCTGAGACGGAAGAGGGGAGATCCCGGCTACCACCTAGGCTATCGTGGTGGTGCTGGACCTCGAGGAGGAAGTCCATGTCGCCGCCGATTCAGCCGAGGCGGGGCATGCTGCAGTTGTTAGAAGCCCTCCGGCTCCCGCCGAGCCGAAGAGGGAGAAGACGCCCCCACAACCGGAGAGGGGGTGGTCGCTGTCAAAAGCTCCAATACCGGGGCAAGGAGGCCCCGCGAGCACAGGGCCGAGCCGGGGAGCTCGTCTCAGTGATCTGCGCACCGCCCGGATCGACGGCTGGTTGATGAGGCGCTAGGGGGGCCAGCACGGCCGGCGCCCAGCTTTTCACCATGGAGGACGCGATGCGGGCCGCCGTCCTCCTATCAAGGGCACGAACGTCGGCGACCGACGAGGAAATGGGGCGGCAGTCCCATGCCGCCGTCCTAGACATGGTGATGGTAAACGTACTCCAGGTAATATTCCGAACATAGTCCCTTTTTGACATACCTCAGTTAACCTGTGGCTGACGAATTTCTCTGGTACAGCTAGCCAATGGGGCCTTTGCCCTTCGCGCGGCGGCGACCCACACAGGAGAGGCGCTCGCACGCACCCTCGGGTGAGCCGACAAGTATAAAGAGCAGAGCCGGGCGCTGTTCGAGAAGCTTGCTCGGCAGCAGGAGGCCAAGGCCCGGGAGGAGGACCTGAATGGCCAGGCGAGGGAAGCAGAGTGCCGGGCTGGAGTCGAGAGCAACCGAGCCTCCGCGGCCGAGACAAAGCTGGCGCTGACGTCAGCCAGGCTGGAGTCGGCCAGCAAAAGGGTTAAGGAGCTGACCCGCCAGCTCCAACAGTCGGAGAACCGGGTCGAAATGACTATGGACGAGGTCCGGGTCGTGATGGAAAGGGCCGCCGCGGCTGAGAGAGCGGCGGTCAATGCGAGCCATGAGCGGGTCGGGGCGGTGGCCCATGCTCACGAGGCTAGTGCCCATGCCGAGGAGGCAGAAAGCAGGGCCTAGGAAGCCGAGGCGTGTGCCAAGGAGGCTGAGGTTGGGGCTGAAGCACAAATTCATGATGCCGAGGCCAGGGCGGAGGCACAGATCCAGGAGGGCGAGGCCAAAGTGACCAACGCCATCGCCGATTTTAAGGTCTCGGCAGAGTTCGAGCAAGAGGTCACCGAGGCTAGCTTTGACACCTATGTGAAGGGCTTCGAACTTTGCAAGGTGAAGGTGTCCACGGCCCTCAACATCAATAGCTCCGATCTTGAAAAGATCCAGCCCGGGGGTCTTGGTGAAGAATCAGCGGAGGAAGAAGAGGACGGAGAGGAGCCGGGGCCGGGCGAGCCTTGAAACAGCCTTGCATTTTTGTTTCCTGCACTTTGTATTTTTTCCTTTCTTTTGTAACTGACTCTAGATTAGATTTTGTAATCATTCTAAAGTTCTTAATGAAAAAGAAGTCATTTTGCAAAAGTCTTATTTTTTCTGCTTGCGTGTATCATGTGAGTCGGGGGCGCCGCGGCGGGTCTTAGGCATAAGGGTAATCCGAGCAGGCTTGTAGAAACTCGCGCCGCTTGATGGGCTTATAATTAGCTGGAGTAACATGGCGCCGGCTACGGCCGTTTAGGAATGCCCTTTAGGGTCCTCATTGAGGGAATCTTACTCACAGTTAGAAAGATCTTTCCTTTAGACTGTCTTTCGTGCCTTGTCTACCCTCTTGACAATAACTTGAGCGAGCCGACAAAAATCTGGGCCACCAACTAAACTTTCGAATCATCTGGTCCCTGACCAGCTAAGTAAATCAATCAACTACGGGCCGTAAGGGAGAACCCGGGTGGTTCTGAGCGGCCTTTGAGAGTATTTTAGGAATTTGCATATGAACTCAACGAAACAGCTTGAATAAGCACTAAGCTGTAAGATCCACGGAGGCGTCTTTGGAGGCCGACTCCGAGGGCTACTCTGGTGGGCGGTTTGTTGAGGATGGCGCCGACGAGCTCTGGCCTTGACCCATCTTAGGGACTCGCGCTCCAAGGCCAAGTCCGAGATGGAGTGGCCAGGGCGAGGCTGATCCAAATAGGCTGGGGCGAAAGCCTAAGGCTAGCATCAGGGCGGAAGTGGATGCCCATCAACTGATTAGCCCTTAGCTGCTGAGGCAGACTTAGAGCTGCTGAGGCAAAATTGTGGTCATCAAAAAGCCTTTTAAACCCTGGAGGGTGACTTGAGAGTTGAGAGTCGTCAGGTTCCTTTTAAGCCGCCTCGGGGGTTTAGGAACCGCTGCGAGGGGTGACTCGTCCGGTTACGGAGCCTTAGGGTCTTGAACCTACTCAGGGGCACCGCCGTGTCGGGGCCGAGTGGTGTCCCATGGGCCGCGATGCCGACGAGGCCTTTTGAACCGCTTCGGGGGTTTAGGAACCGCTGCGAGGGGCGACTCGTCCGGTTACGGAGCCTTAGGGTCTTGAGCCTAATCGGGGGCACCGCCGTACCGGGGCCGAGTGGTGTCCCATGGGCTGCGATGCCGGCAAGGTCCTTTTGAACCGCCTTGGGGGTTTAGGAATCGCTGCGAGGGGTGACTCGTCCGGTTACGGAGCCTTAGGGTCTTGAACATACTCGGGGGCAATGCCGTACCGGAGCCGAGTGGTGTCCCATGGGCCGCGATGCCGGCGAGGTCCTTTTGAACCACCTCGGGGGTTTAGGAACTGCTGCAAGGGGCGACTCATCCGGTTATGGAGCCTTAGGGTCTTGAACCTACTCGGAGGTACCGCCATACCGGGGCCGAGTGGTGTCCCATGGGCCGCGATGCCGGCGAGGTCCTTTTGAACTGCCTCGGAGGTTTAGGAGCCGCTGCGAGGGGTGACTCGTCCGGTTACGGAGCCTTAGGGTCTTGAACTTACTCGGGGCACTGCCGTGCTAGGGTCGAGTGGTGTCCCATGGGCCGCGATGCCGGCGAGGTCCTTTTGAACCGCCTCAGAGTTTAGGAACCGCTGCGAGGGGCGACTCATCCGGTTATGGAGCCTTAGGGTCTTGAACCTACTCGGGGGCACCGCCGTGCCGGGGCCGAGTGGTGTCCCATGGGCTGCGATGCCAGCGAGGTCCTTTTGAACCGCCTTGGAAGTTTAGGAACCGCTGCGAGGGGCAACTCGTCCAATTATGGAGCCTTAGGGTCTTTAACCTACTCGGAGGCACCGTCATGCCGGGCCGAGTGGTGTCCCATGGGCCGCGATGCCGACGAGGTCTTTTTGAACCACCTCGGGGTGTTTAAGAACCGCTGCGAGGGGCGACTCGTCCGATTACGGAGCCTTATGGTCTTGAACCTACTCGGAGGCACCGCCGTACCGAGGCCGAGTGGTGTCCCATGGGCCGCGATGTCGGCGAGGTCCTTTTAAACCGCCTCGGGGGTTTAGGAACCGCTGCGAGGAGCGACTCGTCCGGTTACAGAGCCTTAGGGTCTTGAACCTACTCGGGGGCACCACCGTGCCGGGGCCGAGTGGTGTCCCATCGACCATGATGCTAGCGAGGTCCTTTTGAACCGCCTCGGGGGTTTAGGAACCGCTGCGAGGGGCGACTCGTCCGGTTACGGAGCCTTAGGGTCTTGAACCTACTCGGGGGCACCGCCGTGCCAGGGCCGAATGATGTCCCATGGGCCGCGATGCCGACGAGGTCCTTTTGAACCATCTCGGGGGTTTAGGAATCGCTGCGAGGGGCGACTCGTCCGGTTATGGAGCCTTAGGGTCTTGAACCTACTCGGGAGCACCGCCGTGCCGGGGCCGAGTTGTATCCCATAGGTCGCGATGCCGGCGAGGTCCTTTTCTAAGATCTAGTCTACGGAAGGAATGGCTATAGTGTTGAAGGAGATCCTTTATTGCTCATAACGTAGAGAGATACATCATTGATAATATCGATGAAGGTTATCTGCATTCCAGGTACGCGGGAGGGGCCGACAGTTGAGCTCTTCAATTTGGTACGCTCCTTGGTGGAGCGCCTCGGTGAGGCGGTAAAGACCTTCCCAATTAGCAGACAACTTGCCCCCCTCCATTGGCTTGGACACCTCAGCCTTTCTCAAAACCTGGTCTACAGGGTGAAACACTTTGGGATGGACCCGGGCATTATAATACTTGGCTGCTCGTTGGCGAAAAGCTGTCATACGTAATCGTGCCTGATCATGTGCTTCATCGATGAAGTCGAGGTTAGCTCTCAACTGGGCAGAGTTGTCTTCTTCACTATAGGACTCCACGCGTGGGCTTGGCAATCTGATCTCTACGAGAATGACCGCTTCGGACACGAAGGCTAGACCAAAGGGAGTTTTGCCTATTGGAGCCCTTGGGGTTGTGTGGTAGGCCCACAGTACGCTAGGAAGCTCCTCCACCCACCGACCTTTGGATACGTCCAGCCAAGTTCTGAGCCCCCTAAGGATGGTGCGGTTCATGACCTCGGCCTCCCCGATGGTCTACGGGTGGCCAACAGAAGTGAATCGATGGCGAATGCCCAGTTCGTCGCAGAAAGTCTTGAATGTGGCATTGTCGAACTGTCGGCCGTTATCGGTGACGAGAGTGTGGGATAGGCCGAAGCAGCATATGACCAACTTCCAGAAGAAGGCTTTGACTTTGTTCTCAGTGATCTTGGCCAATGCCTCAACCTCGACCCACTTGGTGAAGTAATAAATGGCGATAATCAAAAACCTCTATTGCCCTGAAACCGGGGAAACGGTCCAAGGATGTCCATCCCCCATTGGGCGAAGGGCCACAGAGCCGAGAGTGGATTCAAAGGGACAGAAGGTTGATACTGGATATTCGTGTGGCGCTGGCAGCCGTCACACTTCTGGACTAACTTGGCAGCATCATCCCGCATGGTAAGCCAGAAATACCCTTGATGAAGGGCCTTCTGGGCCAAGGACCTGCCCCCCAGGTGATTCCCGCAGACGCCTTCATGAATTTCTCTGAGAATGTAATCGGTGTCGGTAGGTCCTTACACACCTGAGCAGGGGGTAAGAAAAAGATCTCCGGTACAGGCGTCCATCCAAGAGGGTGAATTTGGAGGCTCTCCATTTGAGTAGCTTAGCTTCGTTACGATCATCAGGAAGAGTGCTATCCGTGAGGTACCGGATGTAGGGATCCATCCAGGTTGGCTCCTGGGTCAGTGGAAGGACCTCTTCTTTGTCTTCTATATTGGGCCTTTCTAGGTGCTCAATGTAGGCGTCCCTCGTGAAGCCATCGGCGGAAGTGGCCAACCGGGAGAGGGTGTCGGCCCTAGCATTCTCACTCCGAGGGATGTAGCTGATGCTAAAATAAGAGAGTGGAGAGACTAAGAGCTAGACCTTGCCCAAGTACTAGGCCATGGTGGGATCACGCGCTTCGTACTCTCCGTTGATTTGTCCGAAGATAAGTTGCGAGTCAGTAAAAGCTCTGAGGCGTTGTATTCCAAACTCCTAAGCGAGCCTTAGCCCTGCTAGCAGGGCCTCGTACTCGGCCTGATTATTAGTGGCTTTGAATAGGAACCGAAGGGCACACTCCACCGTCTCTCCCTCTGGGCCTGCAAGAATGAGGCCAGCACCACTTACTTGGGAGTTCAAAGCACCATCCATGTGAAGGATCCAGGATTCCTTATCGTTGTTTGGCTTGGCAACGGGCTGTTCCATGGGAGCCTCATCGATCGGCTCCTCTGCCCAAGTGCACTCGACCAAAAAGTCGGCCAGGACCTGGGACTTCAGGGCAGGCCGAGCTTGAAAGGAGAGATCAAACTCTCCCAGCTTGATGGCCCACTTAGCTAGTCGGCCCGAGGTGTCTGGTCAAGCCAGAATGGCTCGGAGGGGCTGATCTGTGAGCACATGATAGGATGGGCTTGAAAATATGGGCGAAGACGCCGAGCAGAGACGATCAAAGCAAAGATGACTTTTTCTTGGAGTACCTGACTTCTGCATCGCGAAGCACCTTGCTTACATAGTACACGAGTCTCTGGGTCCTGTCGTCGTCAAGACGCACCAGAACAGAGCTAACAGCCTCCGGAGAGGCAGCAAGGTAGAGAAAAAGGCTTTCTCCATCTTTTGGCTTTGACAAGAGTGGCGGGGAGGACAGAAACGCCTTCAAGCCGTCGAAGGCCTTTTGACAATTATCCGTCCATTCGAAGCTATTCACCTTCCGCAGGGCTTTGAAGAAGGGCAAGCATCGCTCGGCTGACTTGGAGAGGAAACGGCTTAGGGCCGCCACCCTCCCCGTGAGCCGTTATACCTTCTTCTTGCTAGATGGCGGCCTCATATCGAGGATGACACTTATCTTCTCGGGGTTCGTCTTAATCCCTTGCTAGGTTACCATGAAGCCTAAGAACTTGCCCATCGTAACGCCGAAAGCACATTTTTTAGGATTCAGCTTAACTTGGAAACGGCATAGGTTGTTGAAAGTTTCCTCTAGGTCGGAGATGTGGTCGAAAGCGCAAGTGCTTTTGGTCAACATATCGTCCACGTAAACCTTCATGTTCCGGCCTAGTTGATCTTGGAAGACTTTGTTCATCAACCTTTGGTAGGTTGCCCCTGCATTCTTAAGGTTGAAGGGCATCACCTTATAGCAGTAAATGCCTTTCTCTGTCATGAAAGGCATGTGCTCCTCATCGCTAGGGTCCATCTTTATTTGATTATATCCAGAGAAGGCATTCATGAAGCTGAGGAGTTCATGACCGGAGGTGGAATCCACCAACTGGTCGATCTGGGGCAGAGAAAAACTATTCTTCGGGTATGCCTTGTTCAAGTCGGTGAAGTCGATGCAGATCGTCCAGCTGTCGTTCGCCTTTCGCACCATGACCATATTGGCCAGCCAGCTGGGGTAATGTGCCTCCTAGATATGATCGGTGCTAAGTAGCTTGTTGACTTCTTCGTCAATGGCCTTTTGTGTTCGGAAGCGAAGCTTCTCTTCCTTTGACGGACTGGATGACACTTTGGGTTAATATTGAGCTGATGGGTGATCATCTCCGGAGGGATGCCGGGCATGTCGAATACCGACCAGACGAATATATCCGAGTTGGCCCATAGGAAAGTCAGGAGATGGTCGCGATCTTCTGAAGGGAGGAGCCCGCCGACACGCACAGTCTTCATCGGGTCATCTCCAAGGGGGAAGGTTAGGAGCCGCTCGGCCGGCTCTCCTCCTTTGCCGGACTCTCTGGGGTCAGGCACTTCCGAGGCCGACTCGACCTCCTGGGAACTTGACGCTGCGTGATAACAAGGCAAGACCGAGCTGACTTCGCCCCGCATATCTCCGATGCCTCCACTAGTGGGGAACTGCACGAGCAAACATCGGGTAGAGATGACTGCATTCAACAAGTTTAGGCCTGTCGTCCGAGGATGGCATTGTACGCCAGAAGAACCCGTACGACTAAAAACTTCATGATGATTGTGCTCTGGCATGGCAGTGCTCTGGCCGTCACAGGCAATGATATTTCACCCTCGACCCTTACTGAATCCCCGATAAACCCGACTAGAGGGGCCGCCACGGGCTGAAGAGAGTCAAGAGATAATCCATCCGAACAAATGCATCGTAGGTAAGGATGTCAGCTAAGCTGCCACTATCAACTAATATCCTTTTTACAAGGTGCTTGGCAATCGTCATGGAGACAACGACGCCTTCATTATTTACATTGTCAACAACCGCTAACCCCCGCCCAGGAATTACATTGTCTGGCGCCTCCTCCCCTCTCGGCCGCTTAGGTGAAGGAGCTGCCCCCAAGATACCATCCCGACTGTCCGCTCCGTGGGGGAATTGTCGATAGCAGCCTGAGCGGGGGGGGCCCCATGAGGGCCGGCAGTGGCGGCGGCGCTTCTGGACATACTTTCCAAGTAGCCTCGTTGGATGAGCTCCTCGATAGCACGCTTCAAATTGTAGCAACTGTCGGTGTCATGGCCGTAGTCACGATGGAAGCGACAGTAGCGGCTTTTGTCCCAGGGGATGCCCTTTTCATGGGAGGAGGTCGTTGGAGGTAAGGCTCGCCCTCAATCTCCATATGAGAGTGAGAAGCAAGAAGAGGCGTAAGCTCGCCCTCCGAGGGGCGAGGCTCCGACGTTCGCATCCGGCCGGCGAGACGGCTCGGGCCGCTGGGGGCGAGATGGTCTGCTCAGCTCCGGACAGGCAGGCTCGCAGCTGGATCCCCTCGAGGACTCTCGGTGGGTGAGGTTGGCCTCATCCGCATGAATGTACTTCTGGGCTCGGAGGAGGAGGTCGAGTAGGAGCCCGAGGACTTTTTATCTAGAGAGAAGATGAAGCGGGATGGGAGGAGCCCCCACTTCACGACTAATGTCACCACCGAGTCGTCCAAGTGATATACTTCGAGGGCGGCGGTTTTGAACCGGGCCATGAAATCCCGCAGTGACTCCCCCTCCTGACGTACGGAGAAGAGGCTATCGATGACCCTCGGGATCTATCGGCAAGCATCAAAATGCACCAAAAAGGCCCTTTCCAGCTCTCGAAAGGAATCGATGCTGTGAGGGGACAGGCGCGAGTGCTAGGAACGGGCAGCTTTCCGCAGAGTGACGGGAAAGCCTTGCATAGAAGGGCATCCGTGACACCCTGGACTTGCATCATGGCCTTGTAGCTCTCGAGATGATCAAGAGGATCCATCGTACCATCATACGGATCTATTTGAGGGAAACGAAATCTGGAGGGTACGGGCTCCTCTAGTATCCGGCGGGTGTAGGGAGGACGAGTGTCATACTCTTACTTCGGTTGGTTGTTGATTCTCCTGGTAAGCTCGTCCAGTCGCCAACGGTATTCATCCAGGCGATCCTTCGCCTGGCGATTGATTGTAGGGGTCCTCCTGAGTGGCTCGAAAGACGAGGAAGAAGAAGATGGGGAAGGATGCAGAGGATGAGACTTCCGCTTCGGCTCCTCCTGGCACCGCAGCTCCGGTGGAAGCTTGCTCGGGCCACAGTCGAGGGATCCTGACCGTTTGAGGGGCTCACGAGGGCTTCCCCTAGGAAGCCCAGCGACAACCAGCCTCTCTCTGAGGAGAGCCTCCCCTTGCAGACTGTTGACTTGCAGGGGGAGCGGTCTGATGCTGGGTGGCCACGGACTGCTGCTGCTGAAGTCCGTGGACCATGGCGGTGAGAGTTTGGACCTGTTGGGTAAGGGCGCCAACTGCTCAGCTGGGCAGTTGCGTCTAGTGGCGGGCAGGTGACAGGGGGATCGACAGTTGGAAGGTTGGCCTCCTGCTGCCTAGTTGATGGGGAATGCCCCCCAGGGCAACTGATAGAAGCATCCTGAGCCTGTCATCACCATTGCTGAGAGAGGAAGAATGAAGACTGCTGCGGGGTTCGTATCTTCCTAACTTACACCACCTTCCTGGCGTGCCAATCTGATGACGCTCGATCACCTGTGTTGAGCGCCGAAAGATTGATCTGATTGCCGAAGAGATTCTCGCCCAGCCGGATGACCTGCAAGAAGTCCTAAGACCGGAGGGGTTCTCCGATGGGACCCTCCGATGCCTAAGTCAGCAATCGAGGTCACAGCTGAAGAGGAGCTCGAGAGAGCTCTTTAAGGCAGAGAAAGCTCTGGAGACGGAGTTTCTTCGGGATAATGGAACAAGAGGGGGCTTATGTTCGCATACCTGAATCTCTCAAGGACTTACCCCTTTATAGGCAGTTGGGACATGCATGGGGATTAGTTGTGTGACATTCCGTGAGGGGGAGATGTCCGCGGGACACGTGGGGGTTACGTGACCCTAGGGCTGATTAGTGGGTCCTGTCCCATCAGAGAGGAAAGCCGGCGATTGGTGGGCCAAGTCCCATCAGTCGGCGGAGTCAGCCGATAGGTGGGCCTGGTCCCATCGATAGCATGGTCCTGCGGTAGGTAGGCCTGATTGCGTCAGGCTGCGCTGGTCAGAAGGTTGATGGTTCTGACAGACGTAGGGCCGACCTGAGGAGGTCGGGGCCACCTTGGCTGATCTGGAGATGCCGGGGCGGACGGGGCCATCCTAAAGAGGTCGGGGCCACCTCGGCTAGTTTGAAGACGCCGAGGCCGATGGGACCATCTGAAGAGGTCAAGGCCGCCTCGGCTACCTTGAAGACGCCGGGACGGATGGGGCCGACCTGAAGAGGTCGGAGCCGCCTCGGCTACCTTGGAGACACCGGGACGGACGGGGCCGACCTAAAATGATTCGGGCCGCCTCGACTGATTCGAGACGCCGGGGCCAACGAGGCTGACCCGAAAAGGTCGAGCCGTCTCGACTGATTCGAAGACACCGGGGCCGATGGGACCGACCTTAAGAGGTCGGGGCCGCCTCTGTTACCTTGGAGACGCCGGGGCGGACGGGGCCGACCTGAAGAGGTCGGGGCCGCCTCGGCTGCCTTGGAGACGCCGGGGCAACGGGGCCAACCTGAAGAGTCGGGGCCACCTCGGCTACTTGGAGACGCCGGGGCAGACGGGCCGACCTGAAGAGGTCGAGGCCGCCTCGGCTGATTCGAAGATGCCGGGGGTGATGGGATGTGTTTGCGCCATGCGATTGATTTGGCCATGATTACCCCTGTGACTTTATTAGTTATATCATTAGCCACATCAATGCTTGATTATCTTGAATTGATATCTTGAGCGTTGGTAGATGTGCCGTAAGTTTGCTGAAGAAGTTTCACCTCGACGCCGAGATATGTAAAAAGTCCCAAAAACCGAATATTCCAATGGAGACCCTCCAACGCTCAAGTCAGTGATCAAAATCACAACCATAAGCTTGAAGAAGCTCAAGAGAGAGAGAGAGTTAGAGATGAAGAAAGATGCTTGTTTGAGTGCTTGAGTGTTCATACTTCGGTCAAGGATCCCTCTTATCCATTTTATTGATACTTGGGGTCTGTGTTACTTGCTTTGAAAGTTTTGGAATCTCATGATGAACCATGACTTTATGAATAAAATATCAAAATTATTGGGATTTATTTCATCTGAACTGGGTAATTGGTACTTTATAGCAGATGATCACCTTTGGAGGTTCATCTGGCCAGAGTCATTAATGCTTCATGATTGATTATGACTTCTTAAGCTTGTGCCAAAATCGATGGAGTTTGTTTTATTAGATATATATGAATCGGAAATGATTAGTAGGCATGACCTTGTTAGAAGTGAAGGCTTGCTTGGGAAGCTGAAGTTAATTTTGAAAATAAAATAAGATAAGGCCTGGAGCCCCTTGGGGCTGCTTATGAACTGGGGCTGCCTAGAAGCCGGGGCCGCCTTGAGGCCGCTTATGAGAACTGGGGTCGCCTACGAGCCGAGGCCGCCTTAGGGCCGCTTATGAACTAGGGCCTACCTAGGAGCCGAGGCCACCTTAGGGCCGCTTATGAGTCGGGGCCGCCTTGGAGCCACTTATGAAATGGGGCCGCTTAGAAGCCGGGGCCGCTTAGAAGCCGGGACCAGCTTAGGGCCGCTTATAAGTCGGATCCGCCTTAGGGCCGCTTATGAACTAGGGCCGCCTAGGAGCCGAGGCCGCCTTGGGGCTGCTGGCATCCAAACGGCTCTCGTCGTTGGGTAATTTTGGCCGTTAACTTACATGTGGCTTTTACCAGCCACATCATATGCCCCCTCGTTCCTGAGTCTTGGCATTCATGCGTGTATCACTTGCCAAGAGAAAAGAACGCAAAATCTTTCACTTTTGTTGGGTTTCGTG
This sequence comes from Calamus simplicifolius, assembly GCA_900491605.1. NCBI lineage: Eukaryota > Viridiplantae > Streptophyta > Magnoliopsida > Arecales > Arecaceae > Calamus > Calamus simplicifolius. The sequence continues at coordinate 65,622 of UESW01004316.1, forward strand.
CGCCGTAAATTAGCGAAGGCGGGCATGCACTCTCGAGGAGGTACAGTCTCTTCGAGGTCTCTTCATAATTTAAGGAACGACACCATGAGCAATGAAGTCTATGAGGAGATTGAAGAAAACACTTCTCAATCAATGGAAAAAGATGAAGCATCATTATTGGATTGTTCTTATCTGTGTTCCATCATTGGGCGCGGATTGTGCCCTTCAAGTGTCATCAAGGCATTGTATCTTGAATAGCGAAGAATTTATGGACAGCTGGATGGTACCTCCACTCATTAATCTCTGTGTGGCACTATGGTGGGCAGGACATTCAAAAATAATGTATAAAGACTGTCCCACCCGCCTCTTCGAGCCTTTCACGCCTCCACTACCTTCCCTGTGTTTCCTCCACCTTCTGAATCTTGAGCTCTTGCCTCTTTCCCTTTGATCTTCAAGTCAGTCCCCTTCACTTTCTTTGCTTTTTTCTTCTATGGATTCTGACTCCCGTAGGAAAGGTAAGAGCCCCATGGTCAAACCCACCAGGAAGGAGATCCTCAGGCATGGCGCTGGGCTCCTGGTGGCATCTTCATCCATGACCGCCTGGCGACTGCAGCCAGAACACCACTTAGGGCTACTCCTCCACCATCTAGGGCATCTCCTCCGCCACCTAGGGCATCTCCACCATCTAGAGCATCTCCTCGCTATCTAGGGCTTCTTCTTGATCATCTAGTCGTCAGGCATCTCCTCCGACTACCCTTTCTGGGTCTGTAGGTCCGAAGGGGATAGCCTCCACCATGACCGTCCAAGACATAAAGAACCTTAGGACTCAATATGAAATTCTTGATAGCATTTGTACCTTCGCCCCGTCCTAGTGATAAGGTGACCTCCAGTCAATTTGGTGGAATTGCCTTGTACGAAGAGTTTTTTAGGAGCGTGCTTCGTCTTCCTTTCTATCCCTTTTTCTTCAATCTTCTAGATAGATATGACCTTGTTCCGGCGCAGCTAACTCTGAACTCCATTCGGATTATCTGCGCCTTTATAGTACTCTGCCATTTTCATGGCCTTTCTGCCCGAATTTCTTTGTTTCGAGCCTTATACAAACTCCGCAATCCCAACAAAGCCGAATGGTGAAGCTTTGCTTTCAGACCCAAAAGAGCCCTTAAGCTTGACTTGCCCTCCAAAATTAAGGGATGAAAATCCTAATTTTTTTATGTCCATTTGGACGAAGTGAAGATGGGCTAGGGCATTCCCGACACCAGCCCTAACAAAAATTCGACTGTAAATGAGAAAACCAAGAAGTGTTCAACTCGTTGTTCTCATCCGTCTTTCCTCCCTGCCGAGAACTACTATCGGAGGACAACTTCCGTGAAGCCGGCATAGCAGCAATGGCCGACACAGCACCGATGTCGCCAACACCGGCATCGGCGAGCGCCACATCCTCTTAGTTGACACTTTTTTTGTCTCTGATATTTGCTTCTTTGTGCAGTAATGAAGTTTTCTCCCGACTTACTAATGGCAGGCCTTCGAAAGAGAAAAGAGACCGCCGGCGACACGACGAGGGCAGCACCTAAGAAGCCTCATCAGGAGGAACAGGGTGGGCCATCCCAGCCCTCCACAGCTCCCGAGGCTACCCCGATGGAAGAGCCGAGAAGGAAGGCCGAATCCCCCTACCGAAGCACCAGCAGCAGGGGTTCCTCCTATTAAAGCTGAGGCGGGGCCGTCTATGGAAGAGCCTCCGGCCGCCGCCAAACCCGGAGGTAAAGCCGCACGGAGGTGAGGGTTGGGATGCCTTCGGTGGTGAAAATTGGAGATGGTATTCCACCGACCACCCAACTGATGCCGGAGGAAGGAGGGATGCCTCCTACCAGCATACTTAGGAGTCGGCCCTCCCGGGTGATAGCTATAAACCGTGGTCGGCTGGCGGAGTGTGTTCTGAGGCGATCTAGCCTCCCAGGTTTCCAAGCTGAGCTCCGTCGTTTGCCCATTGCTGATGCTTTTGACACTCTCTTACCGCTGCCCTTTAGGTATGTCTGTTGACTTTTTTCCCTTTTATATTAAATATAATTAGAGTTTTTAACCGATCGCTTCACACAGATGTCCAATGGCCTCTTCGTTCTCCAAGATGCCTGTGTCGGGGCCATTAATACTTACGGGCATGCCTAGGATGAGCTGACTGCCACCGAGACCCGAGCTGACACCTTGGCTAAAAAGTTGGCCGAGGTGCGAGCTCGAGAGGCGAAGGTAGCCAGTGAGCTCTGGGCCTCTCAGGATGGGAGTCGCTTTTTATGGGCTTGGGCAAATGAAGCCGAAAATAAGGTCAGAGTCACCGAGGCCAAATTGGGGAATGTCATGATGAGGCTTAGACCAACTAAGGAGAGGTTAGAAGACGCTCTTCTCAAGTTGGAGCATGTCGAAGAGAGGGCCGACAAGGCCGAGTCCAGGCTCGGGCGGCCATGGAGAAGCAGGCCTGTGCGGAGTCAAATGCTCAGACTTCCTAGGAGCATAAAACCTCGGCCGAGGCTCAAGCCCAAGAAGCTATGGAGAAGTTGGCCGCCATCGAGGTCCAAGCTGAGGAGAAAGTGGCCGCCGCCGAAGCCCAAGCTCAGGAGGCCATGGTCGTCGCCGAAGTTCAAGCTCAGGAGGCCGTGGAGCAGTACAAAGGCTCCACCGACTTTGCCATAGAAGTTAGTGAAGCGGCTATTGATGCCTTCTCCCATGGCTTCGAGAAGTGCAAAGAGAGGATCTTTCGGATCTTTAAAATAAGCAGCCTTGAACACATTCAGCTTGAAAATGAGGAGGACGACCCGAAGAGTGGCATGCTGAGGATGGGATGGAACTCGTCGAGCCTTAGAATTTATTTTCTTTTCTTTTTTGACATTTTTGTAATCCGACTAAAGTTGGTCTTTTTGTATGATAATATTATAAGATTAATGAAAGAAATACTTTGTTCAAGCATAATGAACTTATCTCTTTGTAGCGCCTTAGTCTTTTGGTATCATGTCTTGGCTTTAGCCTTTAGATTCGATAAGATGCACCTTCGGTCTCTTGAGTATATTAGGAGAGTCGGCAATTTGATATGCAGACTTCATAGGAACATTTAGATTTGCCTTAGTCTCTCGGGCTTTTGCTGAAGTGTTCCTTGAACACTAATGGCAGCCATCACCCCAGGGTTTCTCGGTGCTAGCCTGGGAGTTTAACTCGAAGCCACCGAGACCATAGGGCTTGAACTGCCTCGGAGGTTCCTCGGTGCCGGCCCAGGGGTATCCTTATGATCACAGGGCCGCCAAAGTCCTTTTGAAAACTACCAAAGGGGTTTCTCAATGCTGGCCCGAGAGTTTGACTCGGGGCTGCCGAGACCATAGGACTTGAACCGTCTCGGGGGTTTCTCAGTGCCGGCCCGAGGGTATCCTTATGATCACGGGGCCGTCGAGATCCTTTTAAAAACTACCACTAGGGTTTCTCGACGCCGGCCCAGAGTTTGACTTGGGGCCACCGAAACCATAGGACTTGAACCGCCACGAAGGTTTCTCGGTGCCGGCCCGAGGATGTCCTTATGATCACGGGGCCATCGAGGTTCTTTTGAAAACTGCCACGGGGGTTTCTCGATGCCGGTCTGAGAGTTTGACTCGGAGTTGTCGAGACCATAGGACTTGAACCGCCTCGGGGGTTTCTCGATGCTGGCCCAAGGGTGTCCTTATGATCATGGGGCCGCCGATGTCCTTTTGAAAACTACCACGGAGGTTTCTCGATACCGGTCCGGGAGTTTGACTCGGGACCACTAAGACCATAGGACTTGAACCGCCTCGAGAGTTTCTCAGTCCTCGGGAGTTTGACTAGAGGCCGCCGAGACCATAGGACTTGAACTACCTCGAGGGTTTCTCGGTGCCGGCCCGGGGGTGTCCTTATGATCACGGAGCCGCCGATGTCCTTTTGAAAACTACCACAAAGGTTTCTCGATGCCATTCCGGGAGTTTGACTCGGGGCCATCGAGACCATAGGACTTGAACCACCTCGAGGGTTTCTTGGTGCCGGCTCGGGAGTGTCCATATGATCACGGAGCCACCGAGGTCCTTTTAAAAACTACAACGGGGTTTCTCGGTGTCGGCCCGGGAGTTTGACTCAGGACCGCCGAGACCATAAGACTCGAACTACCTCGGGGGTTTCTCAGTGCCGACCCGGGGTTGTGTTTATGATCATGGGGCCACTGAGATCCTTTTGAAAACTACCACAAGAGTTTCTCGGTGCTGATCCGGGAGTTTGACTCGAAGCCGCCGAGACCATAGGACTTGAACTGCCTTAGGGGTTTCTCGATGCCATCCCAGAGGTGTCCTTATGATCACGCGGCCGCCGAGGTCCTTTTGAAAACTACCATGGGGGTTTCTCGATGTCGGTTCGAGAGTTTGACTCAGGGCCGCTGAGACCATAGGACTTGAACTGCCTCGGGGTTTCTCGATGCCGGACCGAGGGTGTCCCTATGATCACGGGGCCACCGAGATCCTTTTAAAAACTATAGACTAGTCTAAGCCGAATAGAAAAATTCAAGACTATTCATATTTTTATTGATTGAATACACGCACTATTGATAATATCGGCGAAGATTATCCGCATTCCAACTATGTAGGATTGTCCACCCGTCGAGCTCCTCGAGTCGATATGCTCCTTGGTGAAGTGCTTTGATGACTCGATAGAGTCCCTCCCAATTTGGAGATAGTTTGCTTCCTTCGGTTGGCTTAGATACCTTGGCCCTTCTAAGGATTCAATCCTCTGGGCGGAACATTTTGAGACAGACTGGGCATTATAATATTTTATTGCTCGCTAGCGAAAGATAGTCATCTTGAGCCGTGCCTGGTCCCGAACCTCGTCGACGAAGTCAAGGTTGGCCATTAGTTGATCAGGATTGTCCTTTTCATTATATGATTCCATCTGGGGGCTTAGAAGATCAATATCCACCGGGATGACCGCTTCAGATCCGAAGACAAGATTGAAAGGAGTCTCCTCTGTGGAAATCCTTGGAGTCGTATGATACGCCCGCAATACACTAGGGAGTTTCTTCACCCATTTGCCTTTGAACTCATCCAGTCGGATTCTAAGTCCCCGAAGGATGGTCCGATTCATGACTTCCGCTCTCCATTAGTTTGTAGATGTCCGACATAAGTAAAATGATGGCCGATACCCAACTTAGTGCAAAAAGCTTTGAATGCAGCATTATCCAATTATGGATCATTGTCAATGATGATAATATGAGGTAGGCCAAATCGGCAGACAATAAACTTCCAAAAAAATGCCTTCACCTTGCTCTTGGTGACTTTAGCTAATGCCTCGACTTCAACCCATTTCGTGAAGTAGTCGATGGCGATAAATAAGAACCTCCGTTGACCTGAAACTAGGAGGAATGGTCCAAGGATATCCATTCCCCATTAAACGAAGGGCCACGAAGTAGAAAGTGAACTCAGCTGAGAGGCTGGCTATCGCTGGACACTAGAATATCGCTGGCAGCTGTCGCACTTCTGGACTAGCTCAGCAGCATCCTTTCGCATAGAAAGCCAATAGTATCCCTGGCGTAGAGCGTTGTGCGCCAGTAATCTGTCCCCCACCCCTCCCCATGTGGTTCCCACATATACCCTCATGAATCTCCCTGAGAATATAATTAGTGTCCATAGGACCGACACATTTGAGGAGGGGATAAGAAAAGAATTTCTTGTATAACTGCCCATTCAACAATACAAACTTGGGGGCCCTCCATTTGAGTAGCTTGGCTTCTACATGATCAGTGGAGAGAGTGTCATCGGTAAGATAGCGGATGTAAGCATCCGTCCATGTTAACTACTATGCGACTGGTAGAACCTCTTCCACTGTGTCAATACTCAGGAGCTCCAGGTGCTCAACATATGCTCTCCCTATTGTGTTATCTGTCGAAGTAGCTAGCCATGACAAAGTGTCGGCTCTGGCGTTTTTGCCCTTGGGGATATAACTGATAGTGAAATAAGCTAATGAGAAGGTCAGCGACTTGACCTTATTTAGATATCAAGATATAATGGGGTCTCGAGCTTCATACTCCCCGGTAATTTGTTCGAAGATGAGCTGGAAGTCAATGAAGGCCCTGAGATGCTTTACTTCGAACTCCTATGCGAGCTTAATTCCGGCCAATAAAGCCTCATACTCGGTTTAATTATTTGTAGCTTTAAAGAAAAATCGAAGAGCGTGCTCCAACATTACGCCCTTCGGATTTGGAAGAATAAGACCAACCCCGCTTCCTGGAGAATTGGAGTCGCCATCAACATGAAGAATCCAGATCTTCGCCATATCCTCACCAGCATCTGAACATATCATTGGGAAGTCCTTAGGTTGCTCTTCCGTCCAGGTGCATTCCACTAGAAAGTTTGCCAGCACCTAGGACTTCAGGGCAGATCGGAATTGAAATGAAAGATCGAATTCTCTCAATTTGATTGCCCATTTAGCTAGCCGACCAGAAGTGTCAGGGCGAGCTAGAACAGCTCTAAGAGGCTGGTCTGTGAGTACCACGATCGGATGGAGCTTTGAAGTATGGCCTGAGATGCTGAACGGAGATGATTAGAGCAAAAATAATTTTTTCGGTTCTGAAATACTTGACCTCTGCATCATGGAGTATTTTGCTTGTATAGTAGACTGGCTTCTATGCTCCGTCGAGGTCAAAGCGTACCAAAACAGAGCTAACCACTTTTGGGGAAGTAGCAAGATAAAGGAAGAGCTTTTTCCCTTCTTTTGATTTTGACAGTAATGGCGGTGTGAATAAAAACTCCTTCAACTCCTCAAAGGCTTTCTGGCAGTTCTCCGTCTACTCGAAGTCGTTTACCTTACATAGAGCTTTGAAGAAGGGCAGACATCTTTCTACTGATATTGACAAGAACCGGCTTAGAGCGGCCACTCTTTCGATGAGCCGCTGCACCTTCATTTTATTAATTGGTTGTCTTATGTTAAGAATAGCTTGTATCTTCTCTAGATTAGCCTCAATTCCCCGCTGGGTCATTAGAAAGCCCAACAATTTCTCGGTAGTGACCCCAAATGCACACTTACGGGGGTTGAGCCTCATTTGATGGCGCCGAAGGTTATTAAATATTTCTTCCAAGTCAGCAACATGATTAGCGATGCAGGTGCTCTTAGTTAGCATATCATCTACATACACCTCCATGTTGCGCCTAATCTGATCTTTAAAAGCCTTATTCATCAATCTCTGATAAGTAGCCCCTGCGTTCTTCAACCCAAAGGTTATCACCCTGTAATAGTAGGTGCCCTTCTCGATAATGAAGAAGGTATTTTCTTCATCCGTCGGGTCCATCTTTATTTGGTTGTATCCAGAGAAAGCATCCATAAAGCTGATGAGCTCATGGCTGGATGTGAAGTCTACCAATTGATCAATCCACGACAGTGAAAAATTGTCTTTAAGACATGCTTTATTGAGATCGATAAAGTCGATGCAGATTCTCCAACCTTTGCTAGCCTTTCGTACCATCACGACATTGGCTAACCAATCCGAGTATTGTGCTTCCCGAATATGGCCGGTAGTAAGCAGCTTGTTGACCTCCTCATCGATGGACCTCTGCCGCTCGGGGGCAAAGCTTCTCTTCTTTTGGCAAATAGGTCAGTACTTCGGATCAATGTTAAGCTTGTGAGTAATTACCTCCGAAGGAATACCAGGTATGTCCAAGGTTGACCAGGCGAAGACATCTGAGTTCGCCCACAAGAAAGTAAGGAGTTGATTCTTCATCTCCAGAGAAAGAAGCTCGCCAATTTGTACAGTCTTCATCGAGTCGTCTTCCAGCGGGTAGGATAGCAAGTGCTCAGCTGGCTCTCCCTTCTTTCAATTCTTTGGGATCAAGCAACACTGAAGCCGATGGAATCACCTCTTGGGGGCTGTGGGCCATACGATAGCATAATTGCACTGGATTTTGCTCCTCCCGCATCTCGCCGACTCCCCACTGGTAGGGAATCTCACGAGCAGGTGTCTAGTAAATATCACTGCATCCCAGAGGTTTAAGCATGATCGGCCGAGTATGGCGTTGTAAGCCAGGGGCACTCGGGCCACTAAGAATCTCATCAGGATAGTGCTTTGGCACGACGGTATCCTGCCATAACCGGCAGGGTAATTTCACCCTCGACTTTCACTGAATCTCTATGAAACTGACGAAAGGCATTGACACTGATTGGAGAGAACTGGAAGATAAATTCATCCGAACAAATGCATCATAAGTAAAGATGTCCGCATAGCTTCCACTATCCACTAGAATTCTTTTTGCAGGATGTTTAACAATTGTCATAAAGACGACAACGCTATCATCATTCAAATTGCCCTCCCCCCTCCCCCCGCTAATTCCCCTTCAAAGAAGGGGATTACATTTTCTATTCCCTCCTCACCCCCTCAATCTTTTAAAAGGTGCAGCCACCCCCAGGAAAGCATGCCTATCGTCCATTCTGTCGAAGCATTATCGACATTGGCCTGAGCAACGAAGGTCCCATTAGAGCTAGGACGGCCGAAGGTCCTCTCTTCTGAATAAACTTTCTGAGGTAGCCCTGCTGGATAAGCTCCTCAATGGCATGCTTCAGATTACGGCAATCTTCAGTATCATGGCCATAGTCTCTGTGAGAGCGGCAATAACGACTCTGATCACGAGTGACGTCCATCCTTAGTAGGGGAGAACGCCGGAGATAAGGCTCGCTTTTGATCTTCATAAGGATATGAGACCTGGGGGCGAGGAGAGGTGTGAAGTTCTCTTCTCTAGGGGCGAAGTTCTGCGTTGATTATCTGACCGGCGTGGGGGCTCAGGCTTCTTGGGAGGAGGTCCGCTTGGCTCCGCGCAGACCGATTTATTGCTGGACCCTCTTTCAGTGTCCCTTCGAGTAAAATCAGCTTCATCGACACGAATATATTTATGCGCAAGACTTAGAAGCTCAACATAAGAACTGGAAGGTCTTTTGTCCAAAGAATAGATGAAGCGGGAGGGATGGAGTCTTTGCTTCAGGGCCAGAGTGGCCACAACATCGTCGAGATGATAGACCTCAAGGGCTGTCGTCTTGAACCGGACCACAAAATCCTTCAAAAGTTCTCCTTCCTTCTGCTGAACGAAGAACAAACTATTCACTACTCGGGGGATCTTTGATAGGCATCGAAATGTCTAAGAAAGTTTTTTTTTCAACTATCGAAAGGAGTCGATGCTGCACGGGAGTAAACGAGAATACTAAGCACGCGCAGCCTTTCGAAGGGCGTTGAGAAAAGCAATACATAGGAGGCCATCAGTCGCCCCCTGAACCTACATGAGAGCTTTATAACTCTCCAGGTGGTTAAGTGGATCCATGGTACCATCATAAGGATCCAACTAGGGAAGACGGAACCTGTGAGAGACAAGCTCCTCCATAATCTGGCAAGTGATGGGTGGACGGTTATCATAATCCACCCCTGGTTGGTTATTGAGCTTCTAGCTAAGCTCTTCCAACCACCGGTCCTGCTCCTCTAAGTGCCTTTCCATCTAGCGATTGAGGTCCCCGCTCGTTGATTCAGAAGACGAGAAAGGAAAGCAATGGCGCTAGTGGTGGCATACCCGCCTGGACTCCTTTCTCCGTCGATGTTTGGAGGAGGAGCTACTCGAGCGGCAGATATGAGACCACGACCTCTTGGAGGTTTCCTGGTGGTGGTACCTAGATGGAGCATAACGGTGGTGATGCTCCTTCGGAAAGGATCTTCTGTAGATGGATTGTTGACTGGCCAGGATGGCTGTTACAAGTGGTATGGGATGCCCGGGCAGCTGTTGAACAGCCACGGATTGTTGCCCTTGCAAATCACGAACTGCCCCAACAAGAGCTTAACTTGCTGGGTAAGGGTGGCCTGTTGTTCATGTGGAGTTGACAAAACCAGTGGCAAGGAAAGAACAGGGGGATTAGCCTTCGGTTGCTTAGTATGATGGAATGCCCCCTAGTATAACTGGCAGAAGCCTTCTGAATATGTGTCACCACCATTGTTATTCAAGAGAGGGCAAGCTTGTAGCTCAGAGTTACATAGCTATCCTTCTACTCCTCCCTTCTTGGCGCGCCAATCTAATGATGCCTGATCACCTTGAGCTGACGTTCTTGAGCGTCAGTGGATGTGCCGTGAGTTTGCTGAAGAAGCTTCACCTCGGCGCCGAGATATGCAAAAAGTCCGAGGATCGAATATTCCGGCAAGGATCCTCCGACACTAAAGTCAGTGATCAGAATCACAACCGTAAGCTTGAAGAAGCTCAAGAGAGAATTAGAGATGAAGAAAGATGCTTGTTTGAGTGCTTGAGTGTTCATACCTCGGTCAGGGATCCCTCTTACCTATTTTATTGATACTTGGGGTCTGTGTTACTTGCTTCGAAAGTTTTGGAATCTCATGATGAACCACGACTTTGTGAATGAAATGTCAGAATTATTGCGATTTATTCCATCTGAACCGAGTGATTGGTATTTCGTAGTAGATGATCACCTTTTGGGGTTCAACTGGCCAAAGTCATTAATACTTCATAATGGATTATGACTTCTTAAGCTTGTGTCGGAACCAATGGAGTTTGTCTTATTAGACATATATGAATCAGAGATGATTAGTGGGCTTGGCCTTGTCAGAAGTGAAGGCTTGCTTGGGAAGCTGAAGTTAATCTTGGAAATAAAATAAGATAAGGCCTGGGGCCGCCTTGGGACCGCTTATGAGTCGGGGCCGCCTTGGGGCCGCTTATGAGTCAGGGCTGCCTACGAGCCGGGGCCGCTTATGAACTGGCCGCCTAGGAGCCGGGACCACCTTGGGGCCGCTTATGAGTTGGGACCGCCTAGGAGTCGGACCACCTAGCCGGGGCCACCTATGAGCCGAGGCGGCTTTGGGGTCGTTTATGAGTCGGGGCCGCCTTAAGGCCACTTATGAACATAGGCCGCCTAGAGCCGAGGCCGCCTTGGACCGCTTATGAACTGGAGCCGCCTTGGAGCCACTGGTATTCAAACGGCTCCCGTCATTGAGTAATTTTGGCCGTTAACTTACACGTGGCTTTTATCAGCCACATCACCGATATGGCTGCATCTCATATGCTGCTCGTTTTGGATTACATTTCATTATCATAAACCTATTCGTATTGAAATTAAAACTTCACTCAAAATAGAGATGCAGCTCATTTTGGATTACATTTCATTATCATAAACCTTATTCGTATTGAAATGAAAACTTCACTCAAAATAGAATTGAAATGAAAAACATAGGGAGTTGCACTGGATGACTTAACAAGAATACTGATGATTCCAAGATTGTTACAGAAATCAAGTCATGAAGACATCTTTGTTATCAAGCCTGCCAAGTATCATATAGTTTCTGGATGATGTATTATAGTTGCATGAGGAATGTGGCTTTAGAAACCTCAAACTATTCTTGCCTAATGATCTAATCTAGGTGGAAATTAGTCTGGAAGAATTTTTCTCAAAAGATATTCTTGCTCCACAGTTCCAACTGTTTTCACTGATCTACTATAGTTGAACCTGTTGTCATTCACATATGTTCTCTCATATGAAATGACTCGACAAATGCAAATAACTTATAGGAACAATTAGTTCCATCTAGACCAGAAGCAATGTGCTAAACTTGTACTAATAATTTTTCTTTGTACTAGTTTAGATTTTTCTAATTGTCATGGTGAAATAAACCAATAAAAAATTCCTCCTTTGCTCTTCCACACAAAGAACAGAGATAGACTGAGATGGAAACATCCACAGATGCTTAGAAAAAGCCATAAATGGAGGGACTGGAAGAGGATTTCAAAAGGAAGCAGGACCATTAGTCAAAACAAAGTTGCATGAAAAAGGTGTGGAATAAACACAGCTGATGTGGTGAAACAAATGAAAAATGAAAGGTGAAATGTGACCCTAGGTCAGTCTTCGATAAGGGAATAGCATTTACACGGCATGTGGAATGGATGGGATCAAAAAGAAAGCACCGTCTACTTTGCATTGCCTTAAGTTGCCTTGTACTGGAGCAGATGGAATTGACTGAATACATCATTAAAAAATCATTATTTGATTGAATTGTTTGATTTTCTCCAATGATGTTTCATCTAAAATGTTCAAAGTGAACCTATCAATACATCACAATCAGTTAAATTATTTTCTGCACCTTCTACAACTGAGTAATACAGCTTATGCAACAGTTCACATGTGGACTCAAAATGGCCTTAGAATCATGATCCAAAAGAATGAGATGAAGGTCCAATGAAGGTCCCCTGAAGCATCATCATACACACAAAAAAGAGCCAAATGGCACTGTTTATAGAGTCAATGTCTTGGTTATAATGTTTTCAGATAGTGTCTAGATATTCTAACAATTGATACACAGATATAACTAGAATAACATACAGAGTATGAAGATGCCATACACCAAATAGGTTCAAATCTATCAAAGAAAAACGTGAAGCACTTGACTACAATATGTGGCACGTCAACTGGGTTTCTTAACAGAGAACCAAAACAAAAACAGCTTTCAATTTTATATGCAATTAAATGAAGATATTTCCATAATACATCTCCAATTTTTCAAATTACCATTATAAAACCTTTGAGGTTTTAGATTTAAACTTAGTGGCTATAACTCAGCATAAAACAAAAGACAGTGTCCAGCCTATAAGATTTAGATTCTATCATGATCCCAGCCAGTGGATTCCAAGGTCTTTAGTCATCAAGCATGTAACTCAGTTTTATCATCTAGAAATGTGTAAGTAATGACAGTCAATAGTTGCCTGCACCATGTTCTAGATAAACATTAGCAGCACCATTCATTTGAACCACGCCGTTCCTTGAATCCAACAGCCAATATCAACATCTTGAATTAGCAGCCAGCAGCAGAAGGTTTAGCAATACTGTCAGCTCAACATGTACGATGATGCAAACTGAATCAGAAATAACTGGCTGGTATATTTTCACCATCAATAGGAGTTCCACAACAAATAATACCAAAGACTTGGATTTTAAGAATCAGGGAGACAACAGAGGACCAACTTTGGAATTGATAGCATTTGATTCAGCTTGTAGATCCAACGTATCAGTGGAGAGCATCATTCCATTCTTGAAATCGTTGTTCCTGAAATCAGCATCACAGGTCTGGTGCATAAAAACTTCTATCTAAATTACTCAGTTTGTATTCCATTCTCATTTCCATCTCGGTTTTCGCATCTTTGCCAATGTCAACTTTGACCTCAAAACAGCATAAAAATAAACCTAAGAATTTCTTATATATCACAAGGTTTACATTTTGGTCTATTATAGCTATTTCAGCTACACACATTCAAGTTTCTATCTACTACTTGACCCACTTTTGCACTGGATACAATCAGCACCAAACCCATGACAAATTCTACACATTATTCAATCTTACCATCTTCTATCCACACTTTTTAAACTCGTAACAGAGTGACCTTCTGGTGATCGATAGTACTAGCTCCATACCTTCTAGTCAGCTTAACCTAACCTAGATCCATACAGCGTGTTTAGTTGGCAGGAAGTGGAAGTCGTAGATTTGGTTTTGTCCAATGTATTTGGTTCAGCAGAAGAGGAGACTGAACCGATGAGATCAAACATCAAGAGATCCAAAATCATCTAAAATCAAAGAAAAAAGTTGAAAAAATCCAAAATGTGAAAGACTAAGTAAGACCACCTCATAATTCATAATAAACCAAAGGTCCAAAACTGTCTTCCTTTTGGCACTGCGAAATTCTCACCCCGTTTGGACTACAAAATTCAGTCAACATACACCTAGCTTAAGTGGATTAATTACGTAAGCTCAAAGACTTTTTCCATGAAACTCTACTGAAATCCTTTTCAGAACTAATCGTTAGACATTGCTCAAATGATCACCTCCTTCTCCGAAATCAAAGTTGTTGCTGCCAAATAACTTTTTAGGAGCGTCAAGCGACAGAAATGCTTCGTGGCCTTCAGAGGAATGATAGGGACCGCCTCCTTCAGCCGGAAACCTGCAAGAAAAGTCCCGGACCGATGGTTCCGACGGGGACCCTCCGATGCTCAAGTCAGCGATCTGGAGAACAGAAATTTTTAATGAGAGAGTAGAGATTGAGTTCCCCTCCCTCATTGGGGGTCGGGCTCTTTATATACCTGTTCGGGGTCTCTCTTACCCTTCGTTGATAACAGCCGAATCACATCTTCCGTTAAGATCGGCTACAGCTGCTAAACGTGTGCCATAAGTATCGGCAACGGTTCATAATATTTTGGTAACCACCCGTGGTCGAAGTGGGCTGTCGCCGACGCCGAGACCGACGCCATGGTCGAAGTGGGCCGCAGCCGATGCCAATATCGAGGTGGGCAGCGGAGGAGATGGGCCGAGGCTGACGCCAACGCCGATGCCGTTGCCAAGATGGGCCGTCGCTGACGCCGAGACCGACGCCGTGGTCGAAGTGGGCCATCGCCGATGCCGAGACCGACGCCGTGGTCGAAGTGGGCCGTCGCCGACGCCGAGACCGACACCGTGGTCGAGGTGGGCCTCTGCTAGATGAGCCCAAGGCCGAGAAGAGCGGAGTGCGCTGGACCGTGTGACATTGAGTTCGTGATCCCTCCATCTCGTGGGTCATGTGGTTTGATCAGCCGCATCAGCCGAAGGGACATCAAAGGCCAAAGCAGGCTCCGTCAGTTTCCTTCACGGTTCTCTAACAGCGTTAGATCAGCCACATCAGATGTCTCCTCGCCCTGAGACGAAGCGGGCCCACCCCAGCAAGGCGAAAGGGGCGTTACCTCCCAACTGGCTGATCCCTATCTGACTTTGGGTCTTTAACTTTTGACATAATGTTGGATGTGGGTCCTCGTCCACATGCCATGGAGGCAGAGAGCTAGTGAGGCCGCAATGATGCTCCTGAGGCAGAGGGAGCCGTTGAGCCTTTTTCGTAGATGTTTACCTTTGCATCGTGTTTGATGTCGACGTCGATTACAGACTTGAGAGCTTGGGCGGATGCCCATCAACTATGAGCTGGGGAGTTGGCTTCTCCCAGCTGTGAGTTGTCTTGGGGCTTCTTGATGGCTGAAAGTAACCAATTATATGTTGCAAGTGTGTAATTTAAACAAAGGTATTACCCGATTGGCCGTTGACCGCTGATACAGAGTTGAGGCCGTTGAGGCTGAAATGAAGCCGTGAGGCTGTAACGAAGCCGCTGAGGCAAAGTTGAGGCCGTCGAGAGCCTTTTGAACCCCGAAGGATGACCCGAGAGTCGCTGGGATTCGACCATGCTCGGAAGCCTTTAACCCCGGAGGGTGACCAGAGAGTTGAGAGTCGTCAGGTGCCTTTTTTACCCCGGAGGGTGACCTGAGGGTGCTTGGACCAGGCTCAGGTGCCTTTTTCTTTAAAGAAATTGGTCTCCTTCTGCAGAGTTGATGACCTGCCCCCAGGGAACCGTGTTGATTGAAGGCGGGGGGACCAGTGCTAAAATCCAAGGGCAACTGGAATGGAATCCGCAGGAGGTCTTGGGCTTGGATTGCCGACGCGGAGCCGGGCTTGAGTGTCGAGGGGAGACTCGGGCTTGAGTGTGCCGACGCGGAGCCGGCTTGGAGTGTCGATGCGGAGCCGAGCTTGGAGGTGCCGACGCGGAGCCGGGCATGAATGTATCGACACGGAGCCGGGCTTGGAGGTGCCAACGCGGAGCCGGGCTTGAATGTGCCAACGCGAAGCCGGGCTTGAGTGTGTCGATGCGGAGCCGGGCTTGAAGATGCCGACGCGAGCCGGGCTTGGAGGTGCCGACGCGGAGCCGGGCTTGGAGGTGCCAACGTGGAGCCGAGCTTGGAGGTGCCGACGCGGAGCCGGGCTTGAATGTGCCGATGCGGAGCCGAGCTTGAGTGTGCCGATGCGGAACCGGGCTTGGAGTACCAACGCGGAGCTGGGCTTAAGTGTGCCGACGCGGAGCCAGGCTTGGAGGTGCCGATGCGGAGCCGATCTTAAATTGCCGGTGCGGAACCGGTCTTTTTGTGCCGACGCGAAGCCGGTCTTAAGTTGCCGGTGCAGAACCGGTCTTTTTGTGCCGACGCGGAGCCGGTCTTAAGTTGCCGATGCGGAACCAGTCTTTTTGTGCCAACGCGGAGCCGATCTTAAGTTGCCGATGCAGAACCGGTCTTTTGTGCCGACACAGAGCCGGTCTTAACTTGTCGGTGCGGAACCGGTCTTTTTTGGCGACGCGGAGCCGGTCTTAAGTTGCCAGTGTGGAACCGGTCTTTGGTGCCGATGCGGAGTCGATCTTTGGTGCTGACGCGAAGCCGATCTTTGGTGCCGACGCGGAGCCGATCTTTGTTGCCGACGCGGAGCCGGTCTTTATTGCCGATACGGAGTCGATCTTTGGTCTTTTGAGACGCCAATGCGAGGTTGGTCTTGAATGCTAATGCAGAGTCGATCTTCCCTGCATGACATTTTAAGTATCAATGAAAGAAATATTGTCTTAAGTGCAGCGTACTTAGCTCTTGCGGCACCCCTATTTTTCTTCTACAGACTTGAGCGCTTCCGCTGGTGGTCTGCCCCTCGAAGAATCAATTGGTTGAAATGAAGGTACCGCTGCCGTTACTTGGGCCTCCCTCTGTGTCGCTGTCCATAAGAGAGAAGGCTGCTTGGGCGGCGAGTGATGGCTCTCTGAGCTTTAAGTCGTTGGTGAGCGTGAGGATGGTGGACCTCTTGCTGGGAAGATTCTCGGCAGGATGAAGGATGGCTGGCCTGAGCAACGAACCAAGAGCGAACGGAAGCCTTTGCTCGTTGTTGTGTGGTCTTGAGATGTTGCTTCTGATGCTTCTACTTAGCTCGCTGAAGGTGCCCCTAGCATAAATGATGAAAGCTTTTTGGATTTTTTTTCATTACTACCTTTATGATCCATCATTTTGATTAAAGGGGAACGAGGATCTGAAAACTAGCATCGCTGATCTGCCCCCCCTACCTGGCGCACCAATCTGTTGCTGTCAAATCACTTTTGAGGAGCGTCAAGCGACAGAAATGCTTCGTTGGCCTTCATGGAATGATAGGGACCGCCTTCTTCAGTCGGAAACCTGCAAGAAAAGTCCCGAACCGGTGATTCTGACGAGGACCCTCCGACGCTTAAGTCAGCGATATGAAGAACATGAATTTTTTAATGAGAGAGTAGAAATTGAGTTCCCTTCCTTCGTGCGGGTCGGGCTCTTTATATACCTATTCGGAGGTCCCTCTTACCCTTCGTTGATAACAGCCGAATCACATCTTCCGTTAAAATCGGCTATAGCTGCTAAACATGAGCCATAAGTATCGGCAACTGTTCATAACATTTTGGTAACCACCCGTGGTCGAAGTAGGCCGTCGCCGACGCCGAGACTGACGCCGTGGTCGAAGTGGGCCGCGGCTGATGCCAAGATCGAGATGGGCCGCGGAGGAGATGAGCCGAGGCTGACGCCGACGCCGTTACCAAGGTGGGCCGTCACCGACATCAAAATCGACGCCGTGCCAAGGTGGGCCGTCGCTGATGCCGAAACCGACGCCGTGGTCGAAGTGGGCCGCTGCCGACGCTGAGACTGACACCAAGATCGAGATGGGCCGCTGCTAAGATAAGCCCAAGACCGAGAAGAGCAGAGTGCGCTAGACCGTGTGATATTGAGTTCATGATCCTTCATCTCGTGGATCATATGATTTGATTAGCCGCATCAACCGAAGCATCAACCGAAGAATCATCAGAAGCCAAAGCAGGCTCCGTCAGTTTCCTTCACAGTTCTCTAATGGCGTTCGATCAACCACATCAAAAGTCATTATGAATCAGTGCCCCAGATAAACACAATCTAATAAGGCAAATCCACCTCCAGAGTTCCAGACTTTGTGACTGCCCATGCAAACACGGAATTTTAACCTTCAAAATCACCAGTACAATGCCGTATAAAAAGAGAGGAATTGCAAATGAAGACGAAGAAATTCCATTAGGGTGAGAAATGGTACAGTTTCGGGCATACAAACCCTAGTTGGTCGCTAATTCGGAACAAGGGAAAACCATAGGCTCGGAATTCTATAATTCATTGTTTCATTACCTCCCTATTTCTTCTCCATCTTGGGAGAGGAGATGGCAGTATCGGAAGGCGGCGGAAAACGTTCTTCTAGCTGGCCAGCTTCGCGGTCGACGGGGAGGGTTCTCTCCATGGCCGCCTGAGCCCGCTCGAGGTAGGGTTTGAAGCCCACCTGGAAGGAGAGGTAGCCGAACGCTACGGTCCCCACCACCACCAGCCCGGACCTCATCGCGTTCTGCCGCGCTCGGCTGGCCCCTCTCTCCATCTCTCCTCTCTGTTCCGTCCCCCTGCCGCGTATCGCGTCGCGGTGCGATGAACTGGGAGGCAAGCGTCCCCACTGACCAGACCGGATTGACGTCGGCCCAGATTTCTCAACCGGTCGAGATGATTCACTCTAGAGAGGAAAAGCTGAAAACGGTTGGGTCGGGGAAACACCCCCAAACGGTTAATAAGAAAAGTCCTTATACAATATACACCGTTTTGACGAAGCATACCTACAACAAGCGCGATGAATTATTTATGCACAAACTCGCATCAAAGGCTGCTTTAAGATAGTGTTTAAAATAAAAAAATAAAAGAAGATATTTAAAGAAATATTTCTTTTTATTCCTAAGGTAGTGTTTGATAGAAAAAATATTATCCATGGATAAGTGTATGGGATAGAGTTTATCCCCTGGTTATCTCTAGGGATATCACTTGACTATCCCATTGATCATATCAAATACAAAAAGGTAAATCCATGAGATAACTTTTTTTTACTTTTATTTGAAGGGATAACCAGCTATTCCTGCATTCTCTAGGGAATAAATTGAGGGGATATCCCATGGTTAACCATGGTTAACCATGGATTATCCCTTTGATTAACTTTATTCTCAGCTATCCCTTATAGTTATGGCTTTTGGGAATAAAGGGGATATTCCTTAGATATCCCCTCTTATCCTCTATTTCAAACACTACCTAAAAGCCATAACTATAAGGGATAGCTG